>CM076573.1:798634896-799191800 GCA_034641835.2 Pinus albicaulis
CATGCTGAACATTAAAATACATAATAAACAAAATATTTAGTTGCTCATTATGATATTTGTTCGACATAAGCTCTAGACAATTTGACCTCCAGTTTGCTTTACATGGATGGGTAGCAATACAAGGTAATATAAGAAACACTATGTTCTCTTCACAATAACAGAAATATAATGCCAATACATAGCACATGATAATGCATGGCATACTCTCAACACCTCAGCCATAGTCTAAGGTCTCAACAACACCATATTACAAGGCTTTAGCAACAAATACATGGAAATACTTTGAGGCTTACAAAAACATACAAACATGATATCAATAACGACTCTCTACAATATAAAAACCCTCAAAAGCCACTAAAACACACCAATAAACAATATTGATTCAAAACATAAACAAATAACATATCAAGCTAATCAATACTAGTAATTAGTCCTTTGAAGCAATATCATGGAAATACCACAATATATTGAGTCAACACATATGCAAACAACTGCCATAATCAACATAAACCTTTGCAATGTAATATTATGATATAGTAGCAGAAACACAAATAGAATAACACATTGGTGCCAATATATCCATATTGCTTCAGCAATCCTCCTCATCAATACAACACTATATCATCATTGGGGCTAAAAAATATACAACCATATTCTTGCAACACAAACTCTAACTCTAGAGAACAAATCATCAGGCATCATAATATCACTCTTCAACATCACATATACTCTAATTCATACAACAACAATAAGAGTTTTGGCATGAAAACCATAGTTGTATCAACTCTAATGCACATGCTCGCTGAAGCATCATCATTTTATCTATCAACATACTGTAATGCCCCCTCATAATAATAATAATATAAAAGTAAATAAATAAGAAATAAGAAAAAAAAGATATTAATATTAAATAAATAGTAAATAATGAAGAAAATATAATAATAGTAAACAAATAAAATAGTAAATAAGAAACTGGAGTTCTAAATAAATATATATAAAAGTAAATTATAAAAATAGTAAAAATAAGTTAAGTTAACAAAAAGTAAAAAAGAATAAAATAAGAAAGAGTTAAATTAAGAGAAATATTGAATTAAGAAAAACTTAAAACAAAAAAATAAAAGTTGCATGTTGACACATGGATTGTGCACATACGGATCTCTTTCCAATTCCATTTCATTTTTGGAACAATTGGTTCTATTTAAGGGACGAAAAGGAAATGAGATGATCATTCTTCGGGATAAAAGTGTTAAGAGGCAAATAAAACCTTGGCAGTGGTACGTTGATTGAGGGCAGGGGGTGAACAGTTGTAAAAAGATTATGTGCAGCTAAGCCTTTAGTTGGGTAGAGAGTCGTCCCCAAAAATTTGTTGTGGTTAGCGGGATTCAAATAACATTCAACTCTGAAATCACAAGTAAGGAATATCATCACTACAAGTAAGTTGTGTCTGCTCATGTTTTTCGAAATTTTATGCTAATTAGTTGAATAATTGTGTGTTGATTATTAATCACATAAATTGATGTAATTAGTTACATATTTAATTATGAGTTGTTACATATGGTATTAGAGCCATGTTACAACCCTTGGGGCCTATGAGTCCTAGTATGCATATGTGATTTTAGTAAAAAAATTGAAAAAAATCTACCTGTAAATTAAATTCTTAATTTTGTTAAAGATATCTATGATATTATTTAATTAGTTAGAGAAATAACTGGATATATTGTTTTATTTTGGGAATGAAAATATTTAATAAAATTATTTCATTTTTCTTATTAAAATTAAAAAAATAAATTGGAAAATGATTTGTTTTTTTTATAAAATACAATATTAAACTAAATATTATTATTATTAATGAAACCAATTAATAAATGGGGTAGCAAGCTAAGTGGGTTTGATTGTGGGGAAAACTCCACAATTAAGCGCGCTTGAGCCATAGGAGTTCTGGGATGGGTGACCTCCAGGGAAGTCTTGGTTACCGGGTGCAAGCCCTAGAAGTGATGATTCACGCTATGTGATTCATTTCGCTAGTTTCAATCCCACTTCTTCACCCCTGTGAGCATCACCTGATGCAATAAGTATTAAGTGGACCATTCAAAATCATGAAAAATTAGTCAGTTATGACTACCTCTCATGAAAATGATCATAAATGAATAACTTACTTAATGCAATTGAATCCCAAAAATATTATCTAAAATTGATTAAATAAAAAATCTATTTATATATGAAAAATATCTTACTACTCTATATTTAAATTTGCATGTCATTATAATTCATTGGCATTGGCTTATGCATGCTATCCGTCTTCTTCTCAATAATACTATCAAATTTGGTTTGAGTTACTTTCACTCTGTATATATCATCTTCTAGGATGACGTCATTTGTTTTATTAATTCTACTTACTGTAAATCCCAACTAGCCACTGTCTTTCCTATTTACAAATAGGAATATTTTAACTAAAGTGAATCTTGGTGGAGATGCTTCATATAATTTTCAAGTGATTAAAATAATATTTAAAAAAACTAATAATAATAATTTAAAGCTCACTATGCATATTCTAATAATATCGAAAACTTGAGTTTACAATGATTCATCATGCGAAGGCATGCTGAAAAGTATTCATTATATGTATTACTTAAATTTATATATGTGGCGTGGAAGAATACAATACTAAAATCCATAGATATTTTTCTCCTTAATTTTGAATTGCAATTTATTTATATAAAATAGAAATATTATTTTTTACTTCAATTTTTTTTAATGTGCAAGAGAAAAGTCACTATTAAGAATTTTTAAATAAACATGTTATAAGTAATTGTGTAATTAATTATGTTATAAATAGTAATGGTATGTGAAATTAAATTACATTTATCATCTTAAAATCAATATTCAAGTATATGAGAATTTTTGGGAGTACATGATATAAATCATATAAGTATTTATATACACTTATGTAGTTTATTTTATTTTATTTGTGTATTTGTTAAGAATTATTAGTAATAGATTATTGAAGTTATGGTGTATATGTTTATTTTAATTTAATTTATGACAAAAGAACCATAAATATTATAAGGAAGTGTATTTTAAGATGATAGAAAGCAGATATCGTTCAGAAGATCTGTAAGGGGCCGCAAATCTGTTAGAGAAAAGAGAGATCAGGAAACTTACAAAGACAAGCTTCATGGTAGTCAGCCCACTCTGGAGAAATTTCTTGGCAAAAATCCGAAGATGGTAAAAAACCAAGCGCAGGGTTCCAAGGGAGCCCATCATCATAAAAATAAATGATGAAGATTGTCTCCTGGAACTGTAGAGGAATGGGGAGCAAATTGAAAGAAGAAGCAACGAGAAGCCTTATAAGAAGAGAAGCTCCAGACATTCTTCCGATTCAAGAGACCAAAATGGAGGACAAGGAGTTTCTCCAAATTAGTAAATTTTTTTGGAAAGGTAGCAGCGGACATGCAGTTTCAGCACGGGGAGCATCTGGGGGACTGGGCTCCCTTTGGAACCCTCTAAAGTTCAGATTGGTCACCGTGCTGCACAACACCCACTGGCTGTTTTTGAAGCTCTGGCCTTTGGACTCGAGGGTGGCAGTCAGTCTTTTCAATGTCTATGTTCCAACAAATATAGGGGAGAAAAGGGAGTGTTGGGACTCCATCAGACATCTGTCGGAGTCAGAAAATTTGGAAAACATCATTGTTGCAGGTGATCTTAACCTCACCTTGCGCATGGAGGAAAAGCGAGGAGGCACAATCGTAAGGGACCCTGCAAGGGAATGGGTGGAAGACCTCATGCAGGATTGGGATCTGCTTGACATCCCTCCAGAAAATGGTAAGTATACCTGGTCTAACAAAAGAATAGGTCTTGGTCACATTGCTGCTAGACTTGATAGATGTTTAGTTCAGAGTTCCTTTCTTTTGCTGGGCTTAGATTTCAGATTGCATATCCTCCCATGCAGTGTTTCTGACCATAAGCCCATCTTGCTTGAGATGCTGGGCCACAAAGATCTCGGCCCCATCCCCTTCAGATTCAACCCTCTTTGGGTCAAAGAACCTGAGTTCCTGAACTTGGTTCATGACTGCTGGAAACTGCCAGTGAAAGGTTCCCCTTTCTTCATTTGGGAAGAAAAACTTAGAAGGCTGAAAAAGGTGCTTAAATCTTGGGCCAAAGCTCTTCCCTCTCCTGCAAAAGAGAGAAAGAAGGCTCAAGATAATCTTGCCCAGCACCATGCCCAATGTGAAGATGCAGAAATCACTAAAGAAGTTCTAGATAAGGAAGCTGAGCTCCAGCAAATCTTCCACAAAGCTTGCCTTTCGGAGGAAGAGCATTGGAGACTGAAGTATAGGACCTTATGGCTTAAAGCAGGAGACAGAAATTCGGCCTTCTTCCACAAGAAAGCTCAAGCCAGAAAGAGCTTCAATTCTATTGCAGAAATCAAAGATAGCAATTTGACACACAAAGACTTTGATAGCATAAAGAGAGCAGCTTTCAACCACTTTCAAAACCTGTATAGAGAAGAGGGCGTGACGGACCCAAACTTCAAATTCTTGGAGGTAGTTCCCCCTAGGATCTCCCCTCCAATGAATCAGCAGCTTGAAGCAAAGATCTCTATTCAGGAAATAAAGGATGCCCTCTCAGACATGGAGCCTGACAAAGCCCCAGGCCCGGATGGTTTTACAGCAAGATTTCTTCAAACCTGCTGGCAGATTGTGGAGAAAGACCTCTACAAAATGATTTTGAAATCACAAGACTGCCAGAAAATTTGGGGCAGCACCAATTCAGCTTTTCTTGCCCTCATACCCAAGGAAAAGGGTGCTAAAGAATTTAATCAGTTCTTCCCCATCTCTCTTTGTAATATTGGATACAAATTAATCACAAAGGTTATTTCCAATAGACTTAAAGGTATTCTTCCAGCCATCATCCCGGAGAACCAAGGTGGATTTGTTCAGGGGAGACAGCTCACTGACAACTTCATCTTAGTGTAAGAGGCGATTCACTCGAGCCAGCTTTGCAAAGAGAAAGGTATGGTTATCAAACTAGATCTGGCTAATGCTTTCAATCGGGTCAGACTTAGCTTTCTTTGGGAAGTCTTGAAAAAATTTGGCTTTGGAATGGGCTTTCTAAAATGGATCCGTGCTTGTATTGCTGATCCTTGGATCGCCCCCCTAGTGAATGGGAGAGCAGCTGGTTTTTTTAAAGCTTCAAGAGGGCTTAGGCAGGGTTGCCCCCTCTCTCCGCTCCTCTTCGTCCTTCATGTTTCCGTCCTGAGTTTCTACCTGGATCAGAAACTGGTTGACCAAGAGATCTTGGGGCTCAATATAGCCGGAGGGGTCAAAAATGTTAATCACACCCTCTTTGCGGATGATACCCTCTTGTTAGGGGCTGCCTCTGCCAGATCTGCTCTTAGATTCAAGGAGGTCTTGGATGACTATAGTGAAGCTACAAGCAGCAGTTTAAACAATGGTAAGTGCAAATATTTTTGCTGGAACATCTTGGCTCCCACCCTTTCTGCCATCTCAAGAATTCTGGGCTTTACTGCTACTCTCAACTGGTCCTCCTTTTCTTATTTGGGCCTTCCCATCTTTCGCAAATTGGCATACAGCAGAGATTGGATTCCTCTGTTGGACAAGTTCAAGGCCAAAATTCAAGCTTGGGGATTCTCTTGGTTAAATCTAGCCGGCAAAACTGTTCTCATCAAATTTGTTCTTAGCAGTCTCCCCATCTTTCAATTCTCTGTAATTCTAGCCCCTTCAGGCATCATAAAAAAAATGGAAGCCTTCATTCGCAAGTTCTTCTGGAAAGGGGGCAATCACAATGACAGGAAAATCCCATTAGTCGGTTGGGAGAAAATCTGCAAGCCCCAGAGTGAAGGAGGCCTCAATTTCAAAGATCTTAGCCTCCAAAACATAGCTATGGGAGCCAATATCTTCTGGAGAATCATTGGTCCAAATCCAGGTTGGGCGCAAAAAGCCCTATGGAGGAAATATTTCATGGGAAAGAGGAAGAGATGTCTAGACACCCTCCTACCCTCCTCATGTTCGCAGCTGATCAAGCTCTGTCATAAAGCAGCCCCTTTAATCAGAGACAGAGCATATTGGATCCCTGGAAACGGCAAAGAAATTAAAATTTGGGATGACAACATTATGATGCACCCTCCTCTATCGTCCCACTGCTCTCTGCAAGCGCTGCGTTTGTGGTTGGACAACGCTGAATGCACCACTCTTTGGGACATTTCACAATGGGAAGGCAGACATTGGCAGCGATGGAGGCTCCCTCCCGTCCCTCCTGCGCTGTCCCAAGCTCACGATCTTTTCCTTTCTTTATTAAATGGTATGGCGCCTCTGCGCGTGGGTACGAAGGATGCCCGAGGATGGGGAGCCGCCCCAGGGCTGTACACGGTTGCACAGGGATACAAATGCCTTCATGATCGCCCTAACGTCCCTCCTAATCCTGCAGTCTGGAACAGGATCTGGAATCGCAAAACCATGCCCAAGGTCAACTCTTCATGTTGGCTGTTATGCCACAGAGGGATTTTAACTGCAGATAGATTGAAGAAGAAAGGATTTCACGATCCTTCTCGATGCTACTTATGCTGTGATTGTGAGGAGAACGCTCAGCATATTATTTTGGACTGCAACTTTTCAAGAGATATCTGGCACGGCCTTCTGAGCTTCTGGAATTCTGAATTCACCTTACCCACGTCCATATCTGATCTTTTTGCAAACTGGCGGAATTCCTACCTAGGATCGCTTCCAAAAAATGAGAGTTTCACAGCTGCATGGCTCTCTTTGCCGAAATTTGCTTGCTGGCAGATCTGGCTTGAGCACAACCGAAGAGTTTTCAGAGATGAAAGTCTAAACGCTCAGTTCATCATCACCAAAATAAAATGCCTTTGGAAAGAAAGTCTGGGGGATCATTTGTCGGATCTAAATCTGAGTCAGCAAGACTTAGAATGGGGTGCCTCGATGGACCTCCATTTCTCTAGTGAAATAAGGCATTACAAGGCCACAAAAGAGTGGAAATTCAGAGGGAAGGAGAATGATCTCTCGGATCTTCTCCTCAGGCATTCCAGATTCTCTTTATTCTTCGCTGGAGCAGCGAAAGGCAATCCTGGTTTGGCTGGGGCAGGAGGAATTATTAAAAATAAAGAGGGTATTACTGTGGCAAAGTTCGCTTAGGGTTTAGGGCATTCTACCAGCATGCAAGCTGAAGCCTTGGCTCTTCTGCAAGGTCTCAAGCAAGCAAAGGCTTTCGGTCTTTCAGATATCAGTATCATAGGAGACTCTCAATCCATTATCAAATTTCTAGTGGAGGATTCCTCTCCTGCAGACATTAGACTGGCAAGAGTAATTTCAAGAACCAGAAATTTGGTGAAATCCTTCCGGACTGCTTCCTTCCTTCATGTTTTGAGGGAAAATAATAAAGCTGTTGACTTGGAAGCCAACAGGGCAGTTTCACTTCCAGCTGGCTGTCTCTTGGTAGATGGAATTGAGAATTGGGACCCCATTCCATAAAGTTTGTCATGTTTTTCTGCATTTTGCTGAAACAGTTTGTTTGTCTATTTAAGATAGGGAAAATAATGGAGATAGACTCGATAGTCTCGAGTAAATCTTGCGGTTTTCCAAGTTTAGGGGCCTGTGATCAGTTAGTGAAAGAAAGGTTAAGGGCTATGCCCGATCAAATGTATCCGGTGAAAGGAATTTTGGCCAAATTCTAATATAAACCATAACCGTTCTTGTTAAAACAAAAAAGATGATAGAAATTTGGTTTTTATTTTAATTTGATGGTTAATAAAACTATAATGATCCTAGTTGTTAAAATTGTTAAAAGTCTTGTGAATTTTTGAAATGGTAATAGTACTCAAAGCATAGTAAAGTATGGATTTTAAAGTTTTTTTATTAATATTTGGCACAAATATTTAAGCCTAAATTAAGAAAGTAAATGAATTATAATGATGATTTTTCCTACGAAATTAGGATTGCGTAAGGGAATTTTTTATTTTATTTTTATTTTTTATAATGTTTTTCTGAACATCTTAATCATGTTTAATTACTTAAATTTTATTACTACTTTATGGTACTAAGTATAAGGTTATGGTTTCAGTTATTCGTTTATGTCAACATGGAAATTTTGAAGTATAATGTTGTAATGATGTTTCGTGTTATGATGTTAAGTGGTAATTGGAAATACTTTTGATGAGAGGCTAATGGTGTCATGCATGTGTTGCGTAATCATTTATTTTTTTATGATATGACGGTATATTGACATGTGGTTCATTTATTATGTGATGTCATGATATATCTTTGATGTTGATATGTTGAAGTTATAACTTATGAGGGTATTTTATGATGTGAAACATGTGGTAATTGCATGCAGATTTTTTGATGTTGAAATTCAACAAGAAAATGCACACACATTAGTGTGGGATCACAGGTCACACAATGATGGATCTTAGCGATACATTTTTTTTTTTTTAATTTTTTTAATTTTTTTTGAATATGCTTAATCTATTAGTATACAAAAAATACATTACATGGAGGCCAGGGCCTCAGAAATTCTAGCTTGAGAGATGGGCATTCTAGTACATCCATGACGCTCTGACAAAATATCAACCCACAGTGCCAAGATACAGTTACTACAATGAAGCACAGACAGGCATCTCAGCAAAAAAATGCCGCCCTCATAGGGGAAACTGGCCGCAGAACTCCAATATCTTATCAACCCACAGTGTCTAGAACCGAAAATATAAACATAATCGCTCTTATACAGAAAAATCTGCCGCCCACGAAGGGGAAACCGGCAATCAAACGAGCTGTAGAAGTGAAGACAACTAAACTGAGATAACGTGCAATTACCAGAGTTGAGCCTGGCTCGACGAACACCCAAAAACAAGCTAGAATGAAGAAAGGCCATTAGTTACCTTGAGAGGAGGGAGGAGACTCGACCACCCGACAGGTGTAGGCGTAGGGGTCATCCTCTGCCTGTAAATCAACGTTAGCACCTGAAATGTCCTGTTTGGTATCATCCGCACCCGCCTTGTCAACAGGAGCAGCAAAAAAACCTCGCTTGATGTCGCCCGCACCAGAAGCAATGTTGGGGTCCTGTGAGGAGCTACCCACAACTTCTTTCCGTTTCTGACCTCCTCTGGAGGGAGAACAAGGCCTGTCAGCCATCAATTGCGCCTGATGAGAGCCTGTGAGCTCTGTAGCCAATTCAGGTGGCTCTTCTTTGAAATCGATAGTTATGGTGGCAGTAACAGTAGGCATATTAAGCAAACAGGGGAAGCGGAACTGAGCCCTATGCTGCTGACCCGGGAGGAGACTAGAGAAGCCTCTTGCAGGCTGAGTAATCCCATGCCCCGCAAGAGAGCCACGCCGACTACGAGTCTTAGGGTAACGACCCCGCGGGGAATCAGAAGGAGGAGAAGAGGAGCTCGGAGAGGTGGAAGGAGGGTTTTGGGGAGGACCTCCACGGCTCGAGCTGCGTCTGCACCTCATCCTTTGGCGTAATCGAGGCATGGGATTTAGGCGAGAAATGTTGAGTTTGATAGAGCAGGAAGCAGAGGGCTGGGTCTGGACAGGCAGACCACAACTGAGGACAGAAGGCAGAGAAGAGCCGAACGCTACAGGGAGAGAATCAGAGTGAATGCCGAAATGCTGAGAGAAATGGGAGCTCTACGAGACGTGCAGACCCGGAGAAAGGTTTAAATAGCAAGAAAGCAAGCATCTGCGTCCAATAGTGGTCCTGGAGCTGGGCTCAGAGACCATCGAGGAGCAGCAGGAGCGAAGAGGCAACAATGCCGGCCTGTAACTTCCAGATGAAGCCATAACCCTGTGGATCGAACGCAAGTCTGGGCAAATGTGCAGCGTTAATGCCTTGGGCGGCTCAGTGTAAATGCTATTAATGGTTTGGAGGACGAAGGGTAGGGTGGTGGTGGTAGAATCCCACGCGCCAACCCACTGCCTTTGCCGCCTTTCAAACATGCTGGCCACCCGCATCCGGGAGATCCTAGTGATACATTAGTGTGCAACCAATTTTTAAATAATTTGGAAAATTAATTATAATCTTATCTCATAACAACTTGTAATAGTTAACTAAGTGTGATAGATTTAGTTTTCTTAAGAATTTTGAGTTGAGGGTCAAAGGATAGGCATGTAGAGTGATTCTATTATTAACAGGGTCCAATTGCAGTTGTAGCACTAGTGTAGTGTGAGTGGGATCAGTTAACTCACATTAATTGAGTTAAAATGAGTTTAACTAGTTCTAACTGTTTGATGAGCTAGTAGAAGATCAAGTGAATTAAAATAGATTTAATTCACCAGTAGTGATATACCAAGTAACTGATGATTCACTATTTATAGTTGCATGCATGTCAATTCTGGTGGACACCTAGTTGAGACAAAGGTTCAAGGCAAGTAAACTATTAGTTGTATTTTTAGCAAACTTCCTAGATGCAGTTGTATAACCACAGGAAGCCCATGATGAATTTCATAATCAAGGAAGGCTGAATTTCCCATTTAATAGGGGTTTAATTCTTTAGGGCTTGCGTAAGCAGGGTAGGTTGAGGGTAGGATGATAATTAGCTATGTGTTTATTGGTGCAGTGTATCAGGTTGTGGTGACCACAAATAAATTGTATTGTTTCATTATTCCTTGGTTGATTATACAATAAATATTGAGGGGTTTTGAGCAGTTGCTTTCCCCAAGAAATATCTTGTGTGGTATTGATTTACTTCTTTCTCTTAATTGCATGTGATTAAGCGATCATGTTTTATATTCCGCAAATATTGTAGAAGGATTTAGTATCTTGTTTTAGTACATTACATGATTGGATTGAATCCATTGGTGTGATTTCTACATGGTATCAGAGCGTTAGGAATCACAATAGTGGAGAAGAAATTGAGTTTGTGTTGAACAATATTCAAATTTGCAAATACTTTCTTTGGAGGTAGAAGCGGATCAAGATGTCTTTCAATGGCTTGAGACTCGAATATGCACTCGAGGGAAGTTCGAATTATATTGCATGGAAGGATAGGATGGAGGCAGTGTTGGAGGAAAATGGGTTGAAGAAATTCATAAGTAATGATATTCCCAAGACCGCAGCAGCATATGTCCAATTTCTTGATGCATGGCAAAAGAAGGTAGAAAAGGCAAGGAGGATCTTGTTAGAGGGAGTTCTAGATCATATTGTATCAAGTCTCCATGGAAATGCAACTCAATATGCTATGTGGAAGGCATTGACAGATCTGTTTCAAAGCAGAAGTGACCAGAGAAAATTGGCACTCAAGGAAAAGCTTAGGAAAATCAAAACGGAGACGGGCGACACAGTCTAGAAATACTTGACCAAGTTAACTCAATGTCAAGATGAGCCTGGAAGTGTTGGGATTATTGTAGCTTATGATGAATTTGTGAGCCTATCACTTCGAGGCCTTCCCAAGGGCTGGCATAGTTACCAAGACTCTATGAATGGGAGGGAGAAGTTACCAGATTGGGAGTGACTATGGTCAATTTTGGTACAAGAAGAGTTTCAACAGAATACTAGGGATGGATCCTCATCTAAGACTGATGATGAGGAAAATTGTGCCTTAGCCGGTAAGGAAAAGAAGGGGAAGGGGAAGAAGTCCCATTCCAAATCTGAGATCGAAAAAGAAGCCAAGAAGCATGACATGTCAAAGGTGAAATGTTTTCACTGTCATGATCATGGACACTATGCCACAAATTGTCCACAAAAGAAGAAGAACAACAAGAAGGCTCCAGGAGCTACAACGGGTGAAGCTTTGGCCTCATAATTTGAGTTGGATTTCTCTCTCATCGCATGCATGGTGTTAACTGTGATGGGATCTATGTGGTACTTGGATAGTAGAGCATATTTCTACATGACGGGAAACAAAGAACTCTTTAGTATTTTGGAGGAGAAGGATATTCAGATGCACATCGAGATGGGTGATGACGGGAGGTATAGCGCTATGGAGATTGGTATAGTTACTTTCCAGAGACAGTCAGGTAAACCTTTCATATTAAAATATTTCATGCATGTAACATACTTGAAAAAGAATTAAGTTTTAGTTGATATGTTGGAGGATCTTGGATATGATGTGGTTTTCCATGAAGGAAAGGTTTTCCTTCGTCACAAAGCCACAACACAGGTAAATAAGATTGGGGTTCGTGTAAAGAACCTCTACAAGCTTGATGTATATGGTTGCGAAACATTGAGAAGTAAAGCAAAAAATGTGGTGAGTCGAGATACATGTGAGTTATGGCACAGGATATCTACACCACAGTGTTTTGAGGATCATGTAACAGATTTCTACAGGTCTTCCAAAGGGTACTCTTGCGCAGATAGACACATGCAAGGGATGTACCATGGGGAAGAATACTAAAACCACTTTTCATGAGAAGGAGAACTGAGCAGCGACAATCCTTGAGAGAGTTCACTCAGACATGTGTGGACCATTCTCTACAACTTCCACATCAAAGAATAGGTATTACATTATTTTTGTTGCTGATTTTTCTAGAAAGTGTTGGATCTTCTTTCTGCAGAAGAAAGATCAGGTGTTCTCCAAGTTTTGTGAGTTCAAAGAACTGGTAGAGAAAGATATCAGGAATAAGGTGAAGGCTCTAATGAGCGACAATGGTGGTGAGTATATCTCTAATGAATTCAATAATTTTTGTGCCAAAGAAAGAATTCAGAGAGAATTGATTGCACCTCATAACCCACAACAGAATGGGGTAGCAGAAAGAAAGAACAGAACAATTGTGGAATCAGCATGAGATATGTTACATGATCAGGGCCTATCGTTGCATCTGTGGGCAGAGGCATGCAACACAATGGTATTTGTGCAGAACCGTAGTCCTCATTGGATACTTGGCATGAGTACACCGGAGGAGGATTTTTTAGGTAAGAAAACGAATGTTTCATATTTTAATTTTTTTGGCTCATTTGTCTATTTTCATGTGACCAAAGATGCCAAGAAGAAGCTAGAACAAAAAACAAAGGTTGGGATATTTGGGGGGTACACTGATACTCCCCACAATTATTGGGTGTATTTTTCGGCTAACAGGATGACAATTGTGAGGAGAGATGTTAAATTTGATGAGGAGAAAGCCATGCAATTGTCCGTTGAGAGGGAGCTTCACTTGAATGCAGAAAAGGAACTCTTAGTTCCAAAGGATGAACCTCATGATGTGGAGCAACCACAAGCAGAGGATCATGGAGTGACATAAACCACTCATGCAGAGCCATCCACCAGAAATGGTAGGAAGCGCACCAAAGAGGCTGTCAGATTGATGCTAGATGCGACAGAGCATGTAGGTGTACCTACATACGTAAGCAGAGAAGGTACCCAAACATGTATACTGGATACATGGCTCTTATGAGTGAGTGTATTGTGATAGAACCATCCTCTTTTGAGGAAGCATTGCAACAAACAACATGGGTTGGTGCCATGGCTGAGGAGTATGAATCCATTATCAGAAAAAATGCATGGGAAGTGGTCCCAAGACTAGTGGGGAAGTCAGTGGTTGGATCCAGATGGATCTAAAATGTGAAGAAAGTGGTAGATGGGAGTGTGGAGAAATACAAGGCTAGATTTATAGCCCGAGAATTCTCATAGGTAGAGGGGATTGACTATGAGGAGAATTTTGAACTGATTGCAAGGTACTCATCGATTAGATCTATCCTTGCACTCTCAACGTAGATGGGGTGGTAGATACATCAGATGGATGTAAAGAGATCCTTTCTCAATGGAGTTATTAAGGAATAAGTTTACGTTGAGTAGCCAAAAGGTTTTGAGACCTTTGACAGGGAGTCGCATGTGTGCAAACTCAAGAGAGCATTATATGGGCTGAAGCAAACACCTCGTGCTTGATACACCAGGATCGACAACTATTTCACCAGGTTGGGCTTCAAAAAGAGTGAAGTGGATGCGAACCTATATAATATTGTGGTTGATGGCAAGCTTTTGATTATTTTACTTTATGTTGATGATCTTATACTGACAGGTGATGAGCAACTCATAAATTCTTGCAAAGAGGATCTTGCAAGAGAGTTTGAGATGAAGGACATGGGGCTCTTGCATTATTTCCTAAGCTTGGAAATATGGAAAAGAGATGGGGAGTTATTTGTATCTCAAGGCAAGTATGCCAAGGAGATTCTGAGGAAGTTCCACATGGAGGGAAACAAACCCATGGAGACTCCTCTTGTAGGAAACTGGAGGAAGGAGGATGCTACTTCAGGTGAGGTAGTGAATGCTATTGCTTACAAACATCTTATGGGTTCACTTATGTATTTGGTGAACACACAACCAGACATATGCTACTCAGTTAACCAACTTAATCAAGCCATGGTTAATCCTACCAAGCTCTTTTGGAAGGCGGGGAAGCATGTGTTGAGATATATCAGGGGCACTAAAGTGTATGGAGTATGGTATAGACAGACATAGGGAGTGAAGCATCAAGGCTTCACCGATGCAGATTGGGCAGATAGTCCATCAGATAGGAAGATCACATCAGGGGGCATCTTCAGCATAGGATCAATAGTAGTTTCTTGGTACTACAGGAAGCAGAGATAAATTGCACGCAGTTTAGCCGAGGCAGAGTACATGGAAGCTAGTTAGGATGCATGTGAGGCCATCTGGATGAGGAATATACTTTTTGGTATTTTCGGTCATCGGATGGATCCGACGGTGATACATTGTGATAACCAGAGTTGCATAAAACTCTCAGTTAATCCAGTATTCATGACAGGTCCAAGCATATTGACATCTGGTACAAACATCTCAGAGATTCTATTCAGAGGCAAATTATGTTGTTGCAGTACATTCCCACAGAGGATCAGGATGCAGATATCTTGACGAAGGTGCTTGCGAAGAGAAAATTCGAATACCACAGAGGCAGGATCGGGGTAGCAGATAATCCCTTTCTTTTTTAGAGGGAGTGTTGAAATTCAACAAGAAAATGCACACACAGTAGTGTGGGATCACAGGTCACATAGTGATGGATCCTAGCGACACATTAGTGTGCAACCAATTTTTAAATAAATTGGAAAATTAATTGTAATCTTATCTCATAACAACATAGTAAGTTGCTAGAAATTGGCATTAAAATTATTTAGCTGAAATTTGAGTTGAGTCCCGTGATAGAATGTAGAGTGATTTTATTATTAACGGGGGTCGATTTGCGGTTTAACTAGTGTAGTGTGAGTGGGATCAGTTAACTCACATTAATTGAGTTAAAATCAGTTTAACTAGTTTTAACTATTTGATGAGCTAGTCGAAGATCAAGTGAATTAAAATAGATTTAATTCACAAGTAGTGATATACCAAGTAACCGATGATTCACTATTTATAGCTACATGCATGTCAATTCTGGTGGAGACCTAGTTGAGACAAAGGTTCAAGGCAAGTAAAATATCAATTGTATTTTTAGTAAACTTCCTAGATGCAGTTATATAACCACGGGAAGCCCATGATGAATTGTGCAATCAAGGAAGGCTGAATTTCCTATTTAATAGGGGTGTAATTCTCTAGGGATTTCGTAAGCAGGGTTGGTTGAGGGTAGGCTGATAATTGGCTATGTGTTTGTCCATTTTTTCCTATATCAGTGTGAAGCAATTGGTAGAGTGTATGAGGTTGTGGTGAGCAAAAATACATTGTATTGTTTCATGATTCCTTAGTTGATTATACAATAAATATGGAGGGGTTTTGAGCAGTTGATTTCCCCAGGAAATATCTGTTGAATTTTGCAACAAGAACCAATGAAATTGGCATCTAGAAACAACATGACAACACCTACACTAGTGTGGGACCAGGAGGTCCAAGCAACACCTACACTAGTGTGGGACCACAGGTCCTAGCAGCACTTACACTGGCGTGGGCTAAATTTGGTGCATGTCTATTTTAATTTTCCCTTAATTAAAATGGACAAAATAATGTAATCTTATCTCATAATCACTTGTAATATTTAACTGAGTGTGATAAACTCAGTTAGCTCATGAATTTCGAGTTGAGGGTAGTTGGTGAGGTATGAAGAGTAGTTCTAGTTGTAACATAGTTCGAAGTGAAGTTGGTGCATTAGTTTAATGCATGTGTAATTAGTTAACTCAGTTAAGTGAGTTAAAGTCAGTTGTGCTAGTTATAACTGTTTGTTGCACTAGTGAGAGATCAAGTGAATTAAATATTATTTAATTCACAATCAATGATCTAACATGCAACTGATGATTTACTATTATTAGCTTCATGCATGTCAATTCCAGTGGAGACCCAGTTGAGACAAAGGTTAAAGGGATGTTAAATATCAATTGTGATATTAGCAAGATGCCCAGATGTAGTTAACACACCACAGGATGCCCATGATACTCAACGCAGTTGAGGAAGGCTAAAATTCCTAAGGAATAGGGATTGCATTCCTCATGAATTACGTGAGCAAGGCAGGCTGAAGACAGGCTGAGAATTGGCTAAGTGTTGGCCCGATTTTGTCTGGATTAGTGTGAGACGATAGGTAGATTGTAGGAGACTCTTTTGAGAAGAGTGAATTGTAATTGTTTCATGAATCCTTGTGGAATATAAAATATATGATAGAGGGGTTTTAAGCAACAAGCTTTCCCCAGGAAATTATCTGTGTTGTGGTTTTATTGATTCTTCTTTGCTTCATGTGATTGGTGATTGTGTTTAAATTTCCGCAATTGATTTGTAGAAGCGATTCAATATCTAGCTTTAGTGCATTGTTAGATCGGATTGAATCCATGATATACATGCTTGTATACATTCTAAAATATCTTGTGTTGTGGACTGATTTACTTCTTTCTCTTACTTGCATGTGATTGAGTGATCTTGTTTTATATTCCGCAAATATTGTAGAAGGATTCACTATCTTGTTTTAGTACATTACATGATTGAATTGAATCCATTGGTGTAATTTATACATGGTATCAGAGTGCCAGGAATCACAATAGTGGAGAAGAAATTGAGTTTGTGTTGAATGTTATTCAAATTTTCAGATACTTTCTTTGGGGCTAGAAGTGGATCAAGATGTCTTTCAATGGCTTGAGACTCAAATAATCACTTGAGGGAAGTTTGAATTATATTGCATGGAAGGACAAGATGAAGGCAGTGTTGGAGGACAATGGGTTGACGAAATTCATAGATAATGATATTCCCAAGCCCACAGCAGTAGATGCCTAACTTCTTGTTGCATGGCAGAAGAAGGTAGCAAAGGCGAGGAGGATATTTTTAGAGGGAGTTCGAGATCATATTGTCTCGATTCTCCATGGAAAGGAAACTCCATATGCTATGTGGAAGGCCTTGAAAAATCTGTTTCAAAGTAGTAGTGACCACATAAAATTGGAACTCACGGAAAATCTCAGGAAAATCAAAATGGAGAAGGGCGACACAATCCAGAATGACTTGACCAAGTTCACTCAATGTTGAGATGAGATTGGAAGTGTTGGGATTACTATAGCTGATGACTTGGTGAGCCTAGCACTTCTAGGCCTTCCCAAGAGTTGGCATAGTTACCAGGACTCTATGAATGGGAGGGAGAATTTACCAAATTTGGAGTGACTATGGTCAGATTTGGTACAACAAGAGTTTCATCGGAATACCAGGGATGGATCCTCATCTAAGACCGATGATGAGGAAAATTGTGCCTTAACTGTTAAGGCAAAGAAGGGGAAGGGGAAGAAGTCCCATTTCAAAATCTGAGACCAGAAAAGAAGGCAAGAAGCATGACATGTCAAAGGTGAAATGTTTTCACTGTCATGATCATGGATACTATGCCACAAATTTTCCACAAAAGAAGAAGAACAACAAGAAGGCTCCAGGAGCTGCAATGGGTGAAGCTTTGGCCTCATATTTTGAGTTGGAATTCTCTCTCATTTCATGCATGGCGTTAATGGTGATGGGATCTATGTGGTACTTGGATAGTGGAGCATATTTCCACATGACGGGAAACAAAGAACTCTTTAGTAGCTTGGATGAGAAGGATATTCAGATGCACATTGAGATGAGTGATGACAGGAGGTATAGTGCTACCAGGATTGGTACAGTTACTTTCTAGAGACAGTGAGGTAAAATTTTCATATTAAAAGATGTCATGCATGTACCAGGCTTGAAAAAGAATTAAGTTTCATTTGCTATGTTGGAGGTTCTTGGATATGATGTGGTTTTTAGTGAAGGAAATGCTTTCCTTCGTCACAAAGCCACAATACAGGTAAAAAAGATTGGCATTCATGTAAATAACCTCTACAAACTTGATGTAGATGGTTTCACAACATTGAGCAGTAAAGCAAGGAAGGTGGTAAGTCGGGATACAAGTGAGTTATGGCACAGGAGATTGGGCCGTCTACACCATAGTGATTTAAGGATCATGCAACGGATTTCTACAAGTATTACAAAGGGCACTCTTGCGTAGATAGACACATGCAAGGGATGTACCATGGGGAAGTATACTAAATCCACTTTTCATGAGAAGGGGAATTGAGCAGCGGCAATCCTTGAGAGAGTTCACTCAGATGTGTGTGGACCATTCTCTACAACTTCCACATCAAAGCACATGTATTACGTGATTTTTGGTTTTTTTGGTCATTAGATGGATACAATGGTGATACATTGTGATAACCAGAGTTGCATAAAACTCTCGGTTAATCCAATATTCCATGACAGGTCCAAGAATATTGACATCCGTTACCACCATCTCAGAGATTCTATTCAGAGGCACATTATGTTGTTGCAGTACATTCCCATGGATGATCAGGATGCATATATCTTGACGAAGGCGCTTGCGAAGAGAAAATTTGAATACCACAGAGGCAAGATCAAGGTAGCAGATAATCCATTTCTTTTTGAGAGGGAGTGTTGAAATTCAACGAGAAAATGCACACACACTAGTGTGGGATCACAAGTCACATAGTGATGGATCCTAGCAACACATTAGTGTGCAAACAGTTTTTAAATAAATTGGAAAATTAATTATAATATTATCTCATAACAACTTGTAATAGTTAACTAAGTGTGATAGACTTAGTTAGCTCAAGAATTTCGAGTTGAGGGTCAAAGGATAGGCATGTAGAGTGATTCTATTATTAACAGGGTCCAGTGGCAGTTGTAGCACTAGTGTAGTGTGAGTAGGATCAGTTAACTCACATTATTTGAGTTAAAATCAGTTTAACTAGTTCTAACTATTTGATGAGCTAGTGGAAGATCAAGTGAATTAAAATAGATTTAATTCACCAGTAGTGATCTACCAAGTAACTGATGATTCACTATTTATAGCTGCATGCATGTCAATTTTGGTGGAGACCTAGTTGAGACAAAGGTTCAAGGCAAGTAAAATATCAGTTGTATTTTTAGAAAACTGCCCAGATGTAGTTATGTAACCACATGAAGCCCATGATGAATTGCACAATCAAGGAAGGCTGAATTTACTATTTAATAGGGGTTTAATTCTCTAGGGATTGCGTAAGCAGGGTAGGCTGATAATTGGATATGTGTTTGCCATTTTTTCCTAGATCAGTGTGAAGCAATTGGTAGAGTGTATGAGGTTGTGGTGAGCAAAAATACATTGTATTGTTTCATGATTCCTTGATTGATTATACAATAAAGATGGAGGGGTTTTTAGTAGTGGCTTTCCCCAGGAAATATATTGTGTTGTGGATTGATTTAATTCTTTCTCTTACTTGCATGTGATTGAGCGATCATGTTTTATATTCCGCAAATATTTTAGAAGGATTCAGTATCTTGTTTTAGTACATTACATGATCAGATTGAATCCATTGGTGTAATTTCTACATATGAAATGCAAGAGTATGCAATCCTTTACTATTTAGAATGTTGTGATTAACAATGATGTTATGCTATCATGATGACATGCAAGACTTGGGATGTGGATTAATTTCTATGATGTTGTGATTCTAAATAATGCATTGGTTTCATGTTGATATGAAGTGACTGAAAGGAACTCCACAAATGAGCTAAAAGGGTTGGGTTATTTGATGATCTCGTGGGAGCCCATACTTGTGAGGGAGAATATGTAACATGATATGGGATGGGGAAAAACTCAATCAACACTACATATGTTAGTGGTTCCTTTATCATGTATATCTCTTGAGGGGCTATGAGACCATCTTCAGGAGGTTGAGTGCCTAATATTGGATTGGGATTCCAAAGTCTGGTGGGGGTGTAAGTAATTTGATGCCTAGGGTTGTGCACCTTAGTGAGTGTGGAGTGATTGGGCCAACCTTTTGAGATGACTAGAGTAATACTGCTTGGAGTACTGAGCTGGGTGTCTGCCTTGGCATAGATGAGGTATGAGCCTTGACATGAGCCTTGGCACCAAACTTGGGCTATGGTACATACTGATGAGGTTTTATGCCTAGTTCTGAAAGTTGGGAAAAAGGACAAAGATTCCTTGGGATTTCCCGGGTGTTGTGGAAAATTTCGATGCATGTTGGTTATACTAGTTCAGTAGAGGATATAGGGAAAACTTGAAGTAATAAACAAATAATTAAAATAAAATTTTAAATGATTCAACTTAACTCCGGGAAGAAATTACTTAAATAGGGGGGTATGTAATTCCCCTAATAATAATAAAAAATAAAATAAGTAAAATAAATAATATTAATATGTAAGTAAATAAATAATAAATAAGAAAGAAAAGATTACAATATTAAATAAATAATAAATAATGAAGTAAATATAATATTAGTAAACAAATAAAAAAGTAAATAATAAAATGGAGTTCTAAATAAATATATATAAAAGTAAACTATACAAATAGTAAAAATAAGGTAAGTTAACAAAAAGTAAAAAGGAATAAAATAAGAAAGAGTTAAATTAAGAGAAATATTGAATTAAGTAAAACTTAAAACAAATAAATAAAAGTTGCATGTTGACACATGGATTGTGTGCATGTGGATCCTTTTCCAATTCCCTTCCATTTTTGGAAAAATTAGTTCTATTTGATGGAAAAAGAGGGAATGAGATGATCATTGTTCAGGGGAAGAGTGTTAAGAGGCAAAGGAAACCTTGGTAGTATTACGTTGATTGAGGGCTCGGGGTGGCCAACTGTAGAAAGATAATGTGCAACTGAGCCTATGGTTGGGTGGAGAGTCATCCCAAAAAATTTATTGCGATTAGCGGGAGTCAAATAACTTTCAACTCTGAAATCAAAAGTAAGGAATATCATCGCTACAGGTAAGTTGTCTCTGCTAATGTTTTTCAAAATTATATGCTAATTGGTTGAATAGTTGTGTGTTGATTATTAATCACATAAATTGATGTAATTAGTTGCATATTTAATTCTGGGTTGTTAAACATACACTCATCATCATGGAGCACTAATATCCCCTGCATTAAAACAATGTTAGACATAACATGAGGAACATGGAAAACTCCTCCAAGAATATCATAATACCAGCAGTCTATTGGGCCATCGAAAATTTATGAAATGCTCATCGTGAGGATGAGCCATTTCTTCATTGATATCCATACTTTGACAACTTTCTCCTTGAGAATTTCATGCTCATGTTCATATAATAATTTATAAAAAACTCATCAATAAAAAAATTTATGTCTTGAACTTGATCACCATAGTTATTAGCAGATTCAACATTAATAACATAAATATTGCAACATATAACCAACACCAGAAATATCGCCATCAACAGAAAAAATAGACATAAATTTTGGCAATACATATTCTTTCACAAATTGGTCACAAACCCTAGCCACATATGTCAATCGATAACATATACCCAGAGTTATCGTACAAAACATACTAACTACATCAAATAGAAATGTAGGAGAACACCAACTCACACCAGATTAGATCCTTGAGCACACACAAGGGATCGAATAATTGGCTATCCTATCTTCAAAAACATCATTAAGGTTTAAACAAATGACTTCTCCAATGTGACCAATAATCATATATGGTTGAACCAATAGATATCAAGCTGAAATATATATAAACTAATAATGAAAAACAAACCTTCTATTGGGGTTCCCATGTTTTGGCCAGATTGGCAAGACCAAAAGATGAGACAACATCATAACCACTTACAGACCTCAGGATCTAGCCCTCTTGGGTCCAAGAGAGGGATCTCTCTATAATGTCAAAGGTATTATGTCTTTGAAGCTCGAAGTTAAGATATTAGGCTAGTTATAAGGTTCGGGTTTGTTTGTTTGATGTATGTTTGGTTGTTGGGAATCAAGAAAGAAGGGTTCAATATAAGACAAGGATGAGAAAAGAGGAATTTAGGCAAAGGAGAGATACCCCAGGGAACATTCAAGACCATTGGGCAATGGAGTCAGGAAAGGCTTTACTTGCTATTCAATATGCAGGCTTTCAATTGGGCTAGTCATCTAAAGCATTGGATCTTAAAGATGATTGTGTGATATAAAATGGTAAGAGAGAAGGTGAAAGAAAGGAAACCATCCAAGGTGACCTTTAGAAATTAGATCCAGGGATAGGGCATACCATTGAACACCTGTGATTCTAAAATCCAAAGGCTAACTCTTCAGACAAGAAACATTAAAGATTTAGAACACAAAGTTAAAGACCTGAGATCAGAGAGAGACTTTGAACTCTCAATGCTTCGGCCTATAGCTTGAGGGATCTTAGAAAAGGTTTAATTAAATAAAAAGGATCCTAGTGAGATAGAGACAGAGTTCTAGACCTCCCAGTGTTCCCAATTCATTCAATTAAATCCTAACAAGAACATCTAAGAACAGATTCATTAATTCATACATCAGCTAGCAGGCAATAACATCCACTACACTGGTTAAATTAATTGAAATCAAACCTTAGATAACACATATAGCAGAAAACATTGAAGGCAAGGAAAGAAGAAACATAGGGTACCTAACAAGAGTAAATCCTATGCCAGATTTCTGATGCGAGCCAGTAGAAATGAAATGAGGTGAACTGCTAAATAAAACAAATACAGAGATAGGAAAACATCACCGCTGCTTTAGATCAGGATCCAAAGATAAGTGCTTGTCATATTAAAGAGCAAATCCATTCAAGTACAACATTACCAATAGCTGGATATTCAGCCTAAAAACATCTTCCTCAGCCTATCTTACAACTTTACACAGAGACTATGTCTCAAAAGAAACAGCTTGTAATTCTCTGATAACCGATCAACAACATTTACAACGAGTCCCTTCATGAATTTATAGCTCAAGTGGAGCAAATAAGGTAGGTGAAAACTAAATGCAACATTAAAACTCAGAAGAGGAAGAGGGCCGAGGCCCATTCCATTTAAATTCTGCGCATTTATCTATGGCACTCTTTGGGTGAAAGAGTGGCCTTCTCCAGGCTTCCAATTACTCCGGTATGCCTCTGATGTACTTTGGTTGCAGTACTCTGTAGTATTTCTGGTGAATGAACAAAAGGTAAATAATGATGCTAAGGTCTGCCATACTATGAAACAAATGCTTCTGATAGCATAGGACTGTTTTCAGGGTTGGAATTTCCTCAGGAACACGGTATAGAATGGAGATAGTATGGGCACTTCGTCCTTTGTGGAAAGGACATACTGCCGACGTGAAACCCTGATAGTATTGTTTTCTGCGCGCTGGGCCTTACATGCGATCCATGACGTCTTTGAACTGGTACCTTTGCCTTCTAAAAGGCTCAAGAATCTTCTGTTACGTGCCTTGAACTCTCTGCTGTCCCAGTACTGTCTTTGTTCGTGCAATCTGAGCTTTAATGGCGTCGGAGAGGTTTTGCAGAGTTTGAACTCTGTCCTTTGATGAAATTTATGTTGCAGACACCTTTCCAGACATTTTCCTGTGATATCAGGCTCTAAATTCAGCTTCCTTTGTGCACTGTGTCACTGTAATGGTGACTGAATCATGGTGGTTTCCCACCTGACTATAACCCTACAAAACACGCAAACAAATTAAGAAAACCATGCGTTGGGGATGGTGAATGCAGCGGGGACAATGGGAATGGCTATGCAGGTTGGCGAAATGGTGGAATAGTTGCAGGTTGATGGCGGAGAACGCAATGAACAGTGGAGGATGGAGAGGCGGAAATTTTAATGTAAATCATTTAAAATTTGACCTTTGAATGAATTATATAGGGGGACGGGCGAAAAGGTGATGAAAACACGTGGAATGGTGACGTGGCGAGACCCGGGCGATGGCAGGGCTGACTTTAAATCTGTACCATCCGATCTCAGGAGGAGATCGACGGCTGAAAATGCATCGGAGGGCGACTTATGGTGGGCCAGGTGTACCGTTTGCCTCGGTTATCGTCCGCGCAACTTCATAGCGCGATCGCCGTTGGATGGGCAGCTCTGGATCGGACGGTGTACGTTCATATCGCGCCGGGTTAAATGCCGAACGTTAACGCGCGATGGGGGGGAGGTTTTGAAACAGTGCCCGGACGCGTGTCATGCGGTGGATGGCATCGTTCCAAAATAAAAATTACCGCCAGCCCTCCAATGGTGGTGCAATAAAAACTGGCGGTTTTTTGCACAGGGCGTGTTGGCGTGGGGACCACCGGGGCCAGTAACTTGGGGCCGCCGGATCAACGGATAAATGAACGGTGGAGATGCGATGAAAGAGCGGTGGAATGCGACGACCGTCCGATCCATACATATCGACAGTTTAAAATGCTCCCGATATATAATTGGGGTAAGCGCCTTTGTGCCTTGGCGCTTGGCCATGTGGAGGAAAACGGATCTGGGGCTAGGGCCGAAAGTTGCTAACCCATAAACATAAAAATATGGCTATTTGGCCCATTTTGATGCAATTTGAGAGTAGGAAAAGGTAACGATAGAGGGAAAAAGGGGGAATTAGGCCAAACAAGGGATGTGTGTGGAATTGTGAAGGGGATTTTTGGGGGAATTTAGGGGATAAGAGGGGGATTTTGACAGAGGGAAAAGGAGGTTAAAATGGGGCACTCTGCAGGGATACAAGGGACAAATGTAGGCCTTTTGGAGCACAATTTTTTGAAATGAGTGTGACCTTTTTGGATGGATACAACAGTGGAAATAAAACACAGGGCAGAGGGCATGAAGAGGCTTTCAAGGATGATGTGTCTTCAGGGGAGATGCATTCCTTGAAGGCTTAAAAAAAATTTAGCCCCCTGCTTGCTTGTCAAGAAATTTATAGGGGGCTAACAGTGGCTCCACATGGGGATGGCTTCTTCTTGAAGGAGTCAAGAATTCAGAAAATGATCTTTGGTGTAGGCCAGATGCCTGCTGCTTGAGCCACCTTTCTTCTTTGATTTTCAGCTGCCACAATAGTGAAGACATCAATTTAGCAGAAAAACTCTCCCAAACAAACTACCTACCCATCCTACAATCCTAGCATTTTTTCTTCTAGGGTGCATTTGAACTAGCAGACCCTTTACCTCTTTTTTTTATTTTTTACAAACAAGAAAATAAAACTATTCTATTTCTACCCTTATTGCTCCATGAGACCAGATTAAGCTGTTGGTCTCATATGTTTCTCTACCTAATCTAACATCTGTTGGGATTAAACTATCCAGCAGATTTCTTCTCTATATTCTACAACAGAAATTTAAAAATAGTCAAACTAGGATTAGATAGTCTAGTTTGCTATAGATCCAAGGCATAAAGACAATTGCACATAGACAGAAACTTGCAGAAAACTAAAAAAAAAATCTTGAAGGGTTGAAATCTGAAGTTTGAAACATCCTTTTTTTTTTGTGACTCAATTTTTGAGCTTGTTAGAGTCACTTTCTTTTCTTCATTTCAGCTCTGGTTTTGGGCTTGTTAGAGCTAATTATTTTTCTTCTTTGCTGGTCCAGGTTTTGGGCATGTTTGAACCAACTATCTTTGATTCCTTTGACTCAGGTTTTGATCATATTAGAGCCAATCCCTTGCAATTCTGAGGTTCATATTTTGAGCATGTCTGAACCTCTCCTTTCTTTCTGGTTTTTGGGACATTTTCTCTTTTTTCTTGAAAACATAACACATCAATGGTATTTAAAATGGAAGTGGAAAATAGAAATTGAAAATCAGCAGAAGTAGTGTTTGAGCATCCTGCCATTGACATGACCCCCAAACAGCTCTGTGCCATCTAACTCTTGTAGAAAAAAGGCATTTGGACCCACAATGGCCTAGATGATGTAGGGACCTTGCCACAAATTGTCAAACTTGCTGTGCTTTCCTTTGTCCTCTTTCCTTGAGTCCCACCTCAGAACTTTATCTCCAATTTTGAAATCAGAAGCTTTGGTTCTTTTGTCAAATAACTTCTTTATATTTTCCTGAACCTTTAGAGCTCTATTATAGACCTCTTCCCTCGTTTGTTGGAGATGAATTGTTTGGTTTATTCTCCTCACCATGCTATCTTCTTCTGTCTGTATCTCTTGGACAAGTTTGATCACTGGTATTCCAAGGCTGGTTGGAAACACTGCTTCTGTTCCATAGACAAGATGATATGGTGACATGCCAATGGATTTCTTTGTTGTAAGCCTGTCAACCCACAAAGATTGCACTAACTTGTTATGCCATGACTTTTTGTTCAATTCCAGCAGCTTTTTGATGATGGTCACCAAGCTCTTGTTTGATGATTCAGCTAAGACATTACCTTGTGGGTAATAGGCAGTTGAATGACCGAGTTCTATTTGATACTTGTGACAAAAATCAACCATTTTCTTGGATCCAAAAGCAGTAGCATTGTCAGTGACTATTTTCCTTGGACAGCCAAACCGAGAGAGGATATGACCTTCTAGGAAACTAATGATGACTGAATCTGTGGCATTCCTAGTAGGTATGGCCTCTATCCACTTAGTGAAGTAGTCTGTGGCTGTTAGGATCCATTTTTGTTGTGCAGAAGAAGCAGGGTGAATTTCTCCTATGAAAACTAGGCCCGATTGCATAAAGGGACCTTCAACAGTGATGGTTAGTAGCGGTAAGGGGAGGAGCTTTCTTTTGCCTTCAAAAATTTGGCATTTGTGGCAGGCAATTATCATTTTATGGATATCATTGAAGAGTGTAGGCCAATAGTAGCCAGCTCTGAGTATTTTGTTTGCAGTGGCTTTCCAGTTCAGGTGGTCTCCACACTCTCTTGCATGGAATTCTTGTTTGATCCTTTCTGCTTCAGACTCAGGCAAACATTTAAGCAATAGGCCATTTGCATTTTTCCTGCATAAGCCTTCATTCATTACGCAATAGTTTATGGATTTTATATTTAAGAATCTGGCCTTGGTATTTGATAGTTCAGGTGGGGTATTGAGGTTTGTGAACACATAGAGAATGTCGGAATACCATGGAGAGTTTTGGAACTTATCCTCAACAGTGGGATTAGGCAATCTTTCTTGCTCATCCAAGGCATCCATCATGTTTATGTCAAGGGCCTGTAAATTTGATTCAGCCATTAGTTGAGCTAGGCCCTGACCTTTGATCAGTTTTGTGGGTTTAATCTCAAGGTCATATTCTAATATCACAGCAATCCATTTGCCCCTCTTCCCATCTGGGTCTTGGGACAAGATGTATTTAACCACTATATTTGGCACATAGGCTGTGGTGTGGGAATGCAATATGTACACCCTAAAGTCTTTCAAGGCATTTACCAAGGCATAGGACTGTTTTTCCATTATGTTGTATTTCAAGGGTGCATCCCTCAGTGCTTTGCTGAAGAAAGAAATGGGCTGTTCCATTCCCTCTAAGTTTTTCTGCAGCAGAACTGCAACTACTGTATGCTCGGAGGCAAATGAAAATATCAGGAAATCTTTTGAGAAATCTGGGCTGATTAGGACAGGAGCCCGGGTGAGTGCAATTTTGACTGATTCAAAAGATTTCTTAGCTTCAACAGTCCACTTAAATCCTACACCCTTCCTTAAAATGTTTGTCATATTCCTAAGGTGTTCAGCTAAGTTTGGAATAAACCTCCTGAGGAAGTTAATTTTCCCAATAAAGGACTGTAACTCCTTGATGTTTCTTGGGTGTGTGATTTGTAGTATTCCCTCAACTCTTTGTGGGTCTATCCTAATCCCCTTCTCGGATATGATGTGGCCAAGAAGCTTACCTTCTTTCAGCCCAAAAATAGTCTTTTTGGGGTTCAATGATAGACCAAACCTTCTACATTTTTCAAACACTTTCCTCAAATGTTTTAGGTGTTCTTCTCCAGTCTTGGAATAGACTGTTATGTCATCCAGGTAGATGACAATGAAGTGCCCTATTTCATCTGAAAAAGCTATATCCATTGCTCTTTGGAAGGTTGCACTAGCGTTCATCAGTCCAAAGGGCATTTTAACATACATAAAGGTGCCCCATGGAGTGGTAAAGGCTGTCTTGAGTTGGTCTTCTGGGATTACTAAAACTTGGTTATAACCTGAAAAACCATCTAACAGGGAGATCCTTTTTGAGCCTACTACCCTCTGAAGAATGTGTTCCATTTTTGGCAAAGGGTAATTGTCTTTGAGTGAGGCTCTGTTAAGATTCCTGAAATCAATACACAGCCTCATCTCCCTCATTTTATTTCTCACAACCACTAGGTTTGATACCCAATCAGAGAACCTCACCGGAACTATTATGCCTACCTCATACATCTTTTTAATCTCTTTTTCAACTGCAGGCAATTGTTTTGGGTTTATTCTGCGAAGTTTTTGTCTGAATGGTTTCTGATTCTGTTTCAAAGGTATTTTGTGTTGTATGATGTTTGTGTCATAGGCCTTTAAGTCCTCATAGCTCCAAGCAAACACATCAATGAATTCCTTGAATAGGTCAATGTATTTATTTTTCATGTTTGCAGGCAATGACTTAGCCAATTTGATCACCTTGGGTTTATCTTCAGTGCCTATGTTGCATTCCTCGACATCGGAGTTTGCATGTTCTATAGTGGGCTTTTTTTCTACATCATCAAATTCAAAAAGGTCCTCTAATGGTGCCATACCTCGAGGTATGTTCTTGTCTTTGGTTTGCATCACCTCTACTTCTTCACTATCTTCGTTTTCACATTTTTCGTTTGGATTTCCAATCTGTTCGTTTAGAACGTTTATTTCTATGTTACAGGGTGGTTCTTCTTCATCTGAGGACTCTTCCCTTAGGCAGCTATTGTCAGACTTAGAGTCTGAGTCGAAGAATTCAAACTCATTTCTGCCTATCAGGAAATCCTTAATCTGTTTATCTCCTTCAAAAAACTGCCAATATTTTTCGTTATCTGGCACTGCAGGTCTGAACTTGGTCTGAATGATGATTTGTTGGTCACTAGGGGGTTTATGATACGAACTAGCCATGCAAGCTAGTCCATTTGCAATTGCATTCTGGCTCCTAGGGACAAACACCGGCTCGTATTCTACAAAGGTTTTCAACAAGTCCATAGTGTCATTCCTATTTGCTCTCAGTCTAGGATGTTTCGTTGTGTATTCACCATTCACCTGTTTAATGATCAGCTCAGAGTCCCCACGCACAGTTATCCTACGGGCTCCTAATTTTCTCAACAGGTTTAAGCCTAGGATAAGAGCCTCGTACTCTGCAATGTTGTTTGTACATTTGAAGTGCAGGCTGCAGGCATGGCTCTCTGCGTAGTCACTCTTTGTGTTATGTATCCACACTCCTGCTCCGGTAGTTCTCTTGGTGCATGACCCATCGAAATTCATTTCCCATAAGGTTTCATTCTCGGGTTTATCATTGTTTCATTCTTGGTGTGGTGTATGTGTTTGTGAAGGGTGACTAATCAGCTGACTGCATTCTGCTTCGGGTTCACTTTGAGTTCTTGTTTCAGTGCACTGTTCAAAGTTTTCTTCATCATTCTCCTCCGAGTCTAGAGTAGCCATTATGTTAAAATCCATGAGCTCTGTTTCCTTGTTTGTATCTCTGTTTTTGGACTTTGACCCCTCTAAGGATTCATCATTACAAAGGATGAAGGAGTCAAGGTTTGTATGTACAGAGTATAAAGGTGAATTTTTAGGCTTTTCGGGGCTACTGACCAGGAATTTCATTTGTGTCTCTCTATACAATCTTCTAAGTTGGCTAAAGACTAGGATTGTGGCATAGGCCCCATCCATCTGCATTGTACCTCGAAGCTTGGCTCCCCATGATCTAGATAATAGCATACCATACGTGGGTGGCACATCTACCACAACAACATCCATGACCATACACTTGGCTAGAATCTGGGTAAGGCTCACACATAAATCTTTGATTAAGCCGAGACACTTCACCCTGATAGAATCAAATGAATATAAGTCTTTGTAGGGTCGGGTTATCTCTAGGCCTAACCTTTCCATAACTAATTTAGGCATCAAGTTGTGTGAGGCCCCAGAGTCATGCATTGCATTGTGAAGGATCTTATCATGGACGTTGAGACTGATATAGAAAGGAGGTACTACCCCTTCTTGAAACTTCCTTTCTATCTTGGGACCAAACAGAAGGGCTGGTTGATCATCACTCAAGTTTACAGTGTCACTGTTCTCACCTAAATTTAATGCTTTCAAAATTTGGCCTTTATATACATCCTGAGTGGCCAGCTAAGAGAGTGGGACCGAGATTTTAATTTTTTCATTCTCACTCTCCAAATTGAAAGTGGACTGACTCTTTGGAATGTTCAACTCGGTTTTGCTAGCCACCACCTTGGTGGCAGAATCAGTGGGCTGATTCTTACTATGCCCAGTGTTGGAAACTGTTTTATCAGGAACACTAACTGCAGTTCTAGTGCTACTAGTTGGTAGACTTTGTGTGTCAATGTTTTGGTTGTCTTTTTCTTTGTTTTTTCCAGAACTCTCAGCTGCTGATTTGTTACTTTCAGCAGTTACTTTAGAATTTTTCTCAGGCCTTTTCCTGATGGTAACCTCAAAAGCCTTTGGTTTTGAAGTGTCAAGGCTCTTTTTGCTTCTAAGTTCATATTGTTCTTTGACCTGCATCATGGCACTTTCAAATCCTAACCTGTAATCCTCCGATTCTAACCATTCCTCATCCCAATACGAGGGTGAGAGCTGATCTTCTTCTGTGGAACAGTTGTGGATTGAGTTTTCCACTTAAAACATGTTTATTGTGTTTCCCTCAGACTCTTCTACGATTCCCACATCTTCATCAAGAAATTTCTCTCGGAATGGGGGAATAACTTGCTGATCTGATTCTCTTTGCCTGTTGGGAGTGGTATTGTTTCTTCTAAAGTTTTAGTTATGGTTATGGTTTTGATTCCTGTTTTTATTACTTACTGTGACAACCATTTTTTCCATCATTTGCTGTAGCCTTTCCATGTTTTTGGATATGCAGTCGTAATTGGGGTCAGATGTGGAAGCTACATTGTCATCTCTATATGTTACCCTTTTCTCAGCTCTCAATCTTGCTTTCTTCTCAATCAGATTTTCCTCTACACTCACTGCTCCCTTTTGCATGTCTTCCAATATGTTGTAATCCCTCTCCCTAAGCTGGTAGGCCATATCCAAGCCTTCAGGGTATTTCACTAGAACCATACCTTGGGGAGGTTTCATGTGTGGTGGAAGAGCATTATAAATGTTGTTAAACCTTGTAGAGTAGTCCTGGACACTCTCTCCTATGTTTCTTTTCAGGTTCTTGTATTCTGCTAGGATTTGGAGAGGGTTGGCCTTAACTTCCCATTTGTTTATGAAAGTCTGATACACATCAGGGAGGTCTCGGATACTGTTAGGAGGTAGGATTTTGAACCATTTCTTCACATCACCTCCTAAGCTTTGGGAAAAGATTCTCATTTTGACTGTATCATCATCTATATCCATGTAGTTAAAAGAATATTCCATCCTATCTACATGGTGTTGGGCTGTGGTAGACTATTTTGCAGTGAAGTGTGGGATCTTTGACTGATAATCGTTGGGTAAGGGTACTAGAGGCTGGGGTAAAACTAGGGGTGCATACCAGGCTGCCATGATGATGGTTTGATGAGGTAAAGGGTTGGCTTGAGCAGCTGGTATATGGATGACAGGGATACTAGGACCAGCAGGGGCTTGTTGGGTAGATTTAGGGTGGAAGAGCCCCAAGTTTTGAATGAAGTGAATATCAGGGGGTGTGGATGGAGGGGTATATCTATCCCAAAGGTGTTTACCTCTTTGAGGTGGTGAACTAGGAAGCTCAAGGTCTGGCTGGTCTAGAACACTGAATGACCTAGTTCTTGGTAAGATGTTTTGAGTGCCTAGGTCAAAAAATGGGTCTGATAGAGCTGAAAAGTCTTCTTGTGTAGAGTTAGCTCTATGGAGGTGGCTGGAAATAGTTGGTATTTTAGGTGCAGGAGATCTCTTGAGGATGCTCTCAGGGTTATCAACTATTTCAGGTGAGTTTGGGTTGGGATGAGCTCTTGTGTGAATGGTTCTTGGAGCCAAAATGCTGTCTTCTAACCAAGAAACTTACCCCTACCTGTTCCTTCTACTGTGGTTGATGTTGTTATGGGGGATAGTCTCCCAGTGGAGTCTTATGTGAACCAAGATAATCAAAAGGCCTACTGATCACCAGTGGAGTCTTTTATCTTTAAGGAGCAATGGAGTCGCCAAGTGGAAGGTTTAGGATACTTCTGGAGGGTACACTGTCCACCACAGTGCTTATGAGATGTCCCTTTCCAAGGATATCTTCAAGACACAACAAACTCTAACCGGAGATTGGCTGGGAGGGTGTTTACCAGATATGTCATCTCTAAAAGAGTGTGAGGTTTGGAGGCTACCTGGCCCTTTCCAGACTCTATCTAAGAGCGTGGGTAAACACAACAAATGGTATAGAGATTGATCTGTGAATAGGAGTGTTTAACTGCCAACCTAACCAGAGATTATAGGTTTCTGAGGTTCTTATGATGTAGTAAGGTGAAAAATACTCAGAAGTTCCCCAGCGGAGTCGCCATTATGTTGGTGATGACAATGGGAGACAGACAAATGTTATCAGTTATAGGCTCTCAGATTTTGCCCAACAAAGTCGCCATTATGTTGGGGTTCCCATGTTTTGGCCAGATTGGCAAGACCAAAAGATGAGACAACATCAGAACCACTTACAGACCTCAGGATCTAGCCCTCCTGAGTCCAAGAGAGGGATCTCTCTATAATGTCAAAGGTATTATGTCTTTGAAGCTCAAAGTTAAGATATTAGGCTAGTTATAAGGCTCGGGTTTGTTTGTTTGATGTATGTTTGGTTGTTGGGAATCAAGAAAGAAGGGTTCAATATAAGACAAGGATGAACAAAGAGGAGTTTAGGCAAAGGAGAGATACTCCAGGGAACATTCAAGACCATTGGGAAATGGATTCAGGAAGGGCTTTACTTGTTATTCAATATGCAGGCTTTCAATTGGGCTAGTCATCTAAAGCATTGGATCTTAAAGATGATTGTGTGATATAAAATGGTAAGAGAGAAGGTGAAAGCAAGGAAACCATCCAAGGTGACCTTTAGAAATCAGATCCAGGGACAGGGCATACCATTGAACACTTGTGATTCTAAAATCCAAAGGCTAACTCTTCAGACAAGAAACATTAAAGATTTAGAACACAAAGTTAAAGACCTGAGATCAGAGAGAGACTTTGAACTCTCAATGCTTCGGCCTCCAGCTTGAGGGATATTAGAAAAGGTTTAATTAACTAAAAAGGATCCTAGTGAGATAGAGACAGAGTTCTAGACCTCCCAGTGTTCCCAATTCATTCAATTAAATCCTAACAAGAACATCTAAGAACAGATTCATTAATTCATACATCAGCTAGCGAGCAATAACATCCACTACACGGATTAAATTAATTGAAATCAAACCTTAGATAACACATATAGCAGAAAAAATTGAAGGCAAGGAGAGCAGAAACATAGGGTACCTAACAAGGGTAAATCCTATGCTAGATTTCTGATGCGAGCCAGTAGAAATGAAATGAGGTGAACTGCTAAATAAAACAAATACAGAGATAGGAAAACATCACCGCTGCTTTAGATCAGGATCCAAAGAAATGTGCTTATCATATTAAAGAGCAACGCCAGTCAAGTAAAAAATTACCAATAGCTGGATATTCAGCCTAAAAACATCTTCCTCAGCCTATCTTACAACTTTACATAGAGACTATGTCTCAAAAGAAACAACTTGTAATTCTCTGATAACCGGTCAACAACCTTTACAACGAGTCCCTTCATGAATTTATAGCTCAAGTAAAGCAGAGAAGGTAGGTGAAAACTAAATGCAGCATTAAAACTCAAAAGAGGAAGAGGGCCGAGGCCCATTCCATTTAAATTCTGCGCATTTATCTATGGCACTCTTCGGGTGAAAGAGTGGCCTTCTCTAGGCTTCCAATTACTCCGGTACGCCTCTGATGTACTTTGGCTACAGTACTCTGTAGTACTTCTGGTGAATAAACAAAAGGTAATAATGATGCTAAGGTCTGCCATACTGTGAAACAAATGCTTCTAATAGCATAAGACTGTTGTCAGGGCTGGAATTTCCTCAGGAACACGGTATAGAATGGAGATAGTATGGGCACTTCGTCCTTTGTGGAAAGGACATAATGTCGACGTGAAACCCTGATAGTATTGTTTTCTGCGCGCTGGGCCTTAAATGCGATCCATGATGTCTTTGACCTGGTAACTTTGCCTTCTAAAAGGCTCAAGAATCTTCTGTTACGTGCCTTGAACTCTCTATTGTCCCAATACTGTCTTTGTTCATGCAATCTGAGCTTTAATGGCACCGGAGAGGTTTTGAAGAGTTTGAACTCTATCCTTTGATGAAATTAATGTTGCAGACACCTTTCCAGACATTTTCCTGTGATATCAGGCTCTAAATTCAGCTTCCTTTGTGCATTGTGTCACTGTAACAGTGACTGAATCATGGTGGTTGCCCACCTGACTGTAACCCTGCAAAACACGCAAACAAATTAGAAAACCATGCGTTGGGGATGGTGAATGCAGCAGGGACAATGGGAATGGCTATGCAGGTTGGCGAAATGGTGGAATAGTTGCAGATTGATGGTGGAGAACGCAGCGAACAGTGGAGGATGGAGAGGTGGAAATTTTAACGTAAATCATTTAAAATTTTACCTTTGAATAAATTATATAGGGGGACGGGCGAAAAGGTGATGAAAACACGTGGAATGGTGACATGGCGGGACCCGGGCAATGGCGGGGCTGACTTTAAATCTGGACCGTCCTATCTCAGGAGGAGATAGACGACTGAAAATGCATCGGAGGGTGACTAATGGTGGGCCAGGTGTACCGTTTCCCTCGGTTATCGTCCGCGCAACTTCGCAACACGATCGCCGTTGGATGGGCAGCTCTGGATCGGACGGTGTACATTCATATCGTGCCGGGTTAAATGACGAACGTTAACGCGCGATGGGGGGCGGTTTTCAAACAGTGCCCAGACGTGTGTCATGCGGTGGATGGCATCGCTCCAAAATAAAAATTACCGCCAGCCCTCCAACGGTGGTGCGATAAAAACCGACGGTTTTTTGCACAGGGTGCGTTGGCGTGGGGACCACCGGGGCGAGTAACTCGGGGCCGCCGGATCAGCGGATAAATGAACGGTGGAGATGCGATGAACGGGCGGTGGAATGCGACGACCGTCTGATCCATACAGATTGACGGTTTAAAATGCTCCTGATATATGACTGGGGTAAGCGCCTTTGTGCCTTGGCGCTTGGCCATGTGGAGGAAAACGGATCTGGGGCTAGGGCCGAAAGGTGCTAACCCATAAACATAAAAATATGGCTATTTGGCCCATTTTGATGAAATTTGAGAGTAGGAAAAGGTAATGATAGAGGGAAAAAGGGGGAATTAGGCCAAACAAGGGATGTGTGTGGGATTGTAAAGGGGATTTTTGGGGGAATTTAGGGGATAAGAGGGGGACTTTGACAGAGGGAAAAGGAGGTTAAAATGGGGCACTCTGCAGGGATACAAGGGACAAATGTAGGCCTTTTGGAGCACAATTTTTTGAAATGAGTGAGACCTTTTTGGATGGATACAGTAGTGGAAATAAAACACAGGGTAGAGGGCATGAAGAGGCTTTCAAGGATGATGTGTCTTCAGGGGAGATGCATTCCTTGAAGGCTTAAAAACAATTTGGCCCCCTGCTTGCTTGTCAAGAAATTTATAGGGGGTTAACACCTTCAAACCTTGTGCAAATACCCTTAAGCTCATGTGCCTTCTTCCAAACATGCAGATAGGTGTTCATCCAACGTTGAATCTACTATGACTGCACATTCAATGATTCTTCATGCAATCTCAAGATGCTACCATATGCTCCTCCAAATACCATGTAGGCATAAGTTCCTCATTGGATTCTCTTGTTGCTCCTTCTTCTTCCAAAATTTGGTGAGTCGATATCTGACATGCACATCTTTTTCTGGCTTCTTTTTTTGTCAGCTTTGAATGATCATTACCTTTTTTTTTTACTGGATGTCCAATTTTTTTTGGAAACTTTTAATCTTTAGCAATATGGCCAAGATTGTCAAACACATAGCACCTTATGTGACTAAGGAAATATAACAACCCTGGTAAAAAATCCATGTAAAATTTAATAAAGGTAAAATAATCCCTTGGTCATGGGACACATATTCCAAGATAAATGTTAGGAAAAATATCCTGGTGTGGCTGTTCATATGGTTTATTATGGCTATGGAAATTGGAAAAGGAAATGTAAAAGGCTTTGGAAAGACACAGTGACTATAGGGTGATTTAATTGTATGTTAAATCCATATCATTTTAATAGGTTAACTCGAGGGCTTCGTAATCTTAGAAGAAAACCAAAATATATGGGACCTAAGATGAAACTATTATAGAAGGTTTTTTTAGGATGGAAAGAAAGAAAGGAAATGCATATTAAAAGTATAAATAAAGAAAACTGCAAAAGAAATCACATGTAAGAAAACTGAATTAGATTCTAAGGGTGCAATGAATGAATGCCATGGTCTTTCTAAAAAAATATAAACTAATTTTTGAACAACTGTAAGAAGAAAAATATGATAATCTAGAAAGCGGGTAAACCTAGAACAACTATTGATTTAGTTATCAAGAAAGAAAACTATGAGAAATAGTAAGCAAGAAATTTAATGATAACTAAAGTGCAAATCTATTAGAAGAAAACTATGATAATATAGAAAGCAGTAAAATAATCTAGAATGCAGTAAATAGAAACTAGTGATTTATTTTTCAAGCAAGAAAACTAAGATAGCTAGTTAGCAAGTAGTTTAATGAAAATAAAATTAAATCTTGGAAATGAAATCACACTTGCGGAAAGTAAATCACACTTGCAGAAAGTAAATCACACTTGCATAAAATAAAGCACACTTGCACAAAATAAAGCACACTTGCATGCAAGGAAATAAAATAAATCAAACTATGTTACAGATGTATGCGAATTGTGGTTGATGGGGATCCGTCCATTTCTCAATGAGCACACATGAACAACTATCACATCTTAAGAATTAAACAACACTCATAACTCATGATTTGGAGAAAATGATATTACTCATGCTGAATGAACAATCATAATTATGATGCTAATGAATAATTGACAACTTGCTAGCTTCATTTGAAGGATGCTCCTCCTATTTATACATGAATTAGGGATATCTTCTCAATAAATGTAAATCCCTTAAATATATACTAGATCCATACTTGTCTCAACTTATCCCTAAATACTAGATACAAATCCCATGACACATCAAGATCTCCATGATCTTTGTCCTTGGGATATGGTTCACCTCTTGAGTTGAAATTCGAATTTGTGCTTGGGAGGCCAAGTAAGACCCTTCTAGAACCTCCAAATAAGCCTATGCATGTTACAAGACTCATAAAACATATATATGTATATGAAACCATGTTAATTTCCTAGTTTTTAATCATAAATTCACTTAAAAATACATAAAATAAATAAATTTGGAAAATGATTATTCTAACCCATATGATCATGAAGATGGTTACTTGATGTAGGGTTTTAGGGTAGATAGTTATGAAATGAGGGCTAAATGGTTATGAAATTATGGAAATATGGATGAAGATGGAAGACAATTTTGAGACTCAACAGTGACATTTATTGGCATTTATTTATGAAAATAATGGAAAATAGGAGAAAAATAAGGTGAAAGGTCACAGGTTGCACGTGAGAAGGAAAATGAAGGAAAATAATTGAAAACGAATAAAATAGAAGCCTCATTAATAAAAAGGCCTATGAGAATCAGTTGGTAATTTTTTTTTCAGTTTAGTTTTGGAGCTCTCGTTCTATTCTATCTCACACATACTCTTATAAACTTAGAGTTTTTCTTGGAGAACCCTTGGATGAGTGTGGCATACTTGATATTTGGAGCGAGAAGGAAATAAGGCAAGTGGGAGTGTGGCATAAGTGGGTTTTTCTTGTAGGTACCGAGTTGCAGGTATGATTTCCTTACTAGTTTTGGCATGCATGGAATATGCATGTGGTTATTTGGTTATGATATGTCATTGGCATGGAGGATTGTCTGGATTGGCAGTGGTTTTGCCTAGCCTTTCCATTTCCTGGATAACCATGGTGTTGTGGGTTGTTTCTTCTTTCTTTTCTAGTTGTTTCTCATGTGCCTTTGGATGTGGGTTGATTTATTAGTTCCTAGAAGCCTTGGTTGGAAAAATTCTCTGGAAGCCTTGTAACAGATTGGGTTGAGTTGCTAGTCTTGGAAGCCTTAGTTGGAAAAATGATCTAGAATCCATTGGTGGGTTGAGTTACTAGTCCTGGAAGCTCTAGTCAGACAAATGCTCTGAAAGCCCGACTGCAGCTGTGGGTTGAGTTACTATTACTGGAATCCATGGTTAGTACAAACGCTCTGGAGCCTTGGACAACTTGAGTAGAGACCAATATGGTAATGGTTAGTGATATTCGACCGTGAGGTGGAATCAATGGTTGAGGTTTGAGCTAGTTTTGCCTCTGGAAGCATTGGTTTGGATTTGATTGATTTGTTTTATGAGATCCCATAGTCATGCTTGGAATATGTCACGAGGTTGATTGGCTAAAAGAGAGATTTGGTTCAGCCCAATATGGTCAAGTGATTCGTAAAAATCCCATACCTCGTCGGTCAATGAAATATTTAATAAGATCTCTTTATCCTTGGTATTTTATCGGTAAATATACTTGTTTATATGTGGTATATATGGTTGTTATATGTTTTATATTTTTGTTGGTTATATGTTGGTTATGAGTGAGTTTATGATAGTGAAGATGTATGTCTCTCATCATGTTTTGATTAATCAATGAATTTACAATGAATATATGGATTAATAGATGGTAATGCAATTATTGTGATGAGACATCAATTATTCTTAGTGATTCTCAGATAAGTGTGAGACCTCTATGCTCAGATATGTTGTTATGACCTATAGATGCATATTTGTGACATGTTTGCCAAAATGTATGTTATGGATAGTAGGGGTCCAGTCAAGTAATTGTTCAAGTATTTTCATTTATATCGTTGTTTCAATATTATTTTCATTTATGGAAGTTTCTTGGAGTTCTGGGCAGTGGCCTGATTCCCGGCCCTGAAAAAGTGGCACATAATCCGAAGTCACTGGCACAAAACTAGTTGGAAAAGTCCTCAGTCACAAGCATGCCTCGCTGTGGGAGAGACTAGAGGGTACTAGTCACATGAATTCCCATGTAATGGGAGCGACTGGGGCTTTAATGTAGTAAAATTTTATGTTTTTCCAGGGGCTGGTCACTTGGAAGGGTTGGATGGTTCCTGGGGGTTTTGTTGCATGTGTAGAAGATTGGGTTGGTTGTGTTCCGTCGGTTACACTTCCTTAACTAATACATAGGGAGTTGAATCATATCATAGTAACTCTTCGTCACATGTTTACCTCGGTTGGTCAATTACTTGGGTAGATGTTGGAGGAGGGTGTTACAGAGTGGTATCAGAGCATGGTTCCGTTCTCCTTGGGTGATCCCTAGTTTTTGTTCTCCTTGGATGAATGTGCTATGGTATGTACATGTCAGTTGCATATAGGTCCTTGTGCTTGTGGTCTATGTGATTTTTGAGTATGCATGGTGTTGTTTATGATTGAAGTGGTGTCGTCATGTGAAAGTAGATGGTGTCTTTGTTGAATATATTTGTTGTGAGTGTATGTCAATCTTTCATTGGTTATGCGTGTCAATGTTTATATGTTGTTATGCATACATTGAATGGATGATGGTAATTTTTCATGAAGTAATGGTATGTGGTCAGCATCGTCATGCATTGATATTTGGATAATGGTTGAAAATATGCTTATATTTTGATCTGATTATGTTTATATATGTATTGTGCTAATCTGGTCGATCTTGCAGATGAGATATCCTCCCCGAACTATACTAAGGCACACTGGTTTGTTTATGATTTGGTTTAACTAACATAATATACCTTGCATGAAGAAGAGATTAAAGATGAATAACAAGATGGTATACTACAAATATTATCCCTATGAATCATATGATAAGCATGGTGTTGGGAACTCTTCTTACTTAGCAAACACATTGAGGATTTTAAAGGAAGAAATAAGGAATTGCGAATAAGACAATAAAAAAATCATGTAGGAACATGAGAACCAAGCAGAAGTCAATGCAGTAATTCTTCAGATTTTATAGAATTGCAGAGATAGGGACTGTTAGCCACCTATAAAATTTATTATAGCAAAAGGTGGCTAAGACTTTTTTGAGCCTTAAAGGAAAAAATTTTATTGATAAAAAAGTGTTGGCTCTTGAAGACTCATGAAGAACTCATGCCTCTCCTCTGTCCAAAACTTCACTGCTGTTCCCATTTTACACTTAGAAATCCTGCTGATTTCCAAGCCAGAATACTGCTGCAAGCACCTTTTCCCTTTTCCCTTCTTCCAAAACTTACCTTCATTTGCTCCCCTTTTTCTCCATAAAACTCCTCTATTTTCATGATTCCTTTTCTCCCTTTCGTGAAAATCCTCTTTACATAGTTTAAGACTCATTTTTAAACTATATCGGAACCCTCAATTTCCCTTGAAAATCATTCAAAATCCATTAAAATGCATATTTTATATGTATTATGGACTTAAGCCCTCTCAAGCTAAGTCTCTAGCCTTTCCCCTCCATGCATCTTGGTGTTAGAACCAAGCGCTAACCTTCCGGGCGCTTATCCGTTTTTTAATTAATTATCTCCGCCCAATGTTCAAAACCTTAGTTTTATTTAAAAATGTCGGATTTATTATTTTCTAAAGTCTTCCACCGGTCCGACTTGTAAATCATTCTGCACCGTCGATTTGATCTGCAGATCGACGGCGCAGAGTCCATAAGCCCGGTGGTCCCCTCCAACCACTCACCATTCCAAAAACCGCACGGTATTCATCGCACCGCCTTTGGGCAAGGGTGGTTTTGTCCCGATCGGCAGCGATTCCATACGCTGGCCGACGCGTGTCCTACACACTGTTCATAAAACCGCTATCCATCGTGCGTTAACGTTCGGACGTGGACCCGACGCGATATTGATGCGTGCCGTCCGATCTGAGGTCGCCCATCCGATGGCTATCACTCACCGAAGATGCCCGACGGTTAACCGGGCTACGACGTGGCCATTGAAGCATCTCTGCCGTCGATCTGATCTGCAAATCAACGACCCAAAATTCATCGCCCGTTTTCTCCGTTTTGACTTTTCATCTCTGCTCCCGACCGTCGATCTCTGCGCGATCGACGACTCCAATTCATATTCCTTTTCCGCCTTCCCTTTTGAATTCCTCTGATCGATCCCGACCATTGGATGATGCCATCCAACGGCCATGCTCCCTCCACGTGCCTTCTGAAGCAGTTAACCTATATATGCAGGATTTTATTATAGTTGTTTGTAATTTTGCAGGGTTTTATGGCTTTTTCCGCTATGTCTAAAGAAAATTTGAAGGCAGAGGGTGACGATCCTCTCGCCTTTAATTCATCAAAGAAAATCCTTCGCAGGGTTTAAAATTCACGTTTCATCAGTGATTCACGAGGCATTGATGCCATATCATCCCTGCGCGAGCCCTGCACACCAACAAACACAACAAGTCAATCAAAAATCAAAGAATATCAGTGTCAAGAGACAAAAACGCATCTGCATGGAAGTTTGAAGACAATTTTATGAGGATTACGACCAACAAATGATTATTGAATGCCTTATCCTCCCGACTAAACACAGTTTGAAGAAAATGATGAATATTTTCTCAGGCAGAGAGCCTACGTTTCCACATCAGGGGCTAATCGAATCCCCTAGCTACCACAGAGCCACCTACCATCTCAAATCAATCAAAGGAAGGCTGAAGTTATTACCAGACAGGAGATATTTTGCATCAATACAACTGGACAATGAATTCAACCATAGAAACTTACTTTGAACTGTCAGCAGAAGTTATTGCAAGGATAACAAGGAGCCTTGAAGTCAACAAATTCTTTCCAGCAAGCCTAATAGTTAATGTAAACCAATTAAAACAGGGGAAATGCCAAGAATATTCTCTATTAAGCCCCTCAAATGCTGAGAGACAGTACGATGTATTAATTGCACTTAGAAGATATTTTATCCCATTCCACCTCCTCATTTTCTTTATAAATACTACTGGAGAAGATGAGAAAGTGTTGGTTGGTTGTTGTTTGATCACCAGTTGTAATACTGAAACTCTCTGAAATAAATACATAGTCTGTTGAAGTTGAAGAAGAAATTGAAGTCTTGGAAGCCTTGATGATATTGTTGCATGCTTGTTACTGTGAAGGCTCTATCATTGGATCCATGAGCTTGGCTGTCGGTGAAGTATTCTGAACTGTTTAATGTTTTCCCCTGTTTTCATTATGTTCCATAATTTCTTACTACAGTAGGTTGAAAGTTTTAGGCTAAGAAATGACTCCTGGAAGCACCTTAGACCTGTTCATCCTTCACTGTTTCATGTTTTCTTCTGCTGAGGTATTTTAGAGTCTTTAATCTCTCTCTTTAGTCCTCATGCTCATTTATTTCCTTAATAGTTCGAATAGTTGGTTTCAGCATGATTTATGGTTCTCCCTGCTTGTCTGCTGCCACTTTAAAACTGTTATTGAAGTCTCCCTTTGAAGTTTTTTGTTTACAGTGAGACAAGGAGGTCTGTTCTGATCTTGCCCTTTGTCCTTACTTAAGCAGTTGTCTCAAAGGTCTTTATAGTTGTAATCATAGATGTGTTAGGTGTTCCCTCTTCTATGACTGTAGTTATCAGCGAATATTTCATGTTTTCTAAATCATTTGAAATAAAATCTTTGAGGAAATAGGGTGTTCCCCAAATCTTAGATTACATTTTAAAAGTTGTTTTGAAATCATTGTTTGCTTAAAGGTGTGATTTGTAGAATTCATAGTTAGCCCTGTCTATCAAAAAGCTCTTTATTGTTCAAATTGTGCTTTCAAATTCCCTTTGTTTGAGAATAAAACTTCTCTTTCCAAATCATTGATGTCCATCTCATTCCAAAACCAAAGGATCCTATGGCCAAGTTAGATTTTCCCTCTGATATCCCATATCCATTGATGAGTAGGTTATGACCTATTTTTGACTCCATTGCCCAATGAACCAGATTTTCCTTCATTCGATTTATGCTTTCCTAGGCCTTTCATGTTCTGTTGTATCAATCCAACCAACCAAACAAACAAACACCCGTACTTAATAACTAGTCTAAAATCCATTTTCCAAGCACACAAGATAAACCTTTGCAAAAAAAACATTTGAGAGATCCCTCTATGAGAACAGGAGGACTAGATCCTGGAACTCTAAAGATTGGTTCTGATGTTGCCTTGTCTTTCGATTTGCCAAACTATCAAAACACGAGACACCAACAGGGACCACTTTAGATTAGCTATGGATAGAAGGATCAGACTAATGGGGCCTATGTCAGTAGATCCCACAATGGGAACAAGTCAGATAGAGATGACACGATCAAAGATGACAGGTTCTTGGATACTTTGAACATGAGAGATGATGAACACATGTTTTATTGTAGTGCTAGTTCTGACAGGTATCGTGGTCATCATCGTTATCATCCTTACACAAGGAGTGATAGTAGATACATGTCATATGAGTTTAATAAAGCAAAGCCACCTATTTTCTATGGGAAAATGAAGAAATAAAAGGATGCATAAGCATGGTTGCTTGGAATGAATAAGTTCTTTAGGTTAAATTATTACTCAGAGAACATGAAGGTCAGAATAGATAAAATCAACATTAAAGGTAAAGCATATTTCTGGTGGGAAGATGTAAAGAATGTCAGATATATTTATGAGGAGGATTTGACTTGGAGTGAATTTGGGAGACTATTTAGGAAGAAGTATCTATCAGAGAGATACTATGATGATAGGGATAACGAGTTTTATAAGCTAAATATGGGATCTATGATCAATGAGGAGTACACTAGAATGTTCTTGGAGTTATTGAGGTATGTGACTTACCTGAAGGAGGAAAAATACAAGATTAGGAGATTCATTAGTGGGTTTCTGGTAGCATTCAAAGACAGGATTGAGCTTGATGGGCCTAGATCATTTGAGGAGGCCATCCAGAAGCTAAAGAATTTTTACGAGAAATCAAAGTGCATATTTGAGACTAAGTAGGACTGGAAAAGTAATGATAAGAATAAAGGGAAATGGGATAATAAGAAAGACAGGCCTTAGGACACAGGTAAAAAAGAAAATGCAACACCGCACAAGAATTTCAATGCATATGACAAAGGCTAGGGATTGAAGTTTGAGGAGCAGAAAAAAGGTGCAGGCTAGATGCCTTTACAATGTTAGACTTGTGGAAAATATCATCACAGGAGAGATTGTTCACAACATCAGGGTCGTATACTGCAGATCTGCAGTGCTCAAGAAGTGTAGAAAGTGGGGGATGTTGGATAGAGTGTTCCTCATATTTATGTAGCATTGGATAATAGGAAGGCAGATCATCATGCGTCTATTATCAAGATGGACTGTAAGCTTTGTGATCAACTTGTTTCTATTTTTATCAACCCTGGATCTAATTATAGTTATGTTAATCTTGACCTAGCAGATACGTGTAATTTGAATAAAGAAGTGCACACAGAGTCTTAGTTATGCAGTTGGATATAGGTACAAAGAAGTGAGTTCATCATTGGGTAAGAGCTTGTGCATTTGAGTTGAATGGTATGTTTACATCAACACATTTGAATGTATTGTCATTAGGTTAGTATAACATGCTTTTGGGTATGGACTGTTTGTATCTTCATAGGACCAAAGTGGATTGTTTTGACAAAGATATTGAGTGTTTGGATGAAAATTGAGTATAGCGAGTCTTGCAGGGTAAGAAGAACTAGGCAACATCAGTTAGAATGGTAATAGCTATGCAAGTGAAACGTAGTCACAGGAAAGGGCATGTGTTATTTGTAGTGCATATTTCTAGTGACAAAGGTAAGGAAGTTGAGGATGCAGATGTCTTGAGCAGGTACCCGATTCTACATCAGTTTCAGGATGTATTTCCCGCAAAGGTTTTAGAGTTTCTGCCTCACAGGGAAATGAATTTTTCTATTGAGTTTGTATTAGGGGCATCACCAGCGTCAAAATCACCATACAAGATGAGCACAATGGAGCTAGTAGATTTGAAGTTGCAGTTAAAGGAAATGATTAAAAAATGATACATTAGGACAATTGTATTGCCATGGGGTGCACTGGTATTGTTTGTGAAGAAGAAGGATGGTACCCTCAAGTTATGTATTGATTACAAGCAGTTGAACAAGGTGATCATTAAGAATAGGTATCCATTCCCAAGGATTGAAGACTTGTTAGACCAGTTGAAGGGAGCAGAAATGTTCTCAAATATCGATTTGAGATCAAGATATTATTAGGTACACATTAAATAAGATGAAATTTACAAGAAATATTTCCGGACCAGGTACAGGAATTATGAGTTTATTGTAGTTCCTTCAGTTTGACTAATGCTCTAACTACTTTTATGTGCTTGATGAATAGTGTGTTGCGTCCTTATCTGGACAAGTTTCAATATTGTATTCATTGATGATATATTGGTATAATAAGAATGAGGAAGAGCGTGCCAAGCATTTAGTAGAAATGGTTCATATTTCTAAGAGAGAATCAATTGTATTCTACTCTTAGAAAATGAAGTTTATTTTAGAAAAAATTACATTACTTGGGGCATGTAGTCTCTAAGGAAGGTTGTAATATACCAAAAGGGAAAATGCAGTAATATTGAAACAAAATATAAGAAATGAAACTAAGTAAACAATAAATCTAAAGACAACATCAGAATATATAGAGAAGCTGAGCCTTTTTATTATATGGAGAGGATTCAGTTACACAATGTACAAAATATGAGTGGATCTAGCTAAAGAGATGGCCTATAATCACCTTGCAATGATGCTACAACTAGCACTGCGTAATTGTGAGCTTACAGGAAGAAATACTACGCTGTCCCCTTTGCTACTAATGTACATGAAGTTGCTGCAAAAGGAAATGCAGATATATGGAGCTCAGGAGCTCTGATGATTCCAATATTCAAGATATGGCCAATGTGATGGGAACCCAAGATAACCCAGAAAGGATTTTCCAGATCTACAACTTTGGAAAATCACCCTCCTAGGGTTTGATCCTTTGTCTGCTAGGTTATACAGATCTGAAGCTAGATCTGATCCAAATATGGATGCAATATTTTCTACAAACATATATGAGCTTTGAGGGCTAATCCCTCCTTCAGATCTATAAGCTAGGAGCTTGAGATCTTGTCTCCTCTTCTTCCTCCTTCAAGTTGTAGCAAATGAATATGCAGCTGCTATAGAAATTGCACTACACAAGAGGTAGAGGCTCTATTCCAACTAAAATGTGCTACAAAAACCTCAAGGCTGATGGAAATGGTGATGGAAAGGTGAGGGGATGATCCCTCACAGGATTACTAGCTGAAATACTAGTAACTTCCTTCCTCCTTTGGATCTGCAATGATGGACTGCGCAATACTTGATGTGACTATTGCTGATAGGAGGTCGATAATTTTTGGCCTGATGCTAGATCTAAAATGAAGCCCTGGGAATTTTGATCTTCAAGCCCAAGGTGTTAGGAATAATCCTAGACTGGTTCTCCAGCTGAGATACTGAAGACAACCTCCACCTCCAAAATGATCTTTAGAAATTGTGTAATTCCTAAAGGTAGAAGTTCTGTAGAGAATGGAAATGATATGTGGCACCAATTCCTGACGAAAAATGAAGTACAACCCTCTTCCAAGAGCTACTCAATGAAAGAGGTGGGATTCCTGACCAGGAACACCTAGTGTTAAACAACACTTGCAATCTTAGCTAAACAACCAAAGAAAGCATGGAATGTCACATGAAAATTCCAGATCTAAATAGACCTTTACATCTATAATCAATAGCCTCCCTTCATTGTTGTCTTCATCTCCTTTATATAATTTATGAGCCTTCCCATGCCTTGGCCTACCTCTAAACTACGCTATGCATGTGGACATAATCCTCCATGTTTGACTGCGTTGTCTCTCCAAGTCATCCATCATGTCTACATACAATGTACACCCTCTCCATCATGTGTGCATTAATTGTACTACTTCCTCCATCACTTCATCATGAATGCTCTATGATATTACATTAGATGCCTTCCATGATCTCAGTTGACTAATTCAACCTCCATGATCTATCTCATTAATGAGACATGATCTCCACTCCATTGACATTAGTAGTTGCTCCATTACCCCATTATGTAGATCTAGACTTAATCCATCCATATTTGCCCATAAAAAGTGGATATTTATTCATCTTGAGGATTATGGGTCCCTCCACCCTTTTATTTACATAATTCATTAAGAAAATTAAGAACTCTAATATTCCAAATATCATGTGAAAATTTGGGAATATTACAGTCCTCCTCGAAAAAATGTTTCTTTTCCTCAAGAAAATGCAAAAGTAGATGCAAAGCCATCTATTCCCCTCCAAATGACATCCACATAAGGAAGGCCTCCTCCATTTTCTGCAATGTGTCATGCATTTTTGGTTCCAAAGTTGTCTCTCAAAAGTGCATAGAATGACCCCCAACTGTATGGTTAGATGTCCTCCTTCCACCAAGAAGTACCAATTGAAAACCATATGATGTCCAACATCATCATCAATACATGAGGTACATAAAATAAAGTGGTTCTTCCCACAAATGAAAATCTCCATCTTACAATGCATCTCTTTACCCCATGTTTCATGAAGTACATTGAGCATTGACATGCCCTCACTTTTATCCCTATTGGCCTTGTGTTTCCAAGCATCACTTCAACATTATGAAAAATAAGAAACATAGACATATGGGTAGACCAAAGTGTCAAACCATATTCTCCCAATAGTAGCCACCGAAGCAGGGCCTCTTTTTGACATCCTCCATCTCCTCCATGTAAGATGGACAAGCTAAACTCCCCAAAAAGCAACCAAAGCAACAAGAGATCTTGTTGCCTTTTCACATTTCCATGTGAATCATGGAGCAACAACAACATACTGAAGAACATATGGAATTTCATATCATCCCAATACAAACAAACTCCATTATCACACATCATGAGAGTATTATGCCATATTACAGACAATACAAAACACATAAACATGGGAGATGTCATGTGATGGCCAAACTCTCTTAAGGACAACCAAAATGAACATGCCTTCTTTTGCTGCATACTATCATTGATACACAAGGCATGAGTCAAGAAAATATGAGCCTTTGGGTGGTAACCATACTCACCCAAGAGCAGCCAGCGTAGCCATGCCTCCTTCTTCATTACATAAGTGTTTTTCAAGGCATGGATCAAAGAAATATGAGCCTTTGGGTAGTAAACAAACTCACCCAAGAGAAACCAACGTAACCAAGCTTATTGCTGGTCCATGTCATATATTTTCAAGTGGTATTGCAACCCCTTGCTTATCATTCTCACCCACTCATCCCAATGTGGATGATGAATCATGTACTGCATAAACATGGTATCCTCCCTTTCTAGAATACCATCCTCCCCAAGCTGTTGAAGAAATTTGCACTCCATGAAATGTTCAAGTGCACCTCCAATGAGATCTCTTAATGAGACCTTCATCTCATCCATGGCTCTCCAAAACTAGTGAGGTTCTGGATCTGCTGCAAGTAGAAGTTTCTATGTGAGTTGTGAGATGCTCATTGAGAAAGTGTCATAAAGAAAGGAGAAAATATTTCTCATCTCAAGATGTCTACCATTTATCATCTTAACCTCCATTGATTCATGAGTGAAGCTACCTTCAGAATGCTCCAAGAATAATGGGGCTCATTCTTTGCCACTGTTACTAAGTGACAGCGCTGTAGATATGCATGGTAATACATGTGCTGTCTCAAAGCAAGGCACAATGCTGATATCATAACCAATCATTGTACAAAGGATCATGCTCATCCCATTTTAAGAAATTATACACTTCAAATCAAAGGGTTGAATGTAGTCCAACAATGATGAAATGGGATAGCTCTTCATCTCCTCCTTAATTAGATCAAGGGTCCTCTGCGTTGTGATATGTTGCTGCTTCAAATCAACATTTTGTTCTAATCCTTGGTTATGCATTGGCCCTGATGGCATGTCCTCATAAGTTCCAATAGGATCTACTAAAACAATATGTGATGAATATGTATGCATACCTTGGATCAACTAATGTGTGGGAACCTCTTGCAAGAACACAAGAGTTCCTCCAACTAGGACAATGGTGTCTGCAACCACTAGTAATAGTGATGGCTACTCTTCTCCAAGTGTACCAATGCTGAAATCTTCCTCCTCTTCCTCATGCATCTCCTGAATCATGCATGGGAATCTATGTGTGAAGAGCTCAAGACTATCTTGAAAAGTTGTAAGTGTCTCTTCTCTATATGCAAGTACTTCTGCAGCTAGTGGTGAATGTAGTGAATTCTTGTCCAGAGTGAAAAGATTGACATCCTCCTTTGTTTCCTTAGGAAATGTCTCTTTGTGGCACATCTCTGGTTTTATCACATCAAACTTCTTCCTCAACTTGTGAAAGAAATCTGAATATTTAGTCACCTTTGCATGCTCCATGTGACCAAACGACCAATCATTGGCTTCACCATAAAGATGAAGTGCTGCAATCTGGACAACCTCATTTTTAGCCATAGGATGTAGCATGAAAAATTTATCTAACTCTTTCCTCCAAGCCTTAACAGTTCTTGAGGAAGATCCATCAAATGTAGGCAAATAGAATCTATTGTGCCTCTTCCTTCTATTGATGCTATAGGATCTTCTTTCTTCTTTAAGTTCAAATAATTATTGGAGAGTTAGACTTTATTTGAATGCTCTAGACTGTGATTTTTACTCTTCAAGGTATAGACTGAGAGTATCATGAGTATCAAGTTATTTCCTTTATTCATTTATATACCTTTCACCTTCTTCAAAGAAAGTGGGCATAGTAGATCTATGATCCTCCGATCTTCTTTGCTGATAGGAAGTGCTTGGACCTTCCTCATCCAATCTTCTTCTTGGATCCTCCTTTTGCCTTTACCTCTTCATTTGATTGACCTCCTTGGAGAGATCTTGCATGAATCTAAAGAGAGAAGTGGAAAAACTACAATCCTCCTTCATAATAGATCTCATATATATGCTTCTTCTTTTGATGAAAAATATGAAGTTTCCATAAGCTGAGCCAAAGATCATGCTCTGATACCACTGTAATATCCCAAAAGGGAAAATGCAGTAACACTGAAACACAATATAAGAACTACAACAAAGTAAACAATAAATCTAAAGACAACATCAGAATATACAGAGAAATTGAGCCTTTTTATTATATGGAGAGGATTTAGTTACACAATGTACAAAATATGAGTGGATCTAGCCAAAGAGATGGCCTAGAATCACTCTGCAATGATGCTACAACTAGCACTGCGTAACTAGTGAGCTTACAGGAAGAAATACTGCACTGTCCCCTTTGCTGCTGATGTACATGAAGCTGCTGCAAAAGGAAATGCAGATATATGGAGCTCAGGAGCTCTGATGATTCCAATATTCAAGATATGGCCAATGTGATGAGAACCCAAGATAACCCAGAAAGGATTTTCCAGATCTACAACTTTGGAAAATCACCCTCCTAAGGTTGGATCCTTTGTCTGCTGGGTTATACAGATTTGAAGCTAGATATGATCTAAATATGGATGCAATATGTTCTACAAAGAGATCTGAGATTTGAGGGTTGATCCCTCCTTCATATCTACAAGCTAGGAGCTTGAGATCTTGTCTCCTCTTCTTCCTCCTTCAAGTTGCAGCAACTAAATATCCAGCTGCTACAGAAATTGCGCTGTACAAGAGGGAGAGGCTCTATGCAAGCTGAAATTTTCTTCAATAATCTCTAGGCTGATGGAAATGGTGATGGCAAGGTGAGGGGATGATCCCTCACAAGATTACTAGCTGAAATACTAGTAATTTCCTTCCTCCTTTGGATTTGCAATGATGGACTGCGCAATCCTTGATGGGACTGCTGCTGATAGGAGGTAAATAATGTTTGGCCTAATTCCAGATCTAAATTGAAGCCCTAGGAATTCTGATCTTCAAGCCCAAGGTGTTAGGAATAATCCTACACCAGTTCTCTAGCTGAGATACTGAAGACAACCTCCACCTCCAAACTGATCTTCAGAAATTGCATAATTCCTGAAGGTAGATGTTCTGCAGAGAATGGAAATGATATGTGGCTCGAATTCTTGATGAAGAATGAAGTACAACCCTCTTCCAAGAGCTACTCAATGAAAGAGGTGGGATTCCCGACCAGGAACACCCAATGCTAAAAAACACTTGCAATCTTAGCTAAACAACCAAAGAAAGCAGGGAATGTCACATGAAAATTCCAGATCTAAATATAACTTTACATCTATAATCAATAGCCTCCCTTCATTGTTTCCTTCATCTCATTTATATAGTTTATGAGCCTTCCCATGCCTTGGCCTACCTCTAAACCGCGCTGTGCATGTGGACATAATCCTCCATGTTTGACTGCATTGTCTCTCCAAGTCATCCATCATGTCTACATACAATGTACACCCTCTCCATCATGTGTGCATTAATTGCACTACTTCCTCCATCACTTCATCATGAATGCTCTATGATCTTACATTAGATGCCTTCCATGATCTCAGTTGACTGCTTCAACCTCCATGATCTATCTCATTAATGAGACATGATCTCCACTCCATTCACACTAGTAGTTGCTCCACTACCCCATTATGTAGATCTAGACTTAATCCATCCACATTTACACATAAAAAGTGGATATTTATTCATCTTGAGGATTATGGGTCCCTCCACCCTTTTATTTACTTAATTCATTAAGAAAATTAAGAACTCTAATATTCCAAATATAATGTGGAAATTTGGGAATATTACAAAGGTATAACAGTAGATTCAAAAAATATAAAGGCTATCATGGAGTGGGTAGCTCCTAGTGATGTGGATGAGGTAAGATCATTTATGGGGTTAGCAGGTTACTACAAGAGGTTCATCAATAAATTCTCTCGCGTTGCATATCATATCACGTCATTGTAGCGGAAAGGTAAGACGTTTGAATGTACAAAAGAATGTGAAACAAGTTTTGAGCAATTGAAACAATTGTTGACAAATGATCCAGTGCTAAAGGTTGCAGATCTGGATAAAGAATTTGTGGTATGCAAATATCAATAATTTTTAAGAGAGGACTTGGTGGCTTTATTATGCAGGAAGGAAAGGTAGTATGTTATTAGTCACAGAAACTAAATGAGCACGTGAAAAATTATCCAACACATGATCTTGAATTGACAACGAGCATCCATGCATTGAAGATGTGGAGGAACTATATTATTGGTAGGAGGTTTTTACTAATGAACGATCATAGTGGATTGAGGTATCTATTTGACCAACCGAATTTTAATTCTAGGAAATCTAGATGGTTGGCCATGATCAGTGAGTTCTCTTTGAGATCAAGTACATTAAAGGTAAAGATAACAAGGCTACAGATGCTCTTAGTAGGAGGGTACAAGTAAATCATATAACACCTATGAGTTCATATGGGATAGAATTACAGGCTCAGATTTTATAGGCAAGTCAATAGGATAATAGGTACATGGAACTTAGGCAAGGGTTACAATAGAGTACAGGTACAAGTACAAGTGCAAGTACGGGTGCATAGGATGTGGACTATTGTCTCACAACATGTGGCTTGGTAAGATTTTGGGACATGATATATGTGCCAGAAAACATTGAGCTCAAGAAGAATATCTTGAGGGAGATTCATGTGAAACCGTATTCAGGTCACTCGGGATATCAGAAGACATTGATAATGGTGAAGAAGTTCTACTACTGACCGAAATTGAAGAAATAAGTGGTAGAGTTTGTGGTGAGATGCTTGGATTTTCAACAGGTAAAGGCAGAGTGTAAGCATCCCACGTGGGTTACTACAACTAATCTCGATTCCAGAATGGAAATGGGAGGTCATTTCCATGGAATTCATCACACGTTTGTCGAGAACATCTAGACAACATGACTTGATTATGGTTTTGGTTGACAGGTTGACAAAGGTAGCACACTTTATTTCAGTGAACTTGACTTATTCATCCAATGACGTAACATAGTTCTTCATCAGAGATGTAGTGAGGTTGCATGGTGTTCCAAAGAATATATTGTTAGACAAGAATGTTAAGTTTATTTCTAGGTTATGAGAATAATTATTTGAAAAATTTAGTACATATTTTTCCTTCAGTACAACTTATCATCCACATACATATGGATAGACAGAGAGGGCCAATAGGATATTGGAGGAAATGTTGAGGATGTATGTGATGCATCAACAATGAAAGTGGGAAGAGTACCTTCTATTGGTTGAGTTTTCTTACAACAATGGGTATCAAGAGTCTTTGATGATGAGTCCATTTGAGGCACTCTATGGTCGTAGTTGTAATACTCCTATTAGTTATATTGATACACTTAACAAGGTATTGATAGGACCAGATATGTTAAAAGAAATGGAACAAGAGATGCAGGTAATCAAGAAGAATATAAAGGCAACACATGATAGACATAAAATTTATGCAAATCAGAACATGTTATTAAAGGAGTTTCGGGTTAGGGAATAGGAATACTTGCACATAAAGCCTAGTAATAACTCCTTGAGGATTAGATAATGTGCCAAGTTGGCACCTTAGTTTTTTGGAACTTTCAATATTCTTGAAAGGATTGAACCAGTAGCATATCGAATTGCAATGCCTCCGACAGTGAAAGTCCATGATGTTTTCCATATTTCATTGCTTAAAAAGTATGTTAAATATGTTGATCATGTGATTGAATGGCTTGTATTCCAGGTTAAGCTAATAGGAGAACTCCATCCATAACCTCGGTGCATTTTGTGGAGAAAGATGCTCATGCTCTAGAACCAAGCAATCGAGCAAGTTAAAGTACAGTGGAAGAACATTGGACCCAATGAAGCTACATGGGAGATGGTGAATTATATGTAGGTTAGTATCCTTCTCTATTCATTGGTTGAGCGAGTGTTTTGGTGTAATGTTTTGGTTTATGTAAATATGTATATGGATGTAAATACTGCCAGAAGCTATGTTATAAAGCTCCAATAAGCGGTATGGGTGTTATTTGGTTATGATTGTCAAGATGTTATGTTTTCATGTTGGTTTTATTTTCAACAAGTGTTCATTGTAACTACTACAACGAGCTAATTTATAAAGCTCCATGGGTAGTATGTTTTTCTTTCAACTGTATTTTTGCTTGTAGGTGTCATTGAAAACTAAGGAAAATGTTCCCCAAAGGGGGATGGTTTTATAACATCCCTGGTAAAAAATCCATGTAAAAGTTAATAAAGTTAAAATAAGAACTTGTTCACGGGACACGTATTCCAAGATGAATGTTGGGAAAAACATCCTAGTGTGTGTGTTCATATGGTTTATTATGGCTATATGGAAATAAAAAAAGACAAGGGAAAAGGCTTTGGAAAGGAAAAGTAGCATTTATTGGCATTTATTTATGAAAAAAATGGGAAATATGAGAAAAGGAAGGTGAAAGGTCACAGGTTAAATGTGAGGAGGAAAATGAAGGAAAATAATGGAAAATGAATAAAATATAGGCCTCATTAATAAAAAGGCTTCTAAAGATTAGGTGGTACCTTTTCATCAGTTAAGTTTTGGAGCTCTCATTCTATTCTCTCTCTCTCATACTCTTAGACACTTAGAGATTTTTCTTGGAGCACTCTTGGAGGAGTGTGGCATACTTGGTATTTGGAGCAAGAATGAAAAGGAAAAATAGGAAAGCGCAAGAGGAAATTGGGATTAGCATCTACATCGGGTTTTTCTTGTATGTACCGAGTTGCATGTATGATTTCCTTACTAGTGTTGGCATGCATGACATATGCATGTGGTTATTTGGTTATGATCTTTCATTGGCATGGAGGATTGCCTAGATTGACAGTGGTTTTACCTAGCCTTTCCATTTTCTAGATAGCCATGGTGTTGTGGGTTTTACTTTTGTTTTTTGGTTGATTCTCATGTGCCTTTTGTTGTGGGTTGAGTTATTAGTTCCTTTAAGCCTTGGTTGGAAAAACACTCTGGAAGCCATGTAATAACTTGGGTTAAGTTACTAGTCATGGAAGCCTTGTTTGGAAAAACAATTTGGAAGCACAACGACAGTTGTGGGTCGAGTTACTAGTCCTAGAAGCCATAGAAAACTTGGGTAGATACCAATCTGGTGATGGTTAGTGATGTCTGGCCATGAGGTGGAATCAATAGTTGAGGGTTGAGGTGGTTTAACCTCTGGAATCCTTGTTTTGGTTTTTATTGATTTATTTTATGAAATCCCACATTCACACTCGAAATATGGCACGAGGGTGATTAACTGAAAGGGAGATTTGGTTCAACACAATTTATGTTTGGGTGGTTCGTGGAAGTCCCATACCTTGTCAACCAATGCAATCATCAATAAAATATCTTTCTCCTTGGTATTTTATGGGTAAATATACTTCTTTATATTTGGTATATATGTTGTTATATCTTTGATAATTTTTTTGGTTATATGTTGGTTACGAGTGAGTTTTATGATAGTGATGATCTACGACTCTCATTATTTTTTTATTAATAAATGAATGTACAATGAACATATGGATTAATATATGGTAATATGGTTATTTTGATGAGACATCAATGCTTAGTGTTCTCAAATAAGTGTGAGACCCCTATGCTCAGATCTGTTGTTATGACCTGTAGATGCATATTTGTGACATGTTTGATGAAATGCCTGTCATGGATAATAGGTGTCCAGTTAAGTAATGGTTCAAGTATTTTCATTTGTATTATTGCTTAAATGTTATTTTCCATTTTTTAATTTTTCATGGAGTTCTGGGCAGTGGCCTAGGTCCTTTCCCTCAAAAGTGGCACAAAATATGGAGTTGCTGGTATAAAACAACCTGTAAAAGTCCCCAGTCATAGGCATGACTTGCTATGGGGGAAACTGGAGGGTCCCAGTCGCATGCATACCCATGTCATGGGAGCGACTGAGGCTTTAATGCAGTAAAATGTTAGGTTGTCTCAAAGGTTGGTCACCTGGAAGGGTTTGATGGCTCCTGGGGGTTATTTCGCATGTGTAGAAGTTCAGGTTAGTTATATTTCATTAGTTCATTGAATCATATCATAGTAACTCTTCATCACATTTTTACCCCAGTTGGTCGGTTACTTGGATAGATGTGGTATGACGGTTTTGAATCCAGGTTCAACTTCTTCCAAACATGCATGTATGTGTTCATCCAATGTTGAATTTGCTATGATTGCACCTTTAATGATTCTTCATGCAATATCAAGTTGCTACCATATTCTCCCCCTAATACCATGTAGGCCTAAGTTTCTCATTAGATTCTTTTGTTTCTCATTCTTCTTCCAAAATTTGGTGAGCTGATCTCTGACATGCACATCTCTTTCTGGCTTCTTATTTTGTAAGCTTTGAATGATCTTTACCTTTTTTTTTACTCGATGGCCTAAACAATTTAGGAAACTTGTAATATTTAGCAATATGGCCAATATTGTCACACACATAGCACCTTATTTGAATAAGGAACAAATGAAAATATTAATATATTATATTGTTAATTTGCTTTACATTCCTGATCCTATTTTCACAAAACGTGAAATCAATAACCTTATGGCTAAAATAATTTCATGAGTAAAAATAGCCATAAAAAGAATTGTTATACCTGACTGTAAATGATCTTTGTGATGAGAGAAATATTCCTTGATATTTTGCATGATGGGGATTTTTATTCAACTGCATATTATAGTGCATGTTCTAATAGGGTGGTCTAATAATTCTCCTTCTACAATTTGTTGCAACATGTCCAAATTTATGACAACTGAAGCACTCGACCTATCTCAAAGGAGCAGAGGATAGTTTTTTATGAAGGGACCTCTTTTCAATCAATCCTTGGCTATTTATTCTTTTGTTGGATTCCTTCCTTTATGCTCGCATTGTTGCTACCATATTTTGATATGTTTTTTTTAGTGTTGCTTCTAAACTAGTTTGTTCTTTATGAAGGAGGTTTGATTTGATAGAAGGAGACTTTTGGCTGCTCCTTTCCAAATTCATCAAAGAGATTTTCTTCTCTAGATCACTTCTTAATGAAACCACTTTGGCTTCTATTTTTTCACATTGATCTTCTTTTTATTTTTTACTACTTCCTCATTCCCTCTTCAAATTTATTTCCTTCCTCCAACTAAGTTTTTATTTTAAATATTTCCTCTTAAAAAAAGAAAGCACATTCCTTCTCATAAAATAATTGCAATAAATTCTGTTAGTTTTGTTCGCAGTTGCGAGATTTTTAATCTTAGCTTTAAGTGCCACTCTTATTCTTTTCTCTTCATCTTCATAATTTTATAATCTTGATTTCTTTATTTAAAAAATTGATGTATTTGCATTTGGAGAATCAATTTCAACTGATTTATTATCATCCTCTAGCCCTGTTGCAAGCCATTTTGTCACATTATCCCAAAAGTCATGAAAACCAGATCAATCAACATCCTTGAACACTTTGTCATAATCCTTTTGAAAATCACTAAGCATCAATTATCCAAAAAGTTTGAGTTTTTGGGTCTATTTTCTCAAAAACCATCTTTTTAGGGCCAGTGTACCCTGTCTTCTTATCCTCCAACATTGGGTGAAACTTGCATACCTGAGCATTAATGTTGATCAACACAGGTTTCTTCCTTATGTAGGTGCGTTGATTCTAGAAAATCGAGAAAAATAAAAAATAATTTTGAATCTTAACCTTCCAAAAGCTTCTAAGGTGGTTTTAACTATTTACCATGGATGGAGATTGCTAGTGCCCTCAAGTTGCTTCTATGAACTTAAGGTTGATTGTGAAGGTTTTATTTATGATAAGGAAGGCCAAGTCATTTGGGGAGACAACTACAAAGTCAACTTCTATTTATGGTTGTACGTCTCTCATTTATTTATTAATACAAAAGGCATCATATTTTCCTATACTTCTATTATGATCATGCTCTTGTAAATATTTCTTATTATCATGCTAGATTGCATTGTAGGGAATTCATGTGAACTCATGGTGAGACTTGAAACTGAAACATAATCAAATATCAACTCTAAAATTTACTGAATCAACCAAAGGATAATTTGTAACATTTAATGACAAACATAGAGGTATCGGCTAGGGACATATTTCAATGTATTTAAATGTAGGATATGTCATTACTTGTCTGCGTTACATTCTGGAGATAGTCAGTATTCCACGTATGTAATTGTATACGATCATTCTCCATGTACCTTCGGGTATATTGGATGGTGCTACACACATGATAAGTAGATCAAAATACTTCCTATCATACAACACACATTAGAAAACACTACTAGGGACTGCGCTTCCATGTACCTCCAGGTATATTTTGAAAGTCCCCTATAGTTTTCTATCCTGCCATAGGAAACTGAGTCGGTCACATTGGTTTTTATGATACACCGAAAACAACATTAAGGGAGATTTATTGCACGTACTAGAAACATTCTTCTGTAGTTCACAGAGGCTTGGTAAACATTTATGCCTAGTCACCCCTTTTGTTATTTTTGTTTTTTTTTTCTTCTAAAATTAATTAATTAACAGTGAAATATTCATGTGTTATACTCCTTAGTATACCATAGGTTAAGTCTAATGGCAACAGTCCCAAATACTGCCAGTCAAGAAACCCCCTCTAATGGGAATTCTGGTCCTTTTCCTTCTTTTGGAAATATGGTGCTCCTTATATGGAAATGTTGTCCCTTCCCAAACTTACCATTGGTTTACTTGTTTGGTTGTTTTCAACCCTCTCGGCTCCAAATGTCTTGATTTCTCCCCAACTAGGTTCTTTGCCTGGACAAACGATTCCTCCACCGGAAAACATCAACCTCTAGTTGATCCTCACATTAACCCTTTTCCTTCTTCATATGTTTGATATTCTTCCTCTTCTTCCTCTTCTTATGGTGAAAACCTCAAATTTAGTAACCAAGTGGATAAGAAGAAGAACAAAAGGAAGATTAAGAAGAATAAAAATAAGAAGGGGAGAAATCAATCAAACATTGCTACAAATGCAACTAATGCAGAGAAAATTTCCAACAAGGCCCATAAAGTGAAATTCCCTTGAAATATTTGTAAGGGTAACCACCTTCTTAGATATTTCTCTAGTATTCCACAAATATTAGAAGTGTCGTCCACAAGCCCTTTTCATCACCCCTTGCCATCAGCCTTTGGAGATCACGCTGATGATAAGCCACTAGCTTTTGATAGTAAGTGATTAGGTTCATCATTAGGTATATCTTAAGGGGTTACAATGTCACCTTTTAGCTTATTAAATCTCTCTCTCACACACATATTTGATTACATTTTTTCATAGTTTTCTTAGTGATAGAGATGTAAGAGGTTTGTCATGACTTGAAGCCTAACATGGTTTAAATGCAAAAAATAAAGGAAATAAACTTTATTTTTGAGTCAGATTCCATGTTAGGGCTCGGAGTAGACAACAAGGAGAAATTATAGGAAGGTTGTTCACCTTCTTAGCTTTGACAATCAACCCTAGATCACTTAAGATACTCCTCCAATAGTTCGAAGTCAAAGGCATTTGAACAAGAGAAACTTAAGAGGGATTCAAGCTCCACACCTCTCGAAGATCAAGTAGAAAAATTCCTAATTTTTAGGGAGTTGTTGGTAGCTTCCCATTAGTATAAATAAACATGAGAAAGAGATCATTAGGATTCAGATTTTATAGGTGGCTAGAGAGCTCTTGACTCTAGATTAGAGATATTTTTTACTGTCATTTTGATGTAAGAGACTTGTTATGATATGAGAATGAGAAGTTGGTTTGCCTCTCACTGATTTGATTTCAGAGGACTGAAGCTTGTGGGTTAGGGCCCAATCCATGGGCTGTAATCTATATTGTGTATATTTATGCTTCCTTTATGCTTCAGTATTTTATTTGATTTCATTGCATTCTAGTAGCATCAGAAGACCATCAAAAATATCTTAGCAGTCTATCTCTCTCACCTCTTCCATTGGAGCTTAAGGAGAAAGGTCTCCAACCACAGACCAAAAATATTTATTTTATGATTTCTTGGAAAGGATAAAGTAGTTTTCAATCGGTTTATCATGAATTGATTAGAGGATGGATTTATGTTCTAGGTGAATGTTAGCTTAAGTTAAATAGAATTTGATTCAAATAATCTTTTCAACTGTTTAACATGATAATTTATCAATGGTCAATGCATGAGTGTATTTATTGGTTGCAAGAATGTCTACAAATTTAGAGAAGGACCCCTTTCAACACTGACATCTTGTACTTCAAACCTCCTTAATTTTCCCTTCCATTATGTTACCCACATCCCTGTTTTGAAAACCATCATCATGGCCACCATGAGTAGCCTTCTTGGTGAAATACAGACCCTCCAAGGGTTCTGAGCTTGGAAAAGGGAGTTGGTCATCCCCCATATAGTTATATCCACCTTTCCCTCACTCCTCCTCACCTCCATTCCACCATTTCCTGCCTCAAAACCCTCTCGGCCTGTCTCCTGGAGCACTACATGACTTATTGTAGCAAAACATGGATCCTGTAGTAGCACCGGGAGCCACCTTATTCACTCCAGAATATATCCTCCAACTCATCTGAACTTAGTATAGGCCTTAGTAGACCTCCAGCTCATCTGAACTTAGTATAGGCCTTAGTAGACCTCCAGATATAAATTCTTGGGTCAAGCATACCCTAGGCCACTCAAAATCCTTTTCCTTTTGCTACAAAACATAATAGTTTTGGTGTGTTATCCCATCATAGAAATAGTATCATTAATACATAAGCTAGCATGCAATAGGTAAAAATTATTTCATGATTGATGTAGTGTGGGTGTGAAGATATGTTAGTTTCCTTCTTGCAATTTGGTTGAGTAGTTAAGAGAATGAATGTAATATAATGTAATTTCCTTTCTTTCAGGTAGAGTAAGTGATAGTTTCTTCATTGCAAAAGTAGAGGTTAGTTGTATGAATGATAAGCCATCAACTTGTGATAGAAAGTGATGAGCTTCATCATTAGGTATATCTTAAGGGGTTACAATGTCACCTTTTAACTTATTAACTCTCTCTCTCTCTCTCTCTCTCACACACACACACACACACACACACACACACACATTTGATTACATTTTTTCATAGTTTGCTTAGTGAGAAAGGTGTAAGAGGTTTGTCATGACTTGAAGCCTAACATGGTTTAAATGCAGAAAATAAAGGAAATAAACTTTATTTTTTAGTCAGATTTTATGTCAGGGCTCATTGTAGGCAATGAGAAGCAATTATAGGAAGGTTGTACACCTTCTTATCTTCCACAATCAGCTCAAGATCACGTAAGATCCTCCTCCAATAGTTCGAAGTCAAAGAAAGCCGAGAAAGTGAATGTTAAGAGGGAGCCAAGCTCCACACCTTACGAAGAAGGAGGAAAATTCCTACTTTCTAGGGAGTTGTTGGTAGCTTCCCATTAGTATAAATAAACATGGGAAAGATCTCATTAGGATTCAATTTTTAGAAGTAGCTAGAGAGAACTTGACTCTGGATTAGAGATATTTTTTACTGTCATTTTGATGTAAGAGACTTGTTATGAAATGAGAATGAGAAGCTGGTTTTCCTCTCATTGATTGGATTTCAGAGGACTGAAGCTTGTGGGTTAGGGCCCAATCCATGCGTTGCAGTATCTCTTGTGTATTTTTATGCTTCCTTTATGCTTCAATATTTTATTTGATTTCATTGCATTCTAGTAGCATCAGAAGACCATCAAAACTGTGTTGGCAGTCTATCTCTCTCACCTCTTCCATTGGAGCTTGAGGAGGAAGGTCTCTAACCGCAGACCAAAATTATTTAGTTTACGATTTCTTGGAATGGATAAAGTAGTTTTAATTCTATTTATCATGAATTTTTTGTATATTAGAGGTTGGATTTATGTTTTAGGTGAATGTTAGCTTAAGTTAAATAGAATTTGATTCAACTCATCTTTTCAACTATTTAACATGATAGTTTGTTATTGGTCAGTGCATGAGTGTATGTACTAGTTGTAGGAACATCTACAGCTTCAAAGAAGGACCCCTTTCAACACTGTCATCTTTTACTTCAACCCTCCTTCATTTTCCCTTCCATTATGCTACCCACAACTCGGTTTTGAAAACCATCTTCATGGCCACCATGAGTCGCCTTCTTGGTGCAATACAAACCCTCCGAGGGTTCCAAGCTTGGCCAAGGGAGTTGGTAAACCCCCATATGGTTTGATCTTCCTTTACCTCACTCTTCCTCACCTCCATTCCACCATTTCTAGCATCAAAACCCTCTTGGCCTGTTTCCTGGAGCATTACATGACTTCCTGTAGCAAAACAAGGATCCTGTAGCAGCACTGGGAGCCACCTTATTCACTCCAGAATTGATCCTCCACCTCATTTGAACTTATTATAGGCATTATTTGACCTGTAGCTCTGAATTCTTGGGTCAAGCATACCCCTAGGCCACTCAAACTCCTTTTCCTTTTGCTGCAAAACATAGTATTTTTAGTGTGTTAGCCCATCATAGAAATAGTATCATTAATACAGAAGCTAGCATGCATTAGGTAAAATATAATTCATGATTGATGTAGTGTGGGTGTGAATATAGATTAGTTCCCTTCTTGAAATTTGGTTGAGTAGTTAAGAGAATGAATGGAATATAGTGTAATTTTCTTTCTTTCACGTAGAGTAAGTGCTAGTTTCTTCATTACAAAATAGAGGTTAGTTATATGAATGAGTGCAATATAGTATGGCTTCATTTCTTGCAGAAAGAATAGTTTTCATTATTATTATTATTATTATTATTATTTTTTCTCAGTATTGAGCTGTAATTAGAAGTTTTATAGACTCTCTATCTCATAGTAACAATAGTTCCTAACACCTCATAGTAGAACTTAGATGAGGATGGCATATAGCATATAGAATTGTCACCTCTAAGTTTTTACGAACCTCGGGATGATAATTAAAGTTTATTAGCCTATGGGAGTTGCAACACCCTTGGTGCAATATCAGGGCTCACCACTTTTTGGCACTGCTATCGGGGAGGTGTCTAAGTAAATGTTTGTTTCTGCTTAAGCATTATTTTCTTCTTTTTTGTTTTACATTAAATTTCAAAATATTGAAAAACACAAAAATATTTTATGCCTCATAGGGTTAGGGATAATTCAAGAAAATTTATGCCTAAAAACCCCACACATTCCACCAGTCAACCTTGATTATTCTTTGGTGACTTTGAGTTACCTTCTCTTACCACAGGGGAGTTAGAAAAACCATATAGGAGACCCACCTGAGATATTTGAAGAAAATATTGGGGAAGAAGAAGAGATTTATTCACCTATTCAAGCTATGGCTGAGAAAAAAACCCAAGGAGTCTTTCCCATTAGAGAAACTAAAGGAGAGACTAGGATGAAAAACATCAACCCTTCATCCCTTCCACACTTCCATGGATTAACTTCTAAGGACCTTGAAACTTTAATTTTTGAGTTTTTTGTTGTCTGTAGGACTTATGAATATGCCTCAGATGAAAAAAAGTTAAAATTATTCCCCTCTACTCTCAAGGATGAAGCACTGCACTAGTTCATGGGTATGCTTGGGGACATCATCACTACTTGGTCCCAAATTGAAGAGTCCTTCAACAAAAAGTACAGAGACTATTGTAGGTCCAAAGAAACAAAGGAAGAAATATTTAGGATGACCCTACGTCCCAATGAATATTTAGAGGATTATGAGGAGTGGTCTCAACTGAACTACAAGAGGGCAAGCAACACCCTTGATCCTGGATCACTTAAGGTATTTCTTCTCCGAGGGATCGGGTAAGAAGTGATATAAACCTTTAATATGTTGTTTGGAGGAAATATCTATAAAATTCCTTATGAGGACATCAAAACTGTATTTAGAAACCACTCTAGGGAAGCCAGGAAAAAAGGTAGATCTTGTCAAAGAATGACCAATACCTCTTCCTCTTCAACCTACATTTAAAATGAGATTGGACACATGTTGGAGGATTTTAAAGTGATATGTTTCACACATTTTCTTTGCAAATGGACATAATGTAGATCAACAAGAAACAAGAGGAAGCAGAAAGATCCCTACATATCTTTTTCCCTAGATGCAATAGAAGATACCCTAGGAATGAATGCCCAATTAATGTCATAGAGGTTTGCTCAGTCCGCGAAGAGAACCATGCAACATACAAATTCCCTTCGTTACCTATCTTGGAATTTTTATACCAAGGGGTGAAAGGTGGACTAGAGAAACTATACTTTATAAAAATAAGGCGTTAAGGAACTCTTCCTTACCAATAAGGCATGCAAGGCGTGTCTTATTCTTACTACAATTCAAACCCGAATGCACCCTTGCAGCCTTGGTATACTTCCACTAATCCATCTTGGACTACACATCCTTCTTGGCCTTATGCCCCTCCATATCATCCTCAACCTATCAATCAAGCATTCTAGCCATATGTTCCTCAACCACATCAGTGGAATAACCCATCACAAGGGTGGAGGCCTCAACTAAACCAACCTCCTACTTTACGGTCTCCACCCCAACCTCAACCTCAACTCACTCATCATACTCTACCTAATTTGTCTCAGATGCCTTCCCTACTAAATCTGAACCTGAAAAACAAGCAAGCACAACATGTCTACAGTGGAGAGACATATTACCCTTCCTATGTTGTGGATATCAATGAGATTAACCTTAGGTATGCAATGGTGCTCCTAGAAAATCATCCACCATCTCTACCTAAAGAGGTTGAAGAGTAAAATTAAGAGAGTACCCCCCAAGTAAATACACCTCCTTTTCTTGAGCGATTGATCCATCCTAGCCAACACACCCCAGAAGAGACTGGACTTCGAGGAGAATTGAAGAATCTATGTAAAGATACCCCTTCTCCATGATATTAAGCATTTTATCATCTATAATAATATTATCAAAGAGAAATTATTAAAAAATTATGGGAGAAATAAGAGAGACACCCCCACCATAAATTTTGTAGGTCAGTTATCTGATTTGATGTTGGGGGAGTGATTTTCCCAAAATACATGCACCCTGGGAGTCCAGTAGTGGATGTACACATTGATGGTATAATTTCCCCTCATACAATGATTGATCTTGGGGTTGCCATCAATGTGATGACTAGAGAAACCATGTTGAAGCTCAACCTCTAGGGAGCTTTGAGAAAGACCACTACAATTATGCAACTTGAAGATAGATCCACAATAGCTCCTGAGGGAATTATTGAGGATATCATGGTCTCCATTGACTCCTGAAAATATCCCACTAAATTCTTGGTATTTCAACCCAAAACCAATTTTAATGGTTATCCTCTCATTCTAGGAATACCTTGGTTGGCCACTATCAATGCTTATATCAGTTGTAGGGCTGGAAACATGACCATCAAGAATGGGCCCTTGTCAAAACAATTGGTATTATATCCTCCTGCCCAACCTTCTATTGAACATGATCTATCTTTATGTTTGGAGGATTAAGAAGAAGATGAAGTGTATGATGTGACACCACACCATGTATGTACCTTAGATGCTATTATCAGAGGGGGGAAACCTGATGAAGATCACCTCATTGACCATATCCTTCAAAGCCAACCTCTTACTTCCATTCCACTTGATGAACTGGTGAGAGAATATGAAAGAAGCCATTAGGATAAGCTATGATCAATTGACTCAGCCCTTGAACCTTCCAATATTGTAGAATTTGGCCCATCTAGAACCCTAAATATCAATCCCTCTCTCTCGGCCAAAGAGGAAGAACAATTGTGCCAACTGCTGAGGAAGAACTTAGATGATTTTTCTTGGGATTAAAAATAAATGAAAGGGGTGCATCCCTAAGTCTGCACACACCATATTTACATCAAAGAGGGATGCAAGCCTGTGCGGAAACCCTAGATGAGAATGAACCCAACCTTGAAGGACATAGTAAAGGATTAATTACATAAGTTTCTGGATGCAGGGTTCATATACCCCATATTAGATAGTGAATGGGTGTCTCCTCTTTTCTTAGTCCCAAAGAAGAATGAGAAGTGGAGGATCTGTGTGGATTACAGAGAGTTGAAAAAACCCACAAATAAATATAATTTCCCTTTTCCTTTCATTTACCAAGTATTAGATGGTCTTGCAGGGAATAAGTTCTTCTCTTTCCTGGATGGATTCAGTAGTTACAATCAGATCTAGAACAACCCTGAAGACTAAGACAAGACCACATTTACATGTCCTTGTGGAACCTTTTATTATATATTTCTTCCATTTGACCTATGCAATGCCCCTGCCACTATTCATAAAGCAGTCCTGAGAATTTTTGTTGAGCTTTTCCATGATTTTGTGGAAATCTACATGAATGATTTCACTCCTTATGGGTATGATTTCCAAGAGACCCTCTCCAATATGGGTAAAGTCCCAAGGATATGAATTGAAAATCATATCTATCTGAGTCTTGATAAGTGTGAATTCTTGAGGAAGGCAAGGATTGTACTTGGTTACTCCATATCTTAGGAAGGGATACAAGTAGACCCAAAAAAAATGCCATCATAAAAAGGGTGCCTATTCCTTAGATGCAGAGAGATGTCAGGAGTTTCTTGGGCTTTGCTGGTTATTATAGGAGATTCATCAAGGATTTTAGCAAGGTGGATTAACCAATGTTCATATTGTTGGCTAAGGACTCTGAATTATGTTGTTCAAGTCTTTGTCAATAGGCCTTTAAAATCATAAAGAAAAATTTGATCACCGCCCCTATACTTCAAGGTCCCAACTAGGATCTGCATTTCCATATCCATGTTGATGCATCAAAGAAAGTTGTGGGGGAAGCTTTGTGGAAAATGGATGATAATTTTCCCTATGCCATTTATTTCATCAAAAAAAATATATCTAAGGTTGGACTGAACTATAATGTCACTAGGAAAGAGCTTTTAGATGTTTTCCATTCCTTGAATAAATTCATAAATTATCTTAGCAGGTACCATACTTTTGTGCATAGTGACCATGCAACAATTAAAGACTTAATGAAAAAAATTGATGTGAATGCTATATATATTATATGGTTATTAGTGTTGCAAAAATTTGATTTGACCATTATTGATAAGCCAACGAAAGACACTATTTTTGTAATTTTCTATCTATACTCACTTTTCCTGTAGATAATTAAGAGATGGTTGATGATCAACTTCCATATGAGCACTTATTTGCTATCTTAGTACTCTCTCCTTGGTTTGCTAACATATCCAACTACCTAGTTGTTGGGAGGTTTCCTCCAAATATTTCATCTAGGGAGAAGAGCAGAATTGTAAGAAAGAGCTTCCCTTTCACTTGGATTGGTGGCAATGTTTTCAAACTAGGACCAGATCATATCCTCAGGAGATGTGTTAGGGAAGAGGACATTTTTGATATCCTCTCAGCATTTCATGATGAGCCCTGTGGGGGTCATTTTGCTGCTAAGAGGACTAATTTCAAATCCTTTCAAGCTAGCTATTATTGATCTACTCTCCGTCAGGATGCCAAGAGATACACCAATAGACGTGATCAATGTCAGAGGATGAGGAAACCTACACCTAGGTATGAAATGCCTCTACAACCTCAGGTGGCCTTGGAGTGATTTGACAAGTGGGGCATGGAATTCATTGGGCCAATTGATCCACCATATGGACAGAAGAAATACATCATAGTATGCATTGATTATTTGACCAAGTGGGATGAGACAAAGGTTGTCAAGGAAACAATAAAATAAAAGGTGGTTGAATTTTTGAGAGAGAATGTGTTCTACAAGTTTGGATATCCCAGGTAGATAGTCACCAATCAGGTGGCTCAATTCACATCCCATTTGATTGAGAATCTCATGAGGTAGCACAATATCAAGCACAAGACTTCTAATTTCTATCATCCTCAAGCAAATGGGCAGGTGGAAGTGACCAATAGAGCATTAGATAAATTCCTTACCAAATTTGTGTGCAACAGAAAAAGAGATTGGGCAGATATATTGGTGGAGGCCACTTTGGCCTAGAACACCACCTGGAAGACAAATACTGGGTTAATCCAGATGATCTGGTTTATAGGAAGAAAACTTTGCTTTCTATTGAATTTGAGTATAACACCCTCAGAATAGCATCTCAACTAGATTTAGATATTACAAGGGCACATAATAGAAGTCTGCTTCAACTAAATGGTTTGGATGAATTTAGGATGAAGGCCCTACTTCATATTGAAGTGGTACAACTACAAAGGATATTCCGGCATTACAAGCACATCAAAGAGAAGACATTTCAGAAAGGAGATTGGGCATTTCTCTATGACTCTAGTTTTAAGGAATTCAAAGAAAAATTAATGACCATATGGCTAGGACCCTATCGAATAGAGAGATTCCATGAAAATGGAGTTGTTTATATCATAACCATAGATGAGGAGAGGATCCCTCTGCTTTTCAATGGTTATGGGATAAAAATGTACAAGAGGCCTATGTCCAAGGAAAAATTCAACAACACAATCAGTAGGGAGGTGAATGTAATTGGGAGCGTCATAGCTTCCAGTCCATCACCCTCCTAGAGAAAAATAAAGGAAAAAAATAAAGAGGCTTCGGTGAAAACCTTCTTGAGCCAACCAAGGCCAAATTTAGGATTGAAAACCTCCCTAAGGCAATATTAGAGCAAAAAAAGAAAAGAAAAAAAAAAGAAACAAAATATCCTTGGGTGAAAACCTCTTTGAGGAACCCAAGGCAGGCTTGTGGGTTGAAAAACTCTTCTGAGGCAACCCACCTGTCTTCAAAAAAAGAGAGGAAAAAAATTAAAAACCCAAAAACCAAAAAGAATGGAATAACACCAAGGCAACTAACCTTTGTTTGTTTTACAGGATGATGAACATTGACATATTATGGAAAAATTTGTAGCATTCCTCCATCTCCCTTCCTCTCCTCTATCCATTCACTCCATGTCCAACTCCATCACTCATCCCACCATCAAATTCCACCACCCTATGAGCTATAAATACTCAGATTTCCATCTTGTCTCTGTACTACTACATGATGTCCTAGAAAACTACTGGGAATCTTGTAGTGCTACAGGAAGTCCTAAAAAACTATAGAAGGAAAGGTCGAAGGAAAAAACAATCATCTAGGGCTCTCTGATCCTAAGAAATGGCATAACAAGGGTCACTCTACCTATTCCTACCACTCGCTCATCACCATACCATCTCGTGCATAGAGATTATCCTCTCTAACCCTTCATTCTGCCACTGTGGTAAGAAAAAATTATGTACAAACACAAAGCCCTTCCTTTCATTTTTCTCTTAGGCCACATCGCTACCTCAACATCCTAACACCATCTCCAACCTTGCCACACCATTCCCTCACCACTTGATGTCATTTTGAGCTCCAAAAACTAAATAAAGGAGACTGTTACACGAAGATGACCTCTTCCTATAGCACACATGTGCAACAATGAGAACAACTCGACTATGGCTTGTATCATCTAGAGAAACATAAAAAGGTTGAAAATGTGATCTTGAATGCAACCATAGCACTCCAAGGAGGATTCTACACCAGCAACATCAACTTGAAGCCTCCACAAGGCACCTACAAATACACATCAAACAACCACAATGATCACCTCAAAAAGAAAATGAAGACACAACAATAATTCAATAGGAAAGGAAACTCCTGTGATTATATCTCCAATGCTCCTGCTCTCTACGTGCAAGACCTTGCAACCAATCGACAAAGAGGTAAGGCTTAGGTATGACTCTCTCACCCTATCGTTATTCATATTTGGCTAAATGAATTAATGTCGAGGAGAGGAGGTTTAATAGGCTAAAAGGTGGCCAATTAACTTGGTCACCTTCAATAGTGAAACTAAAATAGCTTGGTAGAGTTGGCATGCAATGTGGAGCTTTCACATCAGTGGAAATGAGATCACTAGAAGTGGGTGTTGATTACGAGGCAGGAGGGAATGATCACTTCAAGTGGGACCAACTATCCAAATGAGGAAATATCGTGTGAGGGACACCTCAACACAATGCTCCAAGCCCACTGAAAATGGAATATAACATACCTTTGCTCACTTCCCCTTGCATCTATGCTCATTTCTTAAATAGTTACGCAAATAAGGAAGTTTTTAAGACAGAGAGGTGGTTCAATCATCAATTAGTTGTGGATGCAGGAAGTGCTACAAGAAAACCTGCAATTGCTACATGAAACTTCAAAGAGTGCTATAGGGTGCTGAGAAGGGGCATGCAAGCATCCAAAAGAGTAAATTAGCTCAGAAAATACCACCCTAAATTCCAGAACATTAATTTAAAGAGATAAGTGGCCATCACCTCCATATCTCCATCAATTTCACAAAAAAGATCCTAAATAGTCCGCATGTAGTAGTGTCACAATTGAGGTAATTGAGAAAGTTGTGTGAAGAAGTAGGGAGTAATACATCCATTTTGAAGTGTTAAGAGTCTTATGGCCCCATGTCACCAGTGAATTTGACACCAAGGCCATAGAAGAAGTATCTATTTTACCCAAGTCAGAGACAACAAGAGAAATGGGGGGAGGTTTTAATAGAAGGGAACCTACAAACACCAAAATTATTCAATTACACCCTCCTGTAGTAAATTTTTTTAGGAGGAATCAATGGTTAGGTTTTTTTGAGCTCCTAAGGGGATATGATGATGAGATAGATCAAGAATTTGAAATGGATCTACACTCTCAAGAAGATGTCAGTGCCACTACTGTGGTAAGGGGACTAGCCATAACCATCACTCTTGAATTGGTCAGCAGAGTAACCACATTACCCATAGGAATCAATTGGAATAGAGAAGACAGGGTCACTAGAGCCACTGCCAAGAAAAATGTATTTTTAGCCAAGGAGAAGCACATTGAAGACAAAAATTGGGTGAGAAGGGAAAATTTACCTTATCCGTGGGATGAGGTCGCCTACCACATCCTAAAATACATTTCTTGTGAAGGAAAATTGAGTGTAGTCTATGCATACCATTTCATATTATTGCACGAGCTTAGATTTAAGGAGGATTTTCCTTTAGTACAGAGATTGAGCATACCCTAATTCCTCCTCCACTCTATTAGAGACATGAGCTAAAGTGTTAGAGGAGGAAACATCAACACCTAGCTCATCATAGCTTCATTAAAATAATAGTAGAAGATTCCCTCAACAAGCTAAGGATTCCTATGTTATGGTCTAGTTTTATAGACATGGACAGGGAGACACTAATAGGGACCCATAATATCACCCCTAGAGATACCCCCTCCTCTAGCATTGGAGGTAGGGATACTAGAACAGAGGAGGAAACTGAGAAAACAAAGGAAGAAGAGATGGAGACAGAGGAAGAAAGAGAAAAGGAAACAAGGACAGAGGAAGGAAAAAAAGAGGATACAAAGGTAGAGAGTAAATTTATTTAGGAAGGAGAAGAGAAGGAAGTATAAGAGGAGTATTTGAGCCCCAAAAATTCCATTGAAATATCCCCTCAACAAACTAGTCTGTCACCGGGAAACAATAAGGATGAGGTCGCTGCCACCTTAACCACTTTGAGCACCCCTATGAAGCCTAAGAAGAAAATACCAAGACAAAATCCTATGTATTTTAAGACAAGAAAGAGCAACAGGGTGGAACAAGGAAGACCTTAGCCTCCAAAAGAGGTCCCCATTGCCACTGAAGAGTCCCCCAATAAGAATGAAGAGATAGGGCCAGAGGAAGGAAAGATTGAAGAAATAACTTCCCCAACACTACAAGGTAAATACCCTCTAGTGGAGGTTATAAAGGAGGTTTTTATTGTTATAAAATTGGCCAAAATTGTCAAAAAAACATTTGCTACAACATCCGTTTTCAGTAACGGAGGTTTTGGTGGAGCTTCTCATGAAATTTCAATACAACTAAAAAAACTAGGCAGCCGAAGGTTATTATGGATGTTTTTTTCATCGATGCGCTATTTAGGTGTCAACGCACTAGTGCGTGTCATCCAGACGGTCAGCCTGGGGTGGTCGAAGGTGCATGCACCGGTCCGTAAAGGTCTAAAACCACACCGGGCGCATTGTAGGTGATACAATGCACTGGGCCGTTCTAATTGGTATTGGGATTTATGCGATGCCCATAGGTCGTATCAACACACCAGTTCGTAGTATTATAGAAACACACCGGTGCGCAATATCACAAAACACACCGAATGTTCTAATTCATATTGGTATTTGTGAGGTGCCCATAGGTCGTACAAATGCACCGGTGAGAAGTGTCACATAAATGCACCGGTGCGCAGTATCGCACGAACGCACCGAGAGTTATAATTGCTATTGGTATTTGTGCGGTGTCCATAGGTTGTAGAAACGCACCAGTGTGCTTTATAATAAAAATTCACCGATGTACAATAATTGACACACACAGGTGTTAATTTTGTATTTTTTAAAAACATCGACCTGTGACCGTGCAATTATTGTGATTTTTTAAAATTCATTATTCATCAAAAGTCGACACATATCTTATAACAAAATTCATATCAATTAGATTTTTATTAGTGCATTTGAATGTGATGTTTGGATTAATTTGTTATATCATATCATAATTATTGTGATTTTTTAAAATTCATTATTCATCAAAAGACGACACATATATTATAAAAATATTCATATCAATTAAATTTTTATTAGTGCATTTGAATGTGATGCTTGGATTAACTTGTTATATCATATCATAAGATTTCACATCACTTCGTTATAATATTTAATCATCCATAAATTTAATCAGTGGTGTTACATTTCACAACGACAATGGAGAACGCAATAGAATAAATTAAAACATATTTTATTATAGATATATGAATAAGACAATCTTTGTCATACAAAATGGGACAATTATTGGTATCCTTTTGTCTTTCAATTGGGACACTATGTCCATTACATTAAACAAAATGTTTGATTTCACATACACATATTTCAGAAAATACAACGCCTTGCTTTGATATTCAAACATAATGATCATCATTCTTCGCTTGAACTGCTGTCACTGCTCGAGCTACTTCCATGACTTGGGTTATTTTGATGAATGCTTTGTTCACGGTGTTGATTGTTTTCTTATTCTTCACCTTCCATCTATGAACATAAAAATAAACTGTAATGAGTGTATATAAATTGGTGAGAATAATGAAAATTGCAATATTAAATAATATGCATCAATGTAAATTGAAAAGAAATGACGTACCATAGCAAAAATTGACTCATGAACTATACACATTCTTTCAAAACCAAATTTCATGCCATCTTTTAAGATTTCATTTGTTGGCATAGTTCCATACTTTGTTTCCTGTAAATTTTATACCCCATAACAAATCATATATTTAATATAAATTATTTTTTTGTTCTATTAATTATAGACGGATCTAAGTAAAATAAGATCGATAGATTCTTACAAATTCCATAATTAATTTCTGATATGCCAACATATATTCTCAACCCATATTTAACCCAATGTCAATCAATTCGTTTAATGGTTCTTCTTTGTATGTTAACACTATTTTGAAGACATTCAATGATGATTGTTGTAAAAGAACTTAAAATATACAAAAATGAAATCTAGTTAAGTTGTTATAAGGAAGTAACAATTACTCACAAACTTAGATATTAGCCCTTTTCTTCCTTGTCGTCCTGTTTTATGTGCTGAATGGGTTCCATTTTCTTTTCTTTTCTGCAAGAAAATACTTGAAAATTAATATTTAATGCTAAATTTTTGATTTATTGTACCTAATGATCGAAAAATTCAATGATTACATATTACATTTGAAGCACGTTGTTGTTGAGATGGCTCCTCCTGCGATGCAATTTTGTCCATTTTTTTACCATTTCCTTGTACACCTTTTTGGACATTCCTACCAGCATATTTCTAATATCACCTCGTTCATCTTTTGAGATTTTCATAATCTTCCTCAAAATGTAACATGAAAATAAAATATTTAATTTTTATATTGATATATGAAAAGTAAATATAGCAAAAGTGATATTTATAAATAATTCTAGAAAAACATTTAAAGGAATATTAATTTTTCATTCATTTTTTTTTTGTACGTTTTTGCTATTAAAAGTCTGACATGTCTCATTGACCAATTATCTGTAAACTCTTCCTATAGTTTAGATAAAATTTGGTTCTTGAAATCATTGGATTGATTTTTTTATTTCAAGTGGAAAGAACGTCTATACATTCGTTCCACTAGATCCCTCAAACTTTTGTAAAAGTTTTTCCCCCTTTCGTTAACCTCCAGCACCACTCCAGATGAGCAAAGGAGCAATTCATTTTAATTTGCATGTTCTATTTTTTTTATTTTATTAGAACAACATTCATTTTCTAAGTTGTTCGTCCCTGTAGAACATTAAACATATGTGAATTAATAGATTGTTTTAAATATGTTATCTAATAATTTTAAGTATATTATTAATGAAAATAAAAAAAATAAACTCATATTGGACCGATCGTATTTTTTCATTCACCTGATTCATCATTTTGCAATTTTTCCATCAAGCTTTTACGCTCTTCTAGTCCTAGATCAGAAATAATCTTATCAAGCTTCTTCATTTTGTGGCTCTGCATGATACACAGTAAACAATACATATTAGTTAAACTTACATATACTTCAAAAATAATATTTTTTGTAAATAATTTACAAAGAACTTGCCTTTTTTTCTTTTCTTGATGTGCTATCAGTATTTTTGTTACTTGATCTCTTGTTAGCCATTTCTTTATCAATATGAAACCTGTACCATATCATTCATTAATATATTTTATAAATAAATCATCAAATTTTCAGGTAAAAAAAAATATCAAGAAACCGGTGCGCTTTTAATGTTGTACGCACCGACGTCGGTGTGTCATGTTCTTATAAACGCACCGCCAAAACAGTATACAACACTATACTGTGCTCTATGTCAACAAGGAGCACTGGTGCATTATATGTTAACCACTGCACTGATTAACATAGACAAAATAATAAAAATCTTCTAGTGTTAGTTTTTGTAGCATATGGTGTCGTGGAGGGGGCGGTGCAGCCTATTCTTATAAACGCCCCATGCAAATAGGGGACCACCGTACGGTGCTCTTTGTCAACAAGGAGACCTGGTGCGTTATATGTTACATGGTGCACCGATTAACACAAAATAAAAAATTGTTTTTTCCATACAATATGTTCGCGGTGCACTATAATAAAATAGCGCATCGATGTCCTATTTTACATATGGCGCACAGATTAAAAAAAATTGTTTTTAAAATTTTATCAAAAAGTACGTGCGCGGTGCGCTGTGATAAGCCAACGCATTGATGTGCTAGGCTACGCAGGGCACACCGATTAAAAAAATTCATTTTTTTAAAAATTCATGCAAGGGCCAACATGGATTGGGATCCAACTATGCAAGTCGTCCCATGGGTTATATGTCATAGGCCTATACATATAGCAATACAAACCCTATAAATCTAAAATGAAAAGCCCTAATTTTGAAATCACAGAAACAGGAAGAAGCAAGGGTAGAAACAAAAAGAATGAAGGGTTTAGGGTAAAATGGATTTTTTTTTGTTTTTTTTTTGTTTTTTGTTTTGTTTTGTTTTTTTGTTTTTTGTTTTTTTTTGTTTTTCTGAAAATGAACAAAAAATTTAAGTTTTTTACTTATTGCATAAAATGTAAAAAAAACAATAAAATTTAATCACGAGATCGTTTGAAATTCTATGCTATAGGGTTTGAATCACTAGAGGTTTTGAATTCTGATTGTCTGAATAATTCTGTTCGAAAGTATTTCGCTGCTCCAAAGTGCTCTTGTGCTCTCTTGCTCCAGGTATGTCTCGTGCAAATCTCTGGCTGATTTTTTTTGCAAAAATAGTGAAATAATGCAAAGTGTTTAGTATTTAAAGAATTGTTTTATGAGATTAGATTTTATAAAATATTTTTCCGCCCATTTTTCAATTTACCGCTTTTTTTTCACTTAAAAAAAATAAAGTTGCGCTTTTTTTATTTGCGGCTTTTCGTCACCGGTGTGTCAATTAATAACACCACACTGGTACGTCAATTAATAACATGAAACTGGTTCGAAATAACTAAAACGCACCGGTGTGGTTATTTGTACATAAGCATCGATAACAATAAGTCCATTTTTAAGGCACCAGAATTACTCTTAAGTGTGCACTAAAATTTATTGTTGATTTTGCTCAAATGCAGGGAGAAAATATCATAATTATATTGAATGGAAAATCCATCAAAATCGAGCTCGTTCCATAATATTTCTCAAAGTCCATCGCAGAGTTCTCCCTATCCATCTCTAGACGTAATATTTACTTCATATTTTAGTTATATTTTCATTATCTAATTGAATTTATGCTTTTTATCCATGTCAATCAGCTTAATAAAATTTATAACATATACAAATTTGTAGGTTCATGCAGATTCAGGATCGAGTTCAGATGCACAAAATATTCAAACAAATCCAAAACGTTGGAAGCTCTTATCAGGAGCAGCATACCGCAAAGTGCATTTGGTAGATGAAAATGGACATCCGCTTCACCCTACCAATTGTAACAATATTTCATCTTCTAGCCACAATCCCAGGACAATGATGGTAATAATAATTGTTTGGTATATTAATGTAATTATTTCAACGTCAAAAAAATTAATCATGCATTGTCAACGTTCTTACTAATTGATTTCATAGATTTTGTACTAATCATGTTCAAATATATTTTTTGAAATTATTAGGATTCTAGTAATGATGAGCGACCTGCCTACCATCTTCCGTTGCATCCCACAACAATTTAAAATCAAGAGAAGGATGAATTAAGATAAAAAAAATGGAGAGGAACGATACAAAGAATGGTTGAATCAACCACCGATTCAATTCCCGCTATGTCCAGATTCACCAATTAGGAATGACTACAACAATAGTAGTTCTTCACAAGCTGGAAATGGAGGAAATCAAATAGAGGTTTGTATGGATGATTACATAAGGGATATGACTGCCATGGGGACAATGTTGTTAGATGCATTCCAAAATGATGATTAGCTAGAGGATGATTCTCATATCGCTGACACCTTTTTCAAAAGCCTTAAATTTTCTTCCACCACCCCTCTCTTTGGACTTGGACCTGGTGGTCAGTCAAAGTCTACCCAGTTGGGGAAAACAATGTTACTGTACAAATTGAAATCAAATTTTGGCTTTTCAAATGCATGTTTCTCAGAAAGTTTGAGGTAAATTACCATAAATTCCTCCCTTATATAAATTTGAGAAATATAATCACACAATGAACATTACAAATGGTCAATTTTATGAATGTTAATAATTATATCGGCATTAATGTACATTTAATATTTTCCATGATCACCAACTACATGTTATTCAAAGATAAGGTTCTTCTGAGTAATAATGTCTTGCTCGGTAGCTGCGAAGAGGCAAAGAAATTGTTGAAAATTTTGGGTGTTGAGTACATATCATATCATGCATGTCCAAATGATTGTATTCTATATAGAGGAGAATATGCAAACAAAGATATATGTCCGAAATGTGGGCATGCCAGGTATGATAAATAAAAAAATAAGGGTAAATAACGTGGTCCTCCTTTTAATATATTGAGGCACATGCCTATAATCCGAAGGATTCAAAGGCTCTTTCGTTGCAAAGAATTAGATATGTTGCAGGGATGGCATGCCTCACACAGAAGTGAGTTGGGAGTTATGCGAATCCCAATTGATTCAATAGCCATGAAGCATATAGAGGATACATGGCCCGAAAAATTCAAGGACGAAGTACGAAGTCTACGACTCAGCATAGCCATGGATGGCGTCAACCCATATTCCCTCCAGAACACCAACTATTTTGTTTGGCCTGTGGTAGTGATCAATAACAATATCCCTCCATGGTTGTCTGTGAAAAATGAACATCTTATGTTGGCTCTCATAGTCCCTGGTTGAAGACAAGTGAAGAATATGGATGTCTACTTACAACCACTAGTAGATGGATTGAAGGAATTATGGGATGGGATAAATGTATATGATGTATCAAGATCCATCGCAACAGAGAGGAGTTTTATGTTGTATGGAATATGTGCTGACACGACACATGATTATCGAGGTCTGGGAGTTTGCTCTGGTAAATTAAATGTTTATTGATTTGTTTATATATGTAACAATATTCTTTCACATGTTAGTTATTTATTTCATTGTAATTGTTCTGATATTAATGATATTATTTAACGTGCCATGCATATAAATTGTATACAATAATCTCGCAGGTCTTGTAACAAAAGGGTATTTTGGATGTAAATGTTGTGGACCTTATCTGAAAGCTAGATGGTCCAACGACCTACAAAAGCCAGTGTATGCCTGCTCCAGGGTATTCCTCCCAGAAGAACACCCTTACAGAAGAGCATCATCCGCTTTCAATGGTAAAAGAGAGAGAACCCAAAGGCCTCCAATAACGACACTAGCCGAATGGTTTAGAGCATATGAGAGAGAGAAGGAGAAGGAGTTCATAGAAATGTTCGATTCAAATGGGGAGCCTATGTTTGATGATCTAGAATTATTTGAGACCTATGTTGAGAAATTTCCCTTTGGGATGAAAAGGAAATCTATCTTTTATAACCTCCCATATTTGGAGCATCTTAAGATTACCCACTTATTAGATCCCATGCATATATTTAAAAATGTTTCATCTTCTTTATGGAGGCACATATCATCGAAACAAAGTGACACATTGGATGTTAGGAAAGATCTTATTACTTCAAAAACTAAAAAGAAAATTTGGCCAAGACGATTAGAAAGTACAGGATCATAGGCAGGCGCTGGTCCCTCTAATTAATGGTATTTCAAAGAAGGTGATGTCCCATGGATTTAAAAAAAATATGATATTTCTTTGGAAAAGGAAGTTATAATGGGTGTGAGGGTGCCATCTTCATACAAGTATTCACTACATGCTGCTTCACCATGGATGACCATTTTTCGGGGTTGAAATCGCATGACCATTTGAATCTTCTAAGAGTACGTACGTATAATGTCAAAGGCATGATTTTATTATTTTTTATATTAATAAATTTTATCCCATGCAGGGATCATAAAACATAACTAATTTTGTATATTATTGCACTTTTTTATAACTTTGCAGTGTCATTATCCTTTGTTTGTGCGTGGGTGTGTGAAACATAAATTCCCTCAAGACCTAGGACATGCCATATCTAAATTATCTTCATTTGTACATTGGATCACGTCAAAGGAGATTCATGTGGCTAGCATTCCACGGTGGCATCAAGAGATAGTAGAGATTGTTTGTGTGTTTGAGAAGGATCTGCCGATGAGTTTCATGGACTTGCAGGTTCATCTTCTAATCCACCTAGTAGATGAGGTTGAATTAGTTGGGGTGGTTTCTTGTCGTTGGATGTTATTCTTAGAGAGGTACATGAAGAAACTGAAAGGTTTTGTTCGACAAAGGGAAAAACCTGAGGGGTCTATGGCAGAGGGGTACATATCGTATGAGTCTTTCTATTATGCCAGTGAGTACATCAAGTAGATAGACAACAGACCAGGTGTGGTGATTTGGGACGATGAAAGGGATGAAGACAAAAGAGAAGGGGAGTTGCTCCAAACGAATGGAAAAAAGTGCTTGATAAAGAGTAAGCGACTTATAATTTTTCAAATTTACACAAAGTAAATATTCATGTTGAACTTAGATATAATGTATTTTTTGATATCTATGTACTATATAATGTCTGTTTTTCTTCATCATCGAATTAAAAAATTGAAGCAATCGATAAATTCGTTCTTTACAATTCCGAAGCGACATAACCATGGGTCGCATTGTACGAACAAAAGAGGATGAAATAGGATAGTGACAAGAAAGAATTCTGACGGTTGAATGGTAGAAGTGTGCCTTATCCTGATCATTTAAAAGAGAATAGGCCAAAAATATTCCCCAACAGTTGGGGTTCTGACCAAGTCAGAGAGAAATACGGTGCAACCAGTCGTTACCTGCATGCTAAAGAGGATGCGCTAAACGTAGGGATTGGGTGCACCAACTCGGTAATAATATATTTAATTTATATGTACATTTGAAACTTAATAATGCACCTTTAAAATGTAATTACATCTATATTTCATATTTTAACTGTTGGGTTATTATAAGACACATGACACTATGACTTTTTAAATTTTTTATAGGTGCATTTGTTCCCATCTATATGAGCAGATGGGCACCATTTTCACACAGAAAATGCTGATGATGGACACATGACACAAGACTGTGGAGTGGAAGTTGAGTTCGATCAATCTAGTCGATCTAGCCACCGTGATCAAAACCTAGTACGAGGGACGTTAGGTTATGTCGGAAAGATACAAGAGATCATTGAAGTGTATTTATCTTCTTTCCAATGTGTTATTTTTAGCTGTAAGTGGTGGGACACCTTTGATTGGAATAATGTAAAAGAAGATTGCGATAGTAGGCTAATATGTATCAACTCTAGAAATATGTGGGATGAAGCTAAGGAGCCCTATGTTTTCCCCAAACACCGCAACTAGGTTATTTTTACCCAGATGTGTTGGATAGGGATTGGTGGTTCGTATTGAGACATGACCCTAGATCAAAACATATTTTTGAGAACAATAGTGTTATCATGCCATGCGAGCTGGAAGATAATGAGGGTGATCATGAGAATCAAGAGTGATATGGTATTGTAGGTTTTAACCCTGAACAGAAATTATCTACACATGAATCTTCTAACAGAAAATAAAAAATAGTGAGAGCATAAAACATAAAACAGATAAACACAGAGATTTTCCCCTGGATCCCAAATTAGGACGACCAACTTGATTTTTCATTATGTTCCTTTTAGTGTTACAACACATATATATACATGCCGAAGCATACATGAACCCTAATCCATTAACCCTGGATTAGAACATAACCGTAGTTCCCTTGACCGGATCTACAAAAATACCAGGGGCCGAAAACCATCGTACCCCAAAACTATGTGCAAAACCATGGATGCGGAATACCCGCCTCGCCTATCTTCCCCCTCTTACCCCGGACGTGCTTAGTCGTGGAAAGAATATAACACATACCCAACATTCTCCCACTATGGTTTTTTCAGGGGGCCACAGAGAGCTAGTCAGGCTTCCACCACACCCATTGTTTCTCTACCCAATAGAGCTTATGAGTGCCTCACATTTCACACGATCCGCAACATTCTTCCTCAAAGTGTCCACCTTTACCAACAACACCCTTTTAGCCTCAACCATATCTCTAACAAAGTGATATTGAACATCAATGTGCTTTGTCTTTGAATGATAAGCAGGGTTCTTAGCCAAGAAAATTGCACTTTGGCTATCGCAGTCTATCCTTATAGCTTGCTGTACCAACCCCATACTTGAACACAATCTCTGCAACCAAATTGCTTCCTTGCTTGCATGAGTGGCTGCTATGTATTCTGCCTCTGTAGTTGAAAGAGCCACTACAGACTGTCTTTTACTCATCCAACTGACTGCACCTCCAAATAAGCTAAACACATACCCACTTGTAGATCTTCTTTGGTCCAGATCTCCAGCCCAGTCTGCATCAACAAAACCACGAATGTCCAACATTATTTCCAATCCTGGTCTTCCCTGGTAGCACAAGCCATAATCACTAGTGCCACGTAAATATCTGAAAACCCGCTTCACTACTGTCCAATGCTCCTTCCCCGGGTTTGACATAAACCTGCTCAATACTCCCACTGCATGTGCAATGTCTGGTCTAGTACAGACCATTGCATACATCAGGCTACCCACTGCACTTGCATATGGAACACGGGACATATACTCCTCTTCTTCTTGTGTCTTGGGACACTGTTCAGCAGACAGCTTTACACCTACAGGAATAGGAACATTCACCGGTTTACTATCCTGCATATTGAACCTCTACAATATAGTCTCGACATAATTCCTCTGGTTTAACCAGAGCTTCCTCTTTGCCCGATCTCTCTTAATTTCCATGCCCAAAATATAGTTTGCAGCACCAAGATCCTTCATGTCGAATTTGGAGAACAGTTGGGTCTTCAAATCTTGGATAATTTCGTTGTCATTTCCAATCAACAACATATCATCCACATACAAGACCAAATAAATAACACGGTCACCAATTAATTTAAAATAAACACAGTGATCCTCCTTGCTTCTGGTGAAGCCAAGTCCCCGTACATAGGTATCAAATTTCTGATACCACATCCTTGGTGACTGTTTTAACCCATACAGAGACTTCTTCAACCTGCATACTAGTTCTTTCTTACCCTTCACCATAAAGCCTTCAGGTTGCTTCATGCAGATCTCCTCTTCTAGATCCCCGTGAAGAAATTTTGTCTTCACATCCATCTGTTCTATCTCAAAATCAAATGCAGCAGCAACAGATAAAAGTAATCTAATAGAAGTAACCTTGGCAACAGGAGAAAAAATATCACCAAAATCAATTCCTAGCACCTGGGAATAACCTTTTGCTACCAACCGAGCTTTGTATTTCTCCACCTTGCCTTCTACATTCATCTTCTTCTTAAACACCCATTTTCTCCCAATGGGCTTCCTTCCAGCCGGCAACTCCACCAGATCCCATGCATCGTTTTTGTGCAAAGATTCCATTTCATCAACCATGGCCTCCTTCCGGAGTTTTCTATCCTCTTCCTTGGAATCTACTACCTCACTGCCTCTGTGACAGCTCGGGGATCATCATCAGTTGTAGCGTTAAAAACCCGAATAGAAAGCAGATGGACTAAATTTTTCCAGCTCTCTTCCCGAACCGATCTTCTTATAGGGAGTTTGTGCTCTTCCTCTTCTAAAATCTTCCAATGTAGAGTCCATCTGACCTTCTTTTAGCTCAAACTCTATCTCCTCGTTCCTTTGCAGGACTTCATGTTTAACAACATTTTTCACTTCTCTAAACACCACATCTCGGCTGTACACAACCTTCCTTGTTTCTGGGTTCCAAAGCTTGTAACCCTTTAAACCATCCTTATACCCAATAAAGATGCACTTTGCAGATTTATTATCCAACTTGGTCCTTTTCTCCTTTGGAACATGTACATATGCATCACATCCAAATACCCTTAGATGTGAAAGAGAGGGTTTCTTACCAGTCCATACCTCATGTGGAGTCTTATCCTCCAATGTTGATGAAGGTGATCTGTTAACTAAGTAACATGCAGTCTCCACTACCTCTGCCCAGAATTCTTGTCCTAACCCGGTACCACTGAGCATGCTTCTTGCCTTTTCCATCAGTGTTCTATTCATTCTTTCTGCAACTCCATTTTGCTGAGGTGTGTATGGAGTAGTCTTTTTTCGTGCTATACCACACTTCTTACAGAACTCTTCAAATTCCTTCTTGCAGAACTCCCCACCATTATCTGTCCTCAACGCCTTTATCTTCTTCTCTGTCTGGTTTTCCACCAGAGCCTTAAATTCTTTAAATTTTTCAAAGACTTTAGATTTCTTCCTCAAGAAATATATCCATGTATTCCTTGAGAAGTCATCTATGAATGAAACATAGTACACATACTTTCCCAGTGATGGAACTCCGATAACAGTCCAAACACATCATCATGTTATGTTCGAACATCTTTGTTTTCTCTCAGCACTGTAAGGAAATTTCACCTCGTATTGCTTTCCCATATACACAATTTTCATAGAAATCAAAATCCAGAGAGAAATTAGACATACCTTCTACCATACCATTTCTATGCAGTATCCGAAGGCCCTTCTCTCCAATATGTCCAAGCCTTTGATGCCATAGCATGGTCTTTTCTCAAGAGACAACTAGGCTTTCCGCTTCCACTTTTAGGAACCATAGAACTGTTACATCCATCAATAACAGTGCTACCTTGTAGCTTGTACAGAGTTCCAATCCGAACTCCCTGCATTAATACCAGTGCTCCTCGAACCATCTTGTAGGCATCTTTCTCGAACACTATTTTTACACCTACATCATCCATCTTGCTTACAGAAATCAGATTTTTGGCCAATGCAAGAATATGCAGAACACTAGGAAGTGTTCTAATCCTTCCACCTTGCAGCTTCAGCTTGACCTTTCCACATCCGACGATTCTGGCGTTCCTATCATCCCCTAGGAATACATCGCCACCATCATATTTCTCATACTCGCAGAACCACTCCCTATGGGGAGTGAAGTGAAAGGATGCACCCGAGTCAATCAACCATGACTCATGATCTACATGTGTATTTGAAGAAGAAGCTAAATACACATCCCCACCTTCATCCGAGGTGGTTTTTGCCTCTGCAGAAGGAGCATCATCAGATCCCTTTCCTTTCTCAGGAGCTTTAGATCTGCATTCCCTTTTGTAGTGCCCTTCCTTTCCGCATTTCCAACATACCTTTACAAACTTTCCAGGAGATTTAGATCTCCCTCTAGATTTGGATCTCCCACTCGAAACCTTATTCTTGTTTCTGTTTTGGGACCTTCCTCATACAGATAAGGCATCTCCATTCTGGCCCTCCATATTTCTCCGTCTCATTTCCTTCGACAACAAGGCTGAGACAATGTCATCAAAATTCAAGGTAGTTGTATTGCTACCTATTGCAATAACCAGACTGTCCCACGAGTCTGGTAGAGAACACAACAAACTGATGCACTTATCTTCATCTGAGATTTTAATATCAACAGATGACAGCTGACTTACCACAGTATTGAAGGCGTTTAGATGCTCTGTCACCGAGTCTCCATCCTTCATCCTCAGGTTATATAGCTTTTTTTGCAGGAACAACTTATTCACCAGAGACTTAGATTTGTACAAAGTCCCAAGTTTTTCCCACAAATTCTTCACCGTAGCTTTCCCAGATACATTCAACAATACTGAATTTGAGACACACAACTGTATTGTGCTCTTAGCCTTCCGATCCAGTTTCTTCCAGTCTTCATCTGACATTGTCGTTGGTTTAGTACCTAGATCTACAGCGATCCACCGATCTTTATCCACCAGTAGATCCTCCATCTTGAGCTTCCATAACTCAAAGCTCTGACCATTAAATTTCTTGATCTCTATCTTCCCACCACTCGCCATATTCTTTCACCACAAGAATCGATCCCGCAGATCTCCCACTAAACAAGGTCTACCTTAGGCCCGAGCAAAAAAACCCTCAGCAGCAAAGGCTATCACGGCATCCCTTGGAAGCCGAAACAACTTTCGATACCAAATGTAGGTTTTAACCCTGAACAAAAATTATCTACACACGAATCTTATAACAGAAAATAAACAATAGCGAGAGCATAAAACATAAAACAAATAAACACAGAGATTTTCCCCTGGATCCAAAATCGGGACGACCAACTTGATTTTTCATTATGTTCCTTTTAGTGTTACAACACACATATATACATGCCGAAGCATACATGAACCCTAATCCATTAACCCTGGATTAGAACATAACTGTAGTTCCCTTGACCAGATCTACAAAAATACCAGGGGCCGAAAAACCATCGTACCCCAAAACCATGTGCAAAACCATGCACAAAACCATGGAGGCGGACTACCCACCGGAAATTAAGGACCAAAAATTTTCGTCGGGGTATTGCCTCGGACCCCGACAGGGGGGGATACCGCCCCCCCTATGACCCCCTTGTTGCACCCAGCGCAAAGGGGGGGCTATCGCCCCCCCCTCTTACCCCCCCGCACGTGCTTAGTCGTGGAAAGAATATAACACATACCCAACAGGTACATGTGTTATTTCATCAATATTTATACTTTTTAAGATGAGTTTTTATAAAGAAGAGGACTTAATTACCTTATAACTTATAAGACTCTTTTTTTCAAAACATTATAATATGTATTTTGAATTACTGGTAATTTGCATTGGTTAATGTTAAAATCAATATTTCACTTGATAATTTGTAATTATGTTGATCTCAAAAACAATGGCGTACTATATAAAGTTCTTTTTTTTGGTATGTAAGATAATAATAAAACAATGATAATTCTAAATTACATGAATTTATTTGCATTATTTTCTAAACTTTATTATGTTACAAAAAATCATATTATTCTAGATTTATTATTTTACAATTATTTACAATTTTACAAATTTACAAATTTTTAATAAAATCATTTCACATTAATACAATTAAAATTTTCACATTAATACAATTAAAATTTTACAAATATTTTACATACAATTACAATTAAAATTAGAATTACAATTACAATTTTACAATTTCACATACAATTGCAATCAAAATTACAATTACAATTTTAGAATTTTACATACAATTACAATTACAATTAAAATTTTACAATTACAATCATTTCACACTAATAAAATTAAAATTTTAGAAATATTTTACATACAATTAGAATTAGAATTAGAATTAGAATTAGAATTACAATTTTAGAATTTTACATAAAATTTACAATTACAATTACAATTTTACAATTTTACATATATACCATTACAATTACAATTTTAGAATTTTAATTACAATTACAATTTTACAATTAAAATCATTTCACATTAATACAATTAAAATTTAACAAATATTTTACATGCAATTACAATTACAATTACAATTACAATTTTACAATTTCACATACAATTACAATTAAAATTAAAATTAAATTAAAATTACAATTACAATTTTAGAGTTTTACATACAATTAGAATTAGAATTACAAATTTACAAATTTACATATATACAATTACAGTTAAAATTAAAATTACAATCATGTTACAATAAATTAAATATTACAATTACAATTAAAATTTTACAAATATTTTACACACAATTACAAATACAATTACAATTTTACAATTTTACATACAATTAAAATTAAATTTTCAATTACAATCACGACATAATATTTAATAAATATCATGATTTAATATTAAATTAAATAAACATCACAATCATGATAACCATCGTACAAAAATAATATTCGACTAAAAAACACATTCAAATTCGCTAACATCATCTAATCATCGTGATCATGATCATCTAACAAAACACAATTAGCGTTGTATATGTGACAACTGGCTTAAGTGCAAACTAGTGGTTATGTTATTTATTTTAAAAAGACTAAACAATTATGTTTTTTTGAGAAAAATATTATGAATGATGAACATAAATTAATTATGTTTTTGGAAATAAAATTTAATTATGGAATTGTGTTCCATAAGATTAAAAGAAGACCGATAATGAAAATTATTCCAAGAACTGAGAGTGGTTGAATAGAAAATAGTTAAAAATAGTTACCTTTCCTCTAGGGATAAAAATTACATCCCAGTGAGGAAAAGGGGTTCTGTGACTGAGGAGAGGAAGGAAGAGAGTGGTGATTCTTGAGCTGGTGGTGATCAGTGGAAACACTCAACATTCCTAAATCCTAGAAAAGAAGAGTACTGGACTTGGGGTCCCGTGGTCTCTTATGGTATTTCTGTCAACGTACCCATCTTAGGTGTGGAGCACGGGGGGAGAAGAGGATGTAATCACCTCTCTTATGGTATGGAGGACATCATTAGTATATTTTGAGACCAGATAAGTATATAGACTGCTGAGGCAGACATAACTAGATATGCTGTTTTGGACAAAATTATTTTTAAATGGGAAATGTTCTTAAATTATGAAGTGCAGAATTTTACACAGAGAAGTATTGTAAATACAAAGGATTATTATTTTTCTGAAGAATAGATAAAGTTACAGTAGCATTTTTATTATTGCTAACTTTGTGAAAAATGCATTTCTTGAATTTCTTGATTGTTTAAGGAAGGGAATAGTTATATCAATAGACACAGTAAAACACAAACAAATTATAATGGAAAACGAATGCGAGAGAAACTGTTAGTTTAGGTCCATGGTCGAGACCTTGGACCCAAACTGGTCGTAAACTCTTATTTATATGATATACATGGAAAAGATGAGTGTTTAAACAACAACTCAGAAAATGGATGGTCTGGACATCCATGAGCCAACAGATAAAATCACCAAAGAAACACGAGGGTTGAAACTCCAATCTTGACCAAATTGTTCCATGCGAAATATCAAAGAAAATTCATACTATAGAAACCACATGACAAATATCTGACGATGTAAATGTATATATAAGAAAACTCTATATTTATATATTTCCACTGCTAGTATTGTAGAAAGACCCTGTTACGGGTAAGACAAACATATGAGTTTATAAATTGGTGGAACAACCTAATGTAGAATTCATTATAATGCAATTGCGTAAAAACGATTTCTAACAAGAAGTGAAACTGTATTACAAGAAGAAAATGAACCATATTACTATACAAACTTTCGAAATGTAATAATCATTCATCGCAACCATATTTCTATACGATACTTAATTTCCATTTCGTTGAGAGAATCTACTATTAGGTGGGTCGAGGGTTCGACTATTAAAGAGAGGAACAAGTAATAATTAGCAGAGACCATTGCATGTCTAGATAGTACAAGGTTAGGCCTTAAAGAAATAAAGTATATACACAGTGAAAAATCAACTTGCATTCTAAACAGTCCTTTGGGGAGAAACCCATAACAAAATAAATGACTAACGGTGTATAAGGTTTGGGCCTTAAAATCCTAATACAAGAAGCTTAAAGCTGCAAGGACTGAGGAGCTAAAAGAGTCAGAAACTCTGCTTCGGGAGTTAAAACCCACATATTTGAAATAGTCAAGTACCTGGAAATAAAACGACAAGGTCATCGAAGCTGGACAAGTCCAAAAACAAAACGATATATGTTGTTGCCAAAATCACACCAAGGAAGTTGCAGAGATGAAATTACCTGCGCCACATTGGCAAAAACAAAACGTGGTCCTCCTTTTAAGATATTGAGGCACATGCCTATAATTCCAAGGATTCAAAGGCTCTTTCATTGCAAATAATTAACTATGTTGCAGGGATGGCATGCCTCACACAGAAGTGAGTTGGGAGTTATGCGAATCCTAATTGATTCAATAGCCATGAAACATATAGAGGATACATGGCCTGAAAAATTCAAGGATGAAGTACGAAGTCTACGACTCAGAATAGCCATGGATGGCGTCAACCCATATTCCCTCCAGAACACCAACTATTCTGTTTGGCCTGTAGTAGTGATTAATAACCAAATCCCCCCATGGTTGTCTGTGAAAAATTAACATCTTATGTTGGCTCTCATAGTTCCTGGTAGAAGACAAGTGAAGAATATGGATGTCTATTTACAACCACTAGTAGATGAATTGAAGTAATTATGGGATGGAATAAATGTATACGATGTATCAAGACCCATCGCAGTAGAGAGGAGTTTTACGTTGTATGGCATATGTGTTGACATGACATATGATTATCCAGGCTTAGGATTTTTCTCTGGTAAATTACATGTTTAACAATTTGTTTATATACATAACAATATTATTTCGCATATTAGTTATTTATTTCGTTGTAATTGTTCTAATCTTCATGATATTGTTTAACGTTCCATGCAAATAAATTGTATACAATAATTTCGCAAGTATTGTAACAAAAGGGTGTTTTGGATGTAAATGTTGTGGACCTTCTATGAAAGCTAGATGGTCCAACGACCTACAAAATCTAGTGTATGCCGCTCCAGGGTATTCCTCCCAGAATAACACCATTACAAAAGAGCATCATCCGCTTTCAATGGTAAATGAGAGAGAACCCAAAGGCCTCCAATAACGACACTAGCTGAATGTTTTAGAGCATATGAGAGAGAGAAGGAGAAGGATTTCATAGAAATGTTTGATTTAAATGGGGAGCCTATGTTTGATGATCTAGAATTCTTCGAGACCTATGTTGAGAAATTTCCCATTGGGATGAAAAGGAAATATATCTTTTATAACCACCCATATTGGGAGCATCTTAAGATTACCCACTTATTAGATCCCATGGATATATTTAAAAATGTTTCATCTTCTTTATGGTGGCACATATCATCGAAAAAAAGTGACACATTGGATGTTAGGAAAGATCTTATTACTTCAAAAAATAAAAAGAAACATTGGCCAAGACGATTAGAAAGTACATGATCAGGGGCAGGCATTGGTCCCTTTAATTCATGGTATTTCGAAGAAGGTGATGTCCCATGGATTTAAAAAAAATATGATCTTTCTTTGGCAAAGGAAGTTATAATGGGTGTGAGGGTGCCATCTTGATACAGGTCTTCACTACGACGCTGTTTCACCGTGGATGACCATTTTTCGGTGTTGAAATCGCATGACCATTTGAATCTTCTAAGAGTACGTATAATGTCAAAAGCATGATTTTATTATTTGTTATATTAATAAATTTTATCCCATTCAAGGATCATAAAGCATAACTAATTTTGTATATTATTGCACGTGTTTATAACTTTGCAGTGTCTATTAATACTGGAAAATCGTATAGCAGAAGATGACATTAATTAATGTCAAGCCAAAGGATTTACAGGGCTGGAAGACATTACAGAATATGGAAAGTATTTAAAAATCTCTAAGGTCTGGGGAAAATCAAATTTGAACTAGTCCTAAATGCTATTTGCGCACATAATCCTTCATGAAGAGTGCCTTCTGCACGCCTTTTTACCCGATATGCACGCATTCCTGAGAGTGGCAAAATGTCACTATCCGAGACCACACAAAGCAAAGGACAAGTCACTCCTTACTTGAAGCCGCCTAAGGACAACCACCAACGCCCCCTTAGACACTATGTGAGCACATAATGGAATATTTGGAGCACACAAAGGAATCATACCTCTCTCTTGGGTCACCATATTCAATGTACCAAGAGAGGGAAGGGAGGATTTGAAATCTCCTATATAAGGCCACCATGAGATGAAGAATTGGTGATCACATTGTTATGCTGGCTAGAATTTCCCTAGCAATACCATTAGTGTGTGACCCGAAGCTAAAGATAGAGGGGACTCAATTGTTGGCCATCCAAAAAGTTCAGTCCAACACAGTAGAGAGAGAGAGAGACTGCACCGAGGCAAGCTTGGGATAAAAACATCCTTGCATCAGGACCTAGAACCATTGTTTAGGGGCCCTTTGGCAAGAGGGTAAAGTTTCACTCTTCTTACTACCAAAGCCCAATAAGAGGGGCCTAGAGCCACCGTTTGCATTATTTTTATCGTTTGAATCTTTTCAGAGCTTCTGTTTATTTGTTTTATTTTTGGTTTACATATGCATGATTTTTCTCTATCTAGTATGCTTATTGATTCTAGCTTGTTCCACTAACTTGCTTGACTCCACTTCTTTTTCTGCCTGATACCAATAACTTAACGGGGTAAAACACACCCCTTAAGTTGGTGTGATTTCATACATACATGCACCAAACACACTACAACAGGATTGGCGACTCCATTAACGTTTATTACCAAGTTTATGTGGTTGTGCCTTCTTATTCTAGAGACCTCTGTCTATGCTGTGGAGTGGAGCTGGATTTCCCCTGATTTCTCTTGCAGTCCCTAGTTCATCCCAAGTGACATACTGAAGCAGAACAACTCCTAATTTTTTTTCTTGTAGGAATTTGCACGCGTTTTCTCCTCATAGACGTGCAGGGTGCAGGTTCAGAACTGACCCGCATTCAGAAAGCGCACTGGTTTCAGCCTTTTGCGCACAAAGTATAGAATGAGAAATTTCTCCCTAATTTCTGTCTTTTCTTGCTTGTAAGGTGCTTGGAAGCCCCTAATACTTCTACCAGCATTGGTTGTGGTACCCCGCAACTTTTTAAATCTCACTTTTCACTGATTTTTGTAGGCTTAGTGTCAGTTTTACTTCAAGTTGATTTTTGCAAAGTTCACACATAGTTTAAGTAGGGGGGGAAAATAACTTGCTTTCGGAAAAAAATTTATGTTTTGAAAATTTTGGTACTTACACACCTAGATAACTAGCCCAAGTAAGTGACCCAAGGCCACGCATGCATAACTAGTTTTCTTTTTCTAGTGTAGAAGTTTTTAGTTTAGTTCAATTTTTGCACTAGGAATTTCGGGCCTAGGATTGAATTGTTTATAGAAGAGCAAGTAATCTCTACTACCTTTGCACCCTTGGTGATCCTAGGTAAGCATATGAATGATACCTATTCACAATTCGCCATCTCCCTATAGTTGGTCACATATATTAACTAGGAAAAATTGAAAGCAACCCATTATCTGCACATGTTTTCCATTTGAGCCAGGAACAATACAACATAGTTTAAATAGGGGTTTTTTGTAAAGTATCATTGATATCCATACATTCAAACTATGTGCTTGTCCACTTTGTGCTCACACACACTCACCCACTAAGCGAAGCAAAGGCACCTAAAACTAACTTAACCAAACTCACTAAATTCTCCCCACAAGGGCCACAAAATAATTTATAGCTTAAGTTAGGATCAAGGGGGTAGGCATCCAATAAGCTGTCTTGATCATAATTCATATTGAAACATAGAATTTGTGTATTTAGGGAGCTTCAGATCCACCTATCAGCCCACGGAAAAGAAAACCCGAGCGCGACAGAGACCCGTTTCAGAGGGGGTTAGGCTTAGGGGTAGTGTGGGCGGGTATCAGTCAGGGCTACCTAAATTTGCTGATAATCAGTACTGTTAGCTGACTACCAAGAAGCCCAATACTTGAATGCTCACGTGGGACGGTGGTTCTTAGTGGAAAAAAACTAGGGCATCCTTTTCCCTATAGGTGATGGTGCAGGCAATCGCCAAACCCTCTACCCTTACCTTTGTGGATTCTCTTCGGCTGACTAGGGGCATCGCCAACTCTTATGGGACGTTGTGCCAGCACTCGCAAGAAATATTCTCAAGGCCCAGTTACATTTTTGTGTGTGAGGATGTATAGGTCTTCTAGGTTTTTGAGTATCATACACAAACCAACAAAAACCACTTTTTTGCTTGCTTGATCACATATATTAATTTAAAGGGAAAATTTATTTTATTTTAATTTTGTTTCATGTATGTGACCATAAGTTTGCTTTGATCATAGACTCTATCCTCTGAAAATTTTCCAAAACCTTTTCGACACCTGAACGGTTCCAATGGAACCTCCTTAATGCAGGCGCCAAATCCTCTACCCTTACCTTGGTGGATTCTCTTCGTCTGACTGGGGGCATCGCCAGCTCTTACGGGACGTTGTGCCAGCACTTGCAAGAAATATTCTCAAGGCCCAGTTACATTTGAGTGTGTGAGGACGTATAGGTATTCTAGGATTTTGAGTATCATACACAAACCAACAAAAACCACTTTTTTGATTGCTTGATCACATAGATTAATTTAAAGGGAAAATTTATTTTATTTTTGCTTTGTTTTATGTATGTGACCATAAGTTTTCTTTGATAATAGACTCTATCCTCTCAAAAATTTTCAAAACTTGTTCGACACCTGAACGGTCCCAACGGAACCTCGTCAATCCAGGTGTCTTTTGGACCTCCTCCCATTACTGGGAGGGGTTCCAGGTCTATTTCCATTTAGGCGTCAAAGACGGAACACTGCCACCATTATTGGTTCGTCCTTCATCGAGACAGCCGTAGTTGGGAACCTTGGTCGGTCTCCCAACACCACACCACACACCACTCCTCCCACGACCCCTAGAGGGAAGAGAAGTGCGTCCCATTCGGGAAGCTAGTTGAATACACAACAGGGTACCTTGCAGACTAACCCTCTTCCTAACGAGAACTTTGTGTTTTCGCACATTTCACTGGCGTCAACCTCTCAACCACCTTTATTAGCTTCATTAAATCTACCCGATTTAACCAAACTAATGAATGAACCCATCGCACATAGTCCTACATGGCCTCCCATGCCCACGAAGCTCCCTTCCGATATTCCAAAATTCAAAGGCAAGCAAGTGGAAGACCTAGGTAATCATGTCATGACCGTTCACCTGTGGTGCTCATTGAACAATATCATTGATGACACTGTTCGATTGAGATTATTTCAACGCACTCTTACAAGAGTAGCTTCGAAGTGGTACGTGGAGCAACCCCCTGCTTCACATGAAACCTTTAGCATCGTCGCTACCGCGTTCCTAAAATATTTTTAGTTACCCATTCACCATGATTCCAGAATGGAATTACTGACACATTTTAGACAAACCCCTGCCGTCCATATCTCGGACCATCTCCATGAATGGAGGCGGCATCATTGTTTATGTAAAGATAAACTCGACGATCAGGTTCTCTTAGATTTGTTCCTGAAAACTCTTACAGGAGATATTTCAAAGAATGTGGCACATAAAAATCCCACATCCGAAGAGGACGCAATCAGCAAAGCCCAAAAGCTTGAGCTGATTTATACACAGTCAGGATACATTTACAACATCCTGCCTAACGCCTCGCGCCTGCAAAATTATCAAGAATTTCTAGGTGCGTCAAACTATGCAGACGGGCTAATTGGGTCAATGACCCAAGGTTACCTAGGTAGCAGTAGTCAAAACCCCGGTTACACGTATTTTTCTACCCAGAACATACCTCAACCCGGTTTTCAAAGTGATCATATGCCTCAGAAAAATTTGACTAATAGGGCGCAAGCGTATCACCAAGGAGGACCATATCCTCCTGCTCAAGGGACCTAGTACATAGAGAGAAACACTAACGAAAGAGCTCCCCTCCAACAGCGAGGTGCAAACTAGGGACCACGTTATGCTCAGTCCCCAGCACACGACCCACCTATGAAGACCAATGCACAAGTGAAATTTGTGCAGCCGTCCCAAAACCAACCACACCAATATAACCAGGAGAACTACCCTCCTAACATGGTGAAGAAAAAACCCAAAAACAAGCCAAAAGGGAATCCTGGACAGGGGGGCAACAACCAAAAAATCCCACCACGATCCTAGGCTAGAGGTAACTCCAACCAGAATTAGAAATAGGAGCCAAGAAATACCCAACGGCAGAGCAAAAGGCAACCTCTTCGAACAAACCATTCTTGTTCGATATGTGGTGAGTACGACCACTATACTCACCACTGTCCCGATCTCCCTGAGATGAAGAAGCTACAGAGTAACCGAGGACAAGGAGGATCTTCCTAGCAATGAAATGTGATGCAAGAAAATTCCCCCCACCAAGGGATGGTCAGCACTCAACAGTAAAACCCAGACGACTCTGGGAAAAGAAACCATGAAATGTACGTGACTAGTGAAAAGATGTTTTTCCAAACAAGGAATCTAAATTACGACACCCCACCAGACACCAGTACATCAGGGGAAAGTACCAGTGCACCGACTGCACCTTTGAACATTTCAAAGATGCCTATGTTAGAAATATTGTCATTGATGTCAAAGAAAGCAAAGAACAGCAGTAGGGAATATGTACAGCAGAAGGCAGAGGCAGAGGTCGAGCAGCCCTGAAGCAGAAAAAGGCAAAGGAGACAGGCGAAAGAACACTGCTAAAGCGTAACAGTAAAATACAGAGGCAGAGTGAAACGGTCGAGCAGTGGAGGCAGAAGCAGCGAATATGGAGGCAGTGAAACGGTCGAGCGGTGGAGACAAAGGCAACAAATACAGAGGCAGTGAAGTGGTCGAGCGGCAGAGGCGTTAGCACAGCAGAGGCACGAAAAATTCTGGGAATCGCTTAACCGCAGGCGGAAGGATACATAAAAAAAATTCCGGGAATCGCTTAACCCCAGGCAGAAGGATACATAAAACAAATTCCGGGAATCGTATAACCCAAAGCAGCAAAGTATATATATATACAAATCTCATTCCGGGATTCGTTACCCACGCAGGAGTATACAAACAACGCATTACATATTCGGCGCCTTATACACAAAGGTTTAAAGCATAATATTAAATGATATGGAGCGCTTTATTATCAGAACCCAAGTACCTTATATGGTGGGACCCTTCCCAATCGCATCGGATTTAAGCAAGGCATCGGAACATGCAACAGAAAGTTGTGATTGCGATTGAAGACCGGACCTGATGGGTGTATGAATTATGATTCAAATGTATTTGAAGTCTGGAATAATCGCATTGGATCAGTCTAATCGCCTCGGAGATTATAAGAGCATCGGAACATCACAACAGAAAATTGTGATTGCGATTAATCGCAATTGGAGCAGGAGTGGTCAATAGCATCGGAGTATTCGAAGTCACGATTGCGATCAATCGCAATCGGAGAAATCGCAACAATGACCAATCGCAATCGGAGTTAAAGCGGAGCATTGGGACATGCAAATGGAATTTGTGATTGCGATTAATCGTATCGCATCAGAGTAATTGCAATCAGAGCTTCGGAATATTGGAATGTTGGTACATTCAAACGGAAATTGCGATTGCGATCAACCGCAATCGGAAGAAGTCAAGTATAGCATCGGAAAGCGTGGCAAGTGGGCCCAGATATATGACATTCTATTGATTATAGTGGAAGTGGAAGTGTATATGTTAAAACTTTATATAAGCTCACCAAGAATTGAAATTGCGATATAAATATATATATAGATATATATAAAAGGCGCTGTTTTAAAATGTTGTGGCGATTATATTGAAATATGCCGCGTGGTCTGTGGACCAACGGGCTTCGGCTCAAGGTGGAGGGCGATTCTTTATTTAAAACAATTGGGATGTATGTCTGTTCCGCTTGCGGAACTCGCCACATCAACAAGACAGTTGCTACGTACAGAGCGTTGGAATTTTTCCAGAATTACAGTTAGCAATTTCATATATATATAAAGCGCTGATATAAAAATATAAATAAAAATGCAGCTCATAAATTCAGGAATTACGCAACATCCATAAACATAAAGGCATATAGAGGAGAGAAAGGGACCAACACAATCAAAGAAAAGACAAATGCGCAACGATCCAAAAGGCTGTATGAGTGAGCTGGAGCTCTCATTGTAATTAAATGTAATATTTTAATTGGTTTATATTGTTTGTGATGCATTGGCAAGTCTCCGGAAAAGAGAAAATATCCCACTGTAATAGTAAAATAAGCACCTACAGTTATGTTTATTGAATAAGCTAATAAAAGGAATGAGAAGACAGAAGCCAAAGAGTCATGACTGTTCACTCCAAATTCTTTGTGAAATACAAATAGTCATGTGAAGAACTCTATAAATAATATCATCTTGATATGAAAATAGAGGTTAGAGAGAGTAAATCCAGAGAAGGCAGAATATAGAAGTGTGAGGCAGAGAAGATTAAGAAAAGAAGAGCAGAAAGAGAAGCTACATAACAGAGCTGATATCTGAGGTAAATCAACAAATTTTCAGTTTGATAAATTGAGGAAGTTGGAGCTTCCCTATCAAGTTGCAACTTGATAGCTGTCAGTTGTAGCTGACTGAGGTTGGAGCCTCCCGTAGGTTGGTGCCTCGTGTAAAATTGAAGGAGTTATGCCTTTGCAAGTTGTAGCTATGTGCACTGAGGTTGGAGCCTCCCGTAGGTTGGTGCCTACAGAAAAACAATGGTGAGAGGGAGTTGGAGCTTGCCTTTGCATCACAACAATAATAAGATGTGGTTTTCTCCCTTTATGGGTTTCCACTTACATCTACTGTCTCTATGTGTGATTCTTATGTGTTGATGTGATTATTTCAATCTGCTTTATTGCTTGCTACTCTCAACATAAGTATAGTGTCACATTAAATTAATATTGGCTGCAAATAAGATTGTTCACATATTAAGCTGTAAATAATTTTGGTGAAAATTTTAAAAGGCTTATGTATGTATTAAACTGATTCACCCCCCCTCTCGCTCAATTAAAGATTCAACACCAAAATTTGTTGTCTCCTTTTGTACAATTTTAACAACTGAAAGGAGATCCTAGGCTCTCAGGATGGCTAGTAAAGAAGGATGTTCAACCAATAAAGCCCCTTTCTTTACAAGTGCAAATTATGCTTTCTGGAAAATCAGAATGAGGACATACATAATATCTCTTGGTATAGAAGTGTGGGTTGCCGTGGAATATGGATATGCCCCAAAGGCAACTAATTCAGAGAAAGAAACCAAACAAGATTTTGTAGCTATTGCAAAAGCTATGAATGCCATCTTGAATGGATTGTGTGAAGCAGAGTTCATCAAAGTAATGCACAAAGACACTGCCAAAGAAATGTGGGATACTCTGGAGAACATCCATGCAGGAGACAAGAAAGTAAAGACTGCCAAACTTCAAGTCTATAGAGCCCAGTTTGAGGACTTAAAAATGGATGATGATGAAGACATTGCTAGATTCTTTCTAAAGGTTGTAGAAATAGTAAATAACATGAAGGCTCTAGGTGAAAACATAAAAGAAGCTGTAATTGTACAAAAGATTCTAAGATCTCTTCAACCCAGGTTTAAACCCAAGGTATCTGCAATAGAAGAAACAACTAATTGGGAAACCTTGACCATGAACCAGCTACTTGGAAATCTAACAGCATATGAGATGAGACTCCCACAGAAGAAGCCAAGTACGAGGGAGGTAGCCTTTAAAACAGAAAAGAAGAAAGAAGAAGAGGGAGACATATGCTCTTTCTCGGATGAAGAAGAGGCAAAATTTGTCGAGAAATTGGATAGAGGATTAGGTAAATACAAAGGTAAAATTCCTTTCAAATGCTTTAACCGTGGAAGAGTTGGACACTATGCTGCTAAGTGTCCTCACAAGAGAGTAAGGAATCAGCCTCAAGAGCCAGAGAGAAATAAATCAAAGAACTGGCAAAAAGGAAAGAAGTTCAGCAGAAAATCCTTCTATGCTTAACAAGACAGCAGTACATCTGAAGATTCATATGAACCCTCAAGTGAAGAAGGAACCTCCGAATTCTTATTGATGGCCATAGAAGAAATTGAAGGACTCCTACTAGAAGATGAAGAAGAAGAAGGGGAAGTCGACCTTGAGGGGGAGCTAAGAAGTGCTTCCGGAAGAGATCGATGGGGACTAAATCGAAATGCAGAAACAAAAGGACATTCTTCTCAAGTGTGGCAAGAGAAGAACAAACCTAAGTCCTCATGTAGTCAAGGTAGCTTGAAGAAGCAAAATATAGAAGACATGTTACTTCAACAAATCAAAGATAAAACCCAAGAACAAGAGAAGTGAAGAAGAAGTAGTATGCCTCAAAGAAGAAACTGTAAATGCTCAAAGAAATGGCTATAAAACTCTGCCCTTCAAACAAGCTCTGTTGAATGAAATTATGGTCAGTCAAATATCCCCTATGATAAAACTGGAATAGGCTATGATGGAGAATCAAGTAAAATCAAAGAAAAGGTTGACAGAGAGATTATTTTTGTAAAAGAAAATAAGAATGATGAAGCAGCTCAAACAATTACTACAAAAGAAGACACCTGTAATGAGAAAGACAGAGATCAGAAGAAACCACCCGTAGTAAAGAATGGAATAAATACTAAGACAACAGGGAAAGGGACATATGCCTCTGAATATATCAAACTTGGAAGTTTTCAAACGAGACTCTTCCCTCCTATGAAGAATGCCACCTGTTATGCTTGCCACATGCTGGGACACATTGCTGCATATTGCCATGAAAAGAGGAGTAATTCAAACCAGCAAATGAAGCAAACATTGAAGAGACTGCCTCAAGCAAACAACTAGAAGATACGACCTTACATTAGGTATGCAAATAGTTTCTATGGTTACTGTTTCTATTGTAAGGAATTTGGCCATAACATTATTGAATGTAGAAAGTATGGACAAATATTGATGCTCAACACCTCAAGGAGGTTTATGAATTGAAGAATTTTTGTTCATACTCACAATTCTGCAAAAACTATAGTCAAATGTTGTATATGCAATCAAGTTGGACATATGCATTCCAAATGTCCTCTCAGAAGATGTAGTTCATCACCTCACAAAAGATATCAAACAAAAGGGTGCCTCCAGTGGATAAAGAAAATGAATAAATGTGACTTGGCTCTAACTCATTAAGATCCGAAAGTCGCGTATTGGATAGTATTGCCCAAAACATGACTAGAGACAAGCAAGTTATAACTTCGATGAAAAGAACGGCAATGTCACTTTTGGAAATGGAAAATCAGAAAGATCAAGGAAAAGGCTCAACAAGATAGACACGAAGTGAGGAAAGGCCCAAGATGTACTATATGTAGATGGTAATGGAAGAAAATTTATTAAAGGTCACTTAGGTGTGACAAAGGTCGTGAAGTTCTTTTTAAGGGCACACTGTGAATTTAGATCAAGCACCACAGGTAAGACTCGCTCAAAGAAAGAGAGCAATGTTTACATTTTGAAAGAGGAAGATGAAGTATGCCATCTTAGCAAACTAGAAGAGTCATGGTTATGGCATAAAAGGTTGGGACATCTCAGCTTCGATCACATCATCAGACTAAGCAAGAAGAAAGTTGTCAGAGACATGCCAGAAATAAAAAGGCCTTCTAATACCATATGCAAATCATGTCAATTGGGTAAACAGACCCGTACATCATTTAAGGCCAAATATGAGTTATCAACAAGTAGACCACTCCAGCTTGTGCACATGGATCTGTGTGGACCTGCAAGAACTAAAAAACCAAGTGGAGAATCCTACTTCATGCTAATAATCGATGATTTCTCCATAATGACATGGGTTGCATTTCTCAAGAATAAATCAGAAGCTTTGGACAAATTCAAAATATTCAAAGCATTAGCTGAAAACCAGACAGGATGCAAGCTAAAATGCATCAGATCAAACAGAGGAGGTGAATTCACAGATTATGACTTTGCATATCTATGCAATGAATATGGCATAAAACAACAATTTACTATTGTAGGGACACCTCAGTAGAATGGAGTAGCAGAGAGACAAAACATATCTGTTCAACAAATTTCCAGAGCCATGATGCATGAGAATAATATTCCTCAAACCTTTCCGTAAGGTATAAAGACACACAAAGTGCATATTCTAAACAAAGCCTCCACTTAAGGCCAATCAAGACAAGACTTTAAGTAACCTTAGGTATAAACCTGCTTCAGTTAAAAATTTTAAAATCTTTGGAAGCAAGTGTTACATAAAGAATAATGATGAAAATCTTGGGAAATTATATGCAAGAGCAGATGAAGGGATATTTCTAGGATATGCATCCAAAAGTAAAGGGTACAGGTGTTACAACAAGACTCTTCAGAAAATAGTTGAATGTATTGATGTGAGATTTGATGAAGAACTTCCAAAAAATACAAGAAATACAGACTGCAGTAGTCCATCAGAAAACCATGGAGAAGAAGACTATAATGATGATGAAACAAGAAAGACAACAGAAGATGAATAACTGAGCTCGAAAGCCCCCTCAAGATACACTCAGAAGAATCATCCTGAAGGTCAGATCATAGGAGACAAGAAAGAAGGGGTCCATACAAGAAGGCAGCTAACAAAACAAACATAAGAGGTATACATAGCCATGTTGTCACAAATAGAGCCAAATAAATTTTAAGAAGCCAGCAAGGACAAGTCTTGGGTGAATGCTATGAATGAAGAATTGGACCAAATTGAGAAAAATAATACTTGGGAACTAGTGCCTAGACCCACTGAGAAAAATGTCATAGGCTTAAAATGGGTATTCAAAAACAAAATGAATGAAGAAGGACAGATAATCAGGAATAAAGCCAGACTTGTCTGTAAGGGATACTCAAAAATTGAAGGACTGGATTATGATGAAACATTTGCCCCTGTAGCTAGAATGGAAGCTATCAGAATGTTTCTGGCATTTGCTTGCTACCAAAACTTCAAACTATATCAAATGGATGTAAAATCTGCATTCCTGAATGGAGACTTGGAAGAAGAAGTCTACATGGAACAACCAGAAGGCTTCTCATTGACAGAGAAAGAAGACTATGTGTGCAGACTGAAGAAGGCCCTATATGGACTGAAACATGCTCCTCGTGCTTGGTACTCAAGACTTGATAAATATTTGCAAAAACAGGGTTTTAAGAGAGGTGGAGTAGACAACAATCTATATATAAAAGCTCATGAAAATGAACTCCTGATTTTTCTAGTATATGTTGATGACATTATGTTTTGAAGCAATAGAGAAGAACTAGCAAAAGAGTTTGCTGATGAAATGAATACAGAGTTTGAAATGTCGATGATTGGAGAGCTTAGTTTCTACCTGGGACTGCAAATTCAGTAAAAGAACACAGGTACATTCATCTCTCAAGAAAAATACTTAAAAGAAATGCTGAAAAAATTCAAAATTGAGGACTGCAAACCTGTGACAACCCCCATGATCACGGGATGCAAGCTGTGTGTTGATGATGGGTCTGCAGATGTAGATCAAAAAATCTACAGATCCATGATAGGAAGCCTATTGTATTTGATAGCATCAAGACCAGATATCATGCTAGCAGTAGGACTAGTGGCTAGATATCAAGCAGCGCCTAAACAGAATCACCTTCTTGCAGTCAAAAGAATATTCAGATATCTACAAGGAACATCACAATATGGACTTTGGTATCCTAAAGGAAAAAGCTTCACCTTGACAGCATACACAGATGCAGATTGGGCCAGCTATGTGGATGACAGAAAGAGTACAAGTGGAGGTGCATTCTATCTAGGAGAAAGTCTGGTGGCATGGTTAAGAAAAAAATAAACATCTATATCCCTGTCTACAGCTGACGCAGAATATATAGCAGCAGCAACATGTTGTACACAAGCCATTTGGATGAAGCAGACTCTTCAAGACATGAATGTAAGCATTAATGAACCTATCTCAATAAAATGTGATAATACAAGCACTATAAGTATATCAAAAAATCCTGTGCTTCACTCAAAAACTAAGCATATCCCAATGAAGTATCATTTTCTCCGAGAAGAAGTGGCTCAGAAGATAGTAAAGCTGGAATATGTGCCAACAAAAGAATAGACAGCTGATATATTTACTAAACCTCTTGCTAGAGAATCATTTCAATATTTGAGAGAAAAATTAGGGGTAGTATATGCAGATACTACTCTCTAATATGAAGAGAAAGCACAGTCTCAAGGGGAGAACAGAAACGAAAATATCATTCCTAAAGGAAATCAACAAGCAAGGGAAGCATAAAACAGGTCCACAGGATCAAAGAGCTATAAGATAATATTCTCAGTATTATCAGCATTCAGCATGAAAAAGGTCAGTAGCAGAGCAAAAATAACATTAACTTGCTTACACCTAAAGTAGTATATTGAGCGTTGAAGCAATATCTTCTTCTATATATATAATTGCATGCCTTCCTGAAGCCGAAACATGTATATCTCCAAAGTTTTTTTTTAATATCAGTTACAAAACTGTGCGAAGGCTGTTTGCTGAGTTTTCAATCAAATATCTTAAATATGCTTTTGTGGAAATTCACTCTGATAGAACAGTCAAAATATATGAAGAATAAAGGAATAACTGTGATTACCATCTAAATAAAACTACACGGTTGATAAGTAAAACTGACCAAAACATTGAAGGGTTTGTTTTGAAAACACATTATACAAAAAGGAAAGTCAGTTGGCTTCTAATATTGAAAGATATTGCCCATTCTTACAATGAGCTGTAAGCTCTGGTTTGATCCATTGTTTACAACAGCAACAAGGACCTTTCAGTCGTTAAATTCATCATCCCTGTTTGCAATCTAGCACAGATTACAAACAACAGGCACTACAGATGAAACAGAACTATAAAACATATTTTGGCTCACTATATCAGAAAGAGACAAAACGTATATTCAAGTTCAATAATCCTTAAAGTGTTCTCTCAACAAGTCCTGTACAACAGTCTGGAGCAGCAGGGTACAAAGACAGAAAATTGTCGTCTAAACACAACTCAAAGAAAGGAAACGCAACGACAGAGCCTATACAAAGAAATGAGGCGTCGTCCTTTGCCATTGATGTCAAAGGGGGAGGAAGAGCAAGCAACAGAAGAAAGGATTCTAACAAGCAAACAGAGGAAGTGTATTGCCATCAATGCCAAAGGGGGAGACTGTTAGAAATATTGTCATTGATGGCAAAGAAAGCAAAGAACAGCAGCAAGGAATATGTATAGCAGAAGGCAGAGGCAGAGGTCGAGTAGCGCTGAAGCAGAAACAGGCAAAGGAGACAAGCGAAAGAACAAGGAAGTGTAACAAGAAAATACAAGAGGCAGCAGGGGAAGCTACGAGTATATGGAGGCAAGAACGTTCGAGGCAAAGGAGACAAAGGCAAAGAACACAGAGTGCGTTGAAGGCTTAGCAAGAGAGGCGTTGGAAGAATGTGCGAGAGGTACGTGTACCCCGGGGAATCGCTTAACCCCAGGAGAAATGATACATAAAACAAATTCCAGGAATCGCTTAACCCCAGGCGGAAGGATACATAAAACAAATTCCGGGAATCGTATAACCCAAAGCAGCAAAGTATATATATATACAAATCTCATTCCGGGAATCGTTACCCATGCAGGAGTATACATACAGCGCATTACATATTCGGCGCCTTATACACAAAGGTTCAAAGCATAATATTAAATGATATGGAGCGCTTTATTATCAAAACCCAAGTACCTTATATGGTGGGACCCTTCCCAATCGCATCGGATTTAAGCAAGGCATCGGAACATGCAACAGAAATTTGCGATTGCGATTGAAGACCGGACCCGATGGGTGTATGAATTATGATTCAAATGTATTTGAAGTCCGACATAATCACATCGGATCAGTCTAATCACCTCGGAGATTATAAGAGCATCGAAACATCACAAAAGAAAATTGCGATTGCAATTAATCGTAATCGGAGCAAGAGTGGTCAATAGCATTGGAGTATTCGAAGTTGCGATTGCGATCAATCGCAATCGGAGAAATCGCAACAGTGACCAATCGCAATCAGAGTTAAAGCGGAGCATCGGGGCATGCAAATGGAATTTACGATTGCGATTAATCGTATCGCATCAGAGTAATCGCAATCGGAGCTTCGGAATATTGGAATGTTGGTACATTCAAATGGAAATTGCGATTGCGATCAATCGCAATCGGAAGAAGTCAAGTATAGCATCGGAAAGCGTGGCAAGTGGGCCCGGATATATGACATTCTATTGATTATAGTGGAAGTGGCAGTGTATATGTTAAAACTTTATATAAGCTCGCCAAGAATTGAAATTATGATATATATATAAGGCGCTGTTATAAAACGTTGTGGCGATTATATTGAAATATGCCGCGTGGTCTGTGGACCTAAGGGCTTCGGCTTAAGGTGGAGGGCGATTCTTTATTTAAAACAATTGGGATGTATGTCTGTTCCGCTTACGGAACTCGCCACATCAACAAGACACTTGCTACGTACAGAGCGTTGGAATTTGTCCAGAATTACAGTCAGCAATTTCATATATATATAAAGCGCTGATATAAAAAATATAAATAAAAATGCAGCTCATAAAATCAGGAGTTACGCAGCAGCCATAAACAGAAAGGCATACAGAGGAGAGAAAGGGACCAACACAGTCAAAGAAAAGACAAATGCGCAGCGATCCAAAAGGCTGTATGAGTGAGCTGGAGCTCTCATTGTAATTAAATGTAATATTTTAATTAGTTTATATTGTTTGTGATGCATTGGCAAGTCTCCGGAAGAGAGCAAATATCCCACTGTAATATTAAAATAAGAACCTACAGTTATGTTTATTGAATAAGCTAATAAAAGGAATGAGAAGACAGAAGCCAAAGAGTCATGACTGTTCACTCCAAATTCTTTGTGAAATACAAACAGTCATGTGAAGAACTCTATAAATAATATCATCTTGATATGCAAATAGAGGTTAGAGAGAGTAAATCCAAAAAAGGCAGAATATAGAAGTGTGAGGCAGAGAAGATTAAGAAAAGAAGAGCAGAAAGAGAAGCTACATAACACAGCTGATATCTGAGGTAAATCAGCAAATTCAGTTTGATAAATTGAGGAAGTTGGAGCTTCCCTATCAAGTTGCAGCTTGATAGCTGTCAGTTGTAGCTGACTGAGGTTGGAGCCTCTTGTAGGTTGGTGCCTGCAGAAAATTGAAGGGAGTTGGTGCTTCTTTGCAAGTTGTAGCTTGCAGAATTGAGGTAGGAGCCTCCTGAAGGTTGGTGCCTGCAGAAAAACAGTGGTGAGAGGGAGTTGGAACTTGCCTTTGCATCATAACAATAATAAGATGTGGTTTTCTCCCTTTATGGGTTTCCACTTACATCTGTTGTCTCTATGTGTGCTTCTTATGTGTTGATGTGATTATTTCAATCTGCTTAATTGCTTGCTGCTCTCAACATAAGTATGGTGTCACATTAAATTAATATTGGCTGCAAATAAGACTGTTCACATATTAAGCTGTAAATAATTTTGGTGAAAATTTTAAAAGGCTTATGTATGTATTAAACTGATTCACCCCCCCTTTCAATTTAATTAAAGATTCAACAGCCTATAGAACCATTGCCAAAAATGGCAAAGGGACCGAATAGGCGAGCAGGAAACTACTCCAAAGCAACCCATAATTATAGCATCGTGGATGATTTAGCACAATCTCCCGTTGCTATGTCAACTTTGGAAGTACTGCAGTCATGCTCGAAACAACAAAAAGCCCTACTTTCCACGTTAGGCACTATTGACCCTCCCGATACACGCCTAATGGCTTTTGAATTAGACAAAGCCACCCATAGGCTTCCTTCCATGGTCACCTTCTAGATACCAATGTCGGTCCATAATATCACTATTCATTGATGTGTTATAGACAAGGGTGCATCCACATGCATCATGTCCAAAAATGTGTGGTAGAAGTTAGGTTCTCCCGAACTAAAACCCTCAGTCATCATGCTACGAGCTTGTGACGGTCGTCCTTCAACCCCTGTCGAGCTCTACCAAAACGTCCTGGTTTGTTTAGCTGGAAAGATGGTCCACATAGACATTAAAGTCTTGGACACTCACTTGGACTACAATATACTCCTTGGACGGAGTTACATGTACGCCATGTCTGCCATATCCTCCTTTGTCTTCCACGTTATGATGTTCCCCCACGAGGACCGCATCATTACTGCAGACCAATTGATGCACATCGAGAAGCATCCCCTAAAAAACACTGATGTAATCCTACCCTATGTATGTACATCCTCGGATGCGCTTTCACGGTACCAAGAATATGGCCCCGACCAATTCAAACTATCGTTCATTCTAAGGTCATTCCTAGGAGATCCTCTCATTATCCCTAAGTCATCACCCGATGTCACAGGGGCTTCGGTGTGCATGATGTCCACATAAAGCACCGAAGCTAGTCAGGAAACAGACACAAGTTGTAATGACACCGAGGCATCGACCATGACAGCCTCTCTAGCCTACGCCGCCTCCCAAACCCCTTTCCTCTACCCCCCAGCTGGCTTTGTCTCCCAGTAGGTTTTGGCAACACTGGTGTTACCCAACATATCATTGGTAATCCTAGTTTGGTACCTCATTCCCCCTTCAGGAACAGGAACCACCCATGTTACTACCACAGGGTTGAAGTCCCTTAGTCCCGAGGAGCCCCCACCAGTCCAAGAAACAGTCGAGACCACCCCTGCAAAGGAAGTTCCCATTACAAAACTGATGATCACGACCAAGAAAACCAAGAAGAGAGGAAAGAAGATTGTGACCGCCGCCATACAACGGGAATCACCAGTCTGTGCCATATGCGATGTAATAGGTCACCCTACCCATATCTGTCCAGAGCTAGATGAATTAAAACCACTCCTTAGCTCTGAAACAGACATCGCGATTTCGCGTTTCGTAAAAAAGAACCAATCACCAAAGGTAAAGGTAAAGCACTATGTACCAATCACGCATGTGCCCTCTGTAGTAACTATGTGAATTATACCCACCATTTCCCAGAGATCCCATGACATAGGGATGCCTTACATGCCATCGAGCGATCCTATAAAGAGGATCCCTCCACCCAGGCATCCGGAAATGAATCTCATACCATCCTATACCTGCAGGAAGAATGAAGGGCTCTAGAAAGACCCCCATACATGCCCATTATATGTTGCACACTATGTGATGAATGTGGTCACTTCCTTAAAGAGTGCGCAACCCTAGAAATCATCCACATATGGTATCCAATAGAAAGGGTTTACTACGTTGGATTGCGGGCAGTGCAATTCACATGTCCATTATGCGCCGACAATCACCTTTTGGAGAATTGTCACTATATCCCCCGATCCTGACTAGCCCTCGCTAGCCTACGCTCCGCCATAGTCTGCCTCTCCCAAGAAGACAACATGGATGCAGAGTCCATGGACAGCTCCAAAACCCAAGAAGATGTGACGAGAAGATCCATCATGTTCTTGATTGCCGAAAAGAGGCCAATCAGGGAACCCCTAGTTACCCCTAACCGCTCTATACAGAACAGACCAGCTTGCACGTTATGCAAAGTGCAAAATCATGCGGTTGTCAATTGTCCTGATTTAGCAGCTTTACGATGCTGGATCCCCACCAGACCTCAAATTGAGCACGTTGAAACCCTCATATCAAGGATATTTTGCCTTATATGTCAAGGAAATCATTATGAGCGGCACTGTACTTATGCCTCGCAACTCTGTCACACCATCGACATGATTCATACCATAGAGAAGAGACAGGAAAACCTCCGAGAATGGCATAAAACGTACATCGCCGGATCATTATCTCCACTCCCGCAATGGCATGAAAGACAAATTAAGACCACACACCAACGAAGCATGACCCCGGCCAAGCCTAGGATAACATGCGAACTATGTGATCTGAACGACCACCAAGTCAACCAATGTAGAGAACCGAAGCCCCTTGCAAACACTCTCCGCATAGTCTCTTCTCTCCCTCAGAAACTCTCTCTAGCCAAGAGAAAATCACCCGTACCTATTGCCGGATTTGTTCATACTTTCACCATACAATTAAATGTATATGCCTCCCTAAGCTAAGAGCGGCAAGAGCAGCGTTGAGTCTACACTCCCCCAAGGACGTAGACACACCCAAGCCAACAATACGGAAATGGAAACAGAAGACAACCTCTTCTACGACAGACCCTTTTCGAGCATCAACATCAGGGACAATGAATAGTGTATAATCTCACACAATGTACTCCATTGGCATAGTGATACCGTGCACCATCTGCATTGACCAAAATCACACACCAGAGGTATGCCCGCTAATGGAAACATTCATGCACCTCTGTGGCAGACACAATTTCCACCTACCAGAAATTGACCATCCTAACAGGGAACCCAACCTTGCACTGATGCAGAATCCCATTACGGAGATTCTTACCCCACCGAATGTTGATGACACAATCCACCATATATGATTTGTATCATCGCATATTAGAGATAGGATTTCAACTACCCCCACGTCCCAGGATTTCCACCCTATTCCTGTCACAAAAGACCAAGGTACCTTGCACTTTTGCATTGATTTCTGCAAGATCCCAAATTTGCATGCCGCCATTGAACTCCTCGATGATACCCAACCTCTAGAACATCGCCTAGTACAACTAGAGCTTGTTGACGAAAGTCAATGACAGTCGCTACAACACAACGAGGCCCACAAGAAAAGGGTAAAAGCATCGTTTAACCGCCACATCACCCCCTGCTTATTCAATGAGGGAGAATTGGTCCTTCACTATGATGTCGCAAAATAAGCCTTAGGGCTAGGAAATTTCGAAACCCCTTGGAAAGGACCCTATGTCATCAAAAATTGCCTTCGACAGGGATCATACATCTTGATGGAACCAGAGGGGACATGCCTCACTAATCTCGTCAACGACCTTTACCTAAAGAAGTCTCACCCATAAGGGCCACAATGACCCTTCCCTAGAGTGAAAGTACACAAAACCCAACCACTAAAATTTTTGACCAGAATAATTATCAAAACATGCTCAAAGTGCCACCATGGATCACCAACCTGAACCCTATTTCGGATTTGCTGATGGATCATCATGATGATCTCAAAGTTTAGCTGCAGTTTCCTGGGTCATTTACCATCTTGATCGATCACCCTATGTTCAAACGGTGTGTGCATCGATTCAACAACAAACAGTCAGGTAGAATATGATGCCATCCTCGAACTTATGTGCGATGCCCTCCATCAGGGCATACACCATATGCATGTCTACCTCGATTCCTAGTTAGTAGTGTCACAGTTAAACCAAACATTTGAGACAAGAGATACACATCAATTTAGAAAATAATTGTGTGCAAAAAGATTAAGCAGACAATTTGACTATATCACATTTACACATGTACCGAGGAGTCAAAACCAAACAGCTGATCGCATAGCTAACAATATCCTAAACTGAAATGCATCTCGAATAAACCATCATACATAAAAACCAAAAATATAGATATCCATCAGCATAACATCATACATAAACCGAAACAAGTGACACACCATGTAGAGCCAAAAAAAACATCTCTCGTATATATATATATATATCATAATGTATATGTCTGAGTAAAAAATAGTGTTGTTGGCCCAAGGGCTAGCCCAAAGATACAAAAGTCATCAAAAATAAGGGAAGCATCCTCATAATGGGTGCTTTCCCTGTGAACAAAGTATATTCTAGGGTGGTGCCCCCACAAGCGGGGCACTTGGACCCACCACTGCTCCAAGTGTCGCCACTAGAGCTGTCGTTGCAACTGCGATCGCCACCCGACGTAGAATGGGCTGATAGTCCCTATTGCAAGCCATCATAGTCTCCAACCAAACCTCTTAGAAGTCATCCATGAAGCCTCGAGCAGGAATCCCCTGGGTCAAGCAGTCCACTCAACCCTGTAAGTCCTCAAGAACTAACACCTGAGCTGTCAATTCCGTAATACAAGCATCTACCTTATCTGTAAGAGCCACTGCCGCATCAGAACGAGCTCACTCGACTACAATCTCTCCAGCAGCCAAGCTGCTTCCCTCCCCTGAAGGGCCAACACCACCACCAGGTCTGCCAGCACCACCACCAGGTCCACCTGCAACACTCCTCCCTGACCACCCCTAGGTCGCCATGGAGGATCGTGGCCCACTAGCTGAGCCATGGGGAGACCCACCTCACCAACAACTGCACGAGTAACCAAAATGATGTCAGTGTCACTAGAAAAACACATAAGTACATATATACTCAAATAAAAGTAGAAAACATGCAAGACATACCTGATAGCCCCCAAACATAACCAAAAGGGAGACCCATGTTTGGATCACCCTGGAAGTCCATCCCCGCATAAAGGAATGGCAAGAACATCTATGGGTTAGCCTCGAACCAGGCCTCTGTAGTGGCGTTCCAATAACGCCCCACTATACCACCACCGCCTTGCGGCATTGCCAGAGCCCATATTCTCATACGAAGCTCCCATGGCCCCCCAGGAGGCACCACCACTACTGGCCTCAGCAACACTACCCTCTCGTACATGATGATGCACAAGATACTGGCAGACACAAATGACTTAGATCCACATTGGACCTTGTTCAGTTGCAATACCATCCCGTCAAAATAGAAACGAGCAAAGTCGAAAAAATTCCTGGACCTCAACCGATGCAGAACTCCAACTTGCGGGCCTGACGCGCAGTCGCACAATCACTGCTAGAGCACATCGCTCTACCAGATCTGTAACTGATGCAATGCCAATGCATCCCTCTGTTAGAGGCGCCCCACCATAGTGGTGTCTCCTAAATCTCTCCAAGTCCACTCTCCCGACAGGGAGTGGGTATCTCAGCGCCTCACCCTGAGGCAGTAACCCAGTCAAAAAGTAAACATCCATCTCAGGATGGATGACCAGGTGTGTCCCCCACAATACGAACATGTTGCGCCTCCTGCACCAGTGGCGGATCACGTAACGTAGTAGTCGGTCCTGCGACCGAAGAAGCTCGTTCTTCGCAAAATTTAGGAGTCCCCATAGCACCAGCTGATGGCGTGCCCCAACATCAGTAGCCATCTTGGTACAGAGCTCAGGAAAATCCCGCTTTGTCCATAATAACCTGTCATCAAAACAGGTACCCATCAGTACAGAGAAAAAACCAAAAAATAGGCAAAAAACAAAAATATGTTTAGCCTCGGCTTTGCGCGCCTGTCCCTCAGACAGGCGCGCTTAGCATGTGCTTGTATTTTACATAGGTACTGATGCAGGGGCATTAGATACTAGCCAGCAATGTAGGAGGTTTTGTCCACATGTTGTGGCTAGGAGGGTTCAAAATTATTGAATTGTAATAGCAAGGTGTCAATACCTTAGTTGCCTGTTTCATTTAGACTAGTTAGAGTCCATAGAAGTCGAATAGGTTTGGATTCGATCCATCTGTCATGTTTCAGTTATTTGAATAATTGTAATTAGGCTTTTGATTTACCAAAATAGTCCTCGCAGAGGAACCGAAGAGACAAATGCTTATGTATATATGTAACTCCCAGATTTCATGGAAAGGAGGAGATTTTCACAGTGATTTGTGTGTTAAGATTTTGCTGTAGTTGAATAAAAGCCAATATTGTATTGACTATCGATGCATGTTTGAATTAATCTCTGTGTAAATTTGTTGGTCCCGAGCATATTGAATCCTCCGTCCTATGGCTAATTCAATAAAGGGAATTGCTGTGTAAATCTCTGCCTAATCCCTGCCTATGGTCGATTGTGGACTCCTTGGAATGTTGCATTACATTTTGTAAGAAGCCGAGAGGATATCTTAAACCAGTGCCACAGAACTGTAGATTCTGGTCGTAGCGAAGGAAACCGCGTACAGAGGTATTAAACTTGTTCAGCCGGTAACCGAGAAATCCTGCTCGAGGTTAGACCCTGAGTTGAGAACTGGAGTGAATCGAAAGGATAGTGTAAACCCGGCGTAAACCTGTGGTCACGCACTGTTCAAAAGCGGATTTGCGAAACCAGACTGCCCATATCGCACCGCTTTTGCGGAGTAAGCGGTATTTTTCAATTGGGAGTGATTCCATTGAGTGGTCGACACGTGGCAAAGGTGGGACCCCGAAAACTTCCTTTTCGCGCCCTCATCGCATGCTAACGATCGGCATCGAAGCCCGCGTGATATTGAGGCATACTGTTCGATCTGGATACTGACAATAGAATGTTGATCGTATTCAGAAGATGCTCGAAGGTTAACTTAAGGTATGAACGTTTAAAAGTGTGAACCATCGATTATATGTGTGGGCCTGGGATATACTATAGTGCTTATTTAAAAGATTGTCGGTTTATTAATGTAAGTCGGAGGAATTAAGGTTCGGGGATCTAATTTAGTTTTCCAAAGTTCGCTGAATGTGTTATTTATCAATTTCTCTGAAATTGATAAATAAAATTACAAGAAATTATGTGGGAAGCCACGTGGAGGTGAATTGAGTTAATTGCAGGCAAATGCTGACAGAGCTACACCAGTAGGCCAGCTCTCCTTAGGGGGCTCAAATTTAGTTTTTTTGCTGTCATTGGTGGTATCAGAGCGCGTTTTTGAGTTGTTTTGCAGAGAACTGACATGGAAATCTGAGTTGGTAGAGGTGCTGGCAGAAGGAGACCTGTTGCCAATGCAGAGGTGTTGGGGATGTTGCAGAGGTTTGAAGCCAGAATGGATGCCATGGAGCGAAGATAGCCCAGAGATCCTGAAGACATCAGTGAACCTGAATTAGAAGAAGCGGAAGAAAATGCTGAGATTCCTCCTGACATGAGGCTCCTCAGAACTGTTCTGTGGTCTGCAGTTAAGCCCAGGATTGAAGTGTCAAGTTTTGCAGGAGGACTGAATCCAAAGGAACTGGTGGACTGGATTAATGAAATGAACAAGTGCTTTGACTATGAAGAAATGAGCAAGGATAAGAAGGTCAAGTTTGCAGTAACAAAGCTGAAGGGACATGCTGCACTTTGGTGGGATGGAGTGCAGGCAAAAAGGAGGAGAGTTGGCAAGAAGCCTATCAAGAGCTGGACCAGAATGATGGCTAAGTTAAAAGGTAAATTCTTGCCTAGTGATTATCAGCTAACATTGTTTAGGCAAATGCAGAACCTGAGACAGAGGTTGCTGACAGTAAAGGAATATACAGAAGAATTCTACAGAGTGAGCATAAGAGCTGGGCAATTCCAAGACACACCAGAGAAGACTGCCAGGTATGTGAATGGTCTCAAGCTAGAGATCCAAGATGAGATTGGTCTTCTGTCTCCTAAGACAGTTGAAGAGGCCTATCAGATGGCCTTGAAAGCAGAAGAGAAACTCCTTAGGAAGCAGTTTACCAAAAAGAGAGGTGCTTTCCGTGGAAAGAGAATTCAGGGTGGTAGAGGAAAGCCTACTACACCCAGGGATGGAGCTGACAGTAGCTCACCTCAGAATGCATCTGCAGAGGATGATGTAAGAGGCAGAAGGGGTTCTTATAGAGGAAGAGGAGGTAGAGGCAGAGGTAGAGAAGTGAGGTGCTATAGATGTCAGCAAGTGGGACATAAGCACTATGAGTGCCCGGAGAATGTGGGTGCTGGTCCAAGAAATGTTGTTGTTGCCCAGGCTGGAGAAGATGTAGCAATTGAAGAAGAAATTCTACTAGAAAGGGGAGAGTCCTTGGTGGTTAAAAAGGTCCTGTTGAAGCAAACCAAAGAGGTCACTGAGCCTGCACAAAGGAAGACTTTTTTTAGGAGCATATGCAAAGTCCAAGGGAAATGCTGCTAGCTAGTCATTGATAGTGGCAACACAGACTATCTGGTTTCCACTGAGGTGATGGAGAAGTTGAAGCTAAAGACAAGGGAGCATCCAACTCCCTACAGGGTGTCCTGGCTGCATAAAGGGCACCAGCTGGTTGTAAAAGAACAATGTGAGATAGAGCTACAAATGGGCAAATACAGAGACAAAGTCCTATGTGATGTGATGCCCATGGATGTGTGTCACATACTGCTGGGTAGACTTTGGCAGTTTGACAGAGCAGCGATGTATGATGGCAGGAAGAACACTTACAAGTTCTTCAAGGATGGGGTACATCATACATTGATACCCATGGAAGAAGGAGAGACATCAAGCAGAGTGATTGATCCAAAGACCTTGTTGCTGAGAGGGAAGAAATATCTGCAGCAGATAGAAGAAGAAGAGGTAAGCTTTGCTTTAGTTTGCAAACCTAAGGTAGTTCTTACTTCTACAAATATTTCTGATTTGCCAATAGAAATCCAAGAGATGTTAGACAATTATTGTGACATTGTTGTGGATGATTTACCTGATGAGCTGCCACCTGTGAGGAAGACCAGCCATTAGATAGATTTTATCCTTGGTTCAAATCTGCCAAATAAGGAAGCCTACATAATGAATCCCACAGAAAATGAGGAAATCAGGAGACAAGTACAAGAATTGGTGGAAAAGGGACTGATCAGAGAAAGTTTGAGTCCATGTGCAGTACCAGCAGTCTTGAGCCCAAAGAAGGATGGAGGCTGGAGGATGTGTACTAATTCCAGATAAATCAATAAGATAACAATCAGGTACAGATTCCCTTTGCCTAGAGTTGAGGATTTAATGGATTGTTTGAGTGGTGCTAAATATTTTTCAAAGATAGATTTAAAGAGTGGATATCATCAGATTAGAATAAGAGAGGGTGATGAGTGGAAAACTGCCTTTAAAACAAATGAAGGACTATATGAATGGATGGTCATGCCTTTTGGGTTGTCAAATGCACCTAGTACTTTTATGAGACTTATGAATGAAGTATTGAAGGAATTCATTGGTAAATTTGTGATAGTGTATCTGGATGATATATTAGTTTTCAACAAAACTAAAGAAGAACATTTAAGGCATCTTAACTATGTCTTGAAGAAGCTGCACCAAGAGAAACTGCTGATAAACTTAAAGAAACACTCATTCATGAAAGAGGAGTTGGTGTATTTGGGTTTTGTTGTTTTTGCAGAAGGATTGAAGATGGACCCAGAAAAGGTTAAGGCAATTGTGGAGTGGCCTTCACCCAGAAATGTTTTTGAGGTAAGAAGTTTCCATGGAATTGCCAGTTTTTACAGGAAATTCATAAGAAACTTCAGTAAGATAAATGCACCCATAATTGAGACAATAAAAAAGAGAAAAAAACCATTTAAATGGATTGCCGAAGAAGAGAGAAACTTTAAAATTTTGAAGCAAAATATAACTGAAAAGCCTGTTTTGATTCTGCCTGATTTTACTAAACCATTTCAAGTGAAGTGTGATGCTAGTGGGGAGGCCATTGGAGCTATGCTGAGTCAGGATGATAGGCCTGTAGCCTATTTCAGTGAAAAATTTAATGACATCAGAAGGAAGTATTCCTCTTATGAGAAGGAATTCTATGCAGTTGTCCAAGCATTGAAAAAGTGGAGACATTATTTGATGTCCAAAGAATTTGTATTATACTCTGATAATCATGCTTTGCAGTACATTGTACAACAGCCCAAGTTGAATCAGAAGCATGCCAAATGGGTTGAATATCTCCAAGGTTTTAACTTTGTTTTGAAACACATAAGTGGCCAAGAAAATAAAGTAGCTAATGCTTTGAGTAGGAGGCACATGCTTGTTCAAGAAACTAATTTTGAAGTTGTAGGATTTGATTTTCCTAAAGAACTGTATAAAACAGATTCTGATTTTAAGGAGGCATTTGAGGCATGTTGTAATCCTGTTCTAACAGATAGAAGCCAGTGGCTGGATTATTTCTTGCAGGAGGACTTACTATTCAGAAGAAACCAATTGTGTGTACCAAAATGTTCCATGAGAGAAAATTTGATCAAAGAGAAGCATGGTGGTGGACTTGCTGGACACTTTGGTACTGATAAAACTTATGAGCAGTTGAGTCACTTCTATTATTGGCCCAAGATGAGAGCAGAAGTGGATAAGTTTGTGAAGAATTAAAAAATCTATCAGTATGCCAAGGGAAGGAGCCAGAATGCCGGATTGTACAGTCCCTTGCCTATTCCAGACAGGCCTTGGGACATGGTGAGTATGGATTTTGTTCTAGGACTACCCAAGACTCAGAGAGGGAATGATGCAATATTTTTTGTAGTGGACAGATTCTCCAAGATGGCACATTTTATTCCATGTTATAAAACTAGTGATGCCACCCATGTTGCTAACTTGTTTTTCAAAGAAGTTGTTAGGTTGTATGGGTTTCCCAAGAGTATTGTTTCAGACAGGGACACCAGATTTGTGGGTCATTTTTGGAGAACACTGTGGAATAAACTTGGTACCAAACTGAGTTTCAGCTCAGCTTACCATCCTCAGACTGATGGACAAACTGAGGTAGTGAATAGGAGTCTAGGAAATTTGTTGAGAAGTCTTGCAGGAGAGCATCCCAAGCAGTGGGATCATATTTTTCCTTAGGCAGAATATGCATATAATGACTCACCAAATAGAAGCACAGGACAGAGCCCGTTCCATATTGTCTATGGAATGCACCCCAGAGGAATATCAAAGTTAAGAAACCTGGGAAGGGCAGAGCTAAGGAGCGCAGATGGTGAAGAATTTGCTTCAGATATCCAAGCCATACATGAACAAGTGAAACATCAACTACAAGGCAACAACATCAAATACAAAGGCAGAGCAGACTTGAGCAGAAAAGAAGTCCATTTTGAAGTAGGAGATCTGGTTTTGGCACACTTGAGGAAGGAGAGATTCCCAAATAAGCAGTATAATAAACTGAAGTTCAAAAATATTGGGCCATGCAAGATACTTAGAACGTTTTCTGCCAATGCTTATGAGATTGAATTACCTCCTGATGTTGGAATATCTCCCATTTTTAATGTTGCAGATTTGTACAAGTATGAAGATGATGGTGCAGAAGAAAGATCAACAGACAAGGAACAGATTGAGTGGGAAAAGCAGCTACCTCCAGCACAACCATTACAACCAGAGAATATATTGGACAAAAGAGTGTTTAGGAAGACCAGAGGACAAGAATGCTTTCAGTACTTAATCAAATGGAAGGACAAGCCAGAGGAAGACGCCACTTGGATGACTGAAGGATTGTTGCAAAATATAGGCAGGTCAGTGGAAGAGCTCATGGATAGGAGCACATGAAGAAAATCACCCTCGAGAGTCTGATGCAGGGGCATTAGACACTAGCCAGCAATGTAGGAGGTTTTTTCCACATGTTGTGGCTAGGAGGGTTCAAAATTATTGAATTGTAACAACAAGGTGTCAATACCTTAGCTGCCTATTTCATTTAGACTAGTTAGAGTCCATAGAAGTCGAATAGGTTTGGATTCGATCCATCTGTCATGTTTCAGTTATTTGAATAATTGTAATTAGGCTTTTGATTTACCAAAACAGTCCTCGCAGAGGAACCGAAGAGGAAAATGCTTATGTATATATGTAACTCCCAGATTTCATGGAAAGAAGGAGATTTTCACAGTGATTTGTGTGTTAAGATTTTTCTGTAGTTGAATAAAAGCCAATATTGTATTGAATATCGGTGCGTGTTTGAATTAATCTATGTGTAAATTTGTTGGTCCCTAGCATATTGAATCCTTCGTCCTATGGCTAATTCAATGAAGGGAATTGCTGTGTAAATCTCTGCCTAATCCCTGCCTATGGTCGATTGTGGACTCCTTGGAATGTCGCATTAAATTTTGTAAGAATCTGAGAGGATATCTTAAACCAGTGCCACAGAACTGTAGATTCTGGTTGTAGCGAAGGAAACCGCGTACATAGGTATTAAACTTGTTCAGTAGGTAACCGAGAAATCCTGCCCGAGGTTAGACCCTGAGTTGAGAACTGGAGTGAATCGAAAGGATAATGTAAACCCGGCGTAAACCTGTGGTCATGCACTGTTCAAAAGTGGATTTTCAAAACTAGACTGCCCATATCGCACCTCTTTTGCGGAGTAAGCGGTATTTTCCAATTGGGAGCGATTCCATTGAGTGGTCAACACGTGGCAAAGGTGGGACCCCGAAAACTGCCTTTTTGCGCCCTCATTGCATGCTAACGATCGACATCGGAGCCCACACAATATTGAGGCATACCATTCGATCTGGAGACTGACAATCGAACGGTGATCATATTCGAAAGATGCTCGAAGGTTAACTTAAGGTATGAACGTTTAAAAGTGTGAACCGTCGATTAAATGTGTGGGCCCGAGATATACTAAAGTGTTTATTTAAAAGATTGTCGGTTTATTAATGTAATTCGGAGGAATTAAGGCTCGGGGATCTAATTGAGTTTTCCAAAGTTCGCTAAATGTGTTATTTATCAATTTCTCTGAAATTGATAAATAAAATTACAAGAAATTATGCGGGAAGCCACGTGGAGGTGAATTGAGTTAATTGCAGGAAAATGCTGACAGAGCTACACTAGTAGGCCATCTCTCCTTAGGGGGCCCGAATTTAGTTTTGTTGCTGTCAGGTGCACTTAGCGCGCACCAAAAATGGGGAACAAAGCGCTTCCGTGCACTTATCCCCAGAAACTGTGTGCAAGGAGGACGCACCTTTGCCCTGATCACCCCCGCATTCTAGGGAAAAAGTCACCCAGAATTCGTACAAACCCAGTCTGTAGAGACCCCGACACCATCAAACTGTAAAAATTAAAGTGCAAGATGTCATGAAGGTTACCTGGGCATAGTATCGCTAATCCCTGGTGCTCAGGCTGACCGCAACAACAATAACTGCTACGCAGAAGCCTCTGACCTCTCAAAAACTCAAAAAGTACAAATGAATTGAATTAGGGCCATATTCACCTATTTATTGCCCTTTTCAAAAAATTCGGAGGACCATAATGAGAGATTAGAAGGTCTGTTCTGCGAACCGTAAGTTGCACCACAATCAGTAATCCATGATGAACAGAGGCGATGCCACACAATCGCACTCCCAAAAAATTAACTTTTTAGCGCTGGCAGGTATTCCCTCTCTCATATTCTTTTTTAAAGCTCATGAATTTCAATAATATTTGATAAAGAAGATTCTTTCACTTGAGGTAGTTGTTTTTGTAGGAAAAGCTTGCAAACCATCCACAACGCCATCTATTGAAAATCCCAGAGCAGGTATCATTCTACCCCTAACATGATAGAGTCCTAGTCAACTCTGCATATCCTGACATCATTTCTCCATTAGAAATCAACCATAGGGTCCTCATATCCGACCATGTTTATCATCACCTCACCCTGCACATGATAAACATCCTCATTGATTGATAGAGCCTCCCCTCCATGGCGCTCGTCACCCACAGTAGACCATAAACCACAACAAAAGTGACGCCATGGCCATACCACTTTAGTCCGGGAAGCACCTCATGCCCATCCATTCATCATGCATAAGGTAAATTTTACCATATGAGCTGAAACCCCCTTCTCAAACGACTAGGTTGTACAAGCAGATTAAGAGCGCACCACCGCGCCTCATATTTGTCCCACCATACCTCCACCAGCATAATCCCATTTGCGATACTTTTTCATCCGCTTCATCAACCCCACACACGAGACCAACCAATGGGACCCCCACCCCCAGCAAAACACCTTCCTCACAACATCAGCGAGCAAACACTTACATGTCGTGGGGTACCCGTCTCTGTGTTTTGTACAAACCAAACCCAATTATTTTATTCTTTTGGTACTTAGTGTACAAAGACCACAAATGGTGCACTTCGTCCCTTCACCCTCTCATTTCATCTTTTCTCCCATGGCAGCAGTCCCTGAACACCCTTGGTCGGAGTATTTCACCCCCACGCACAAGCCATCATGACATTCATATCCGGTTTATACCCATCCTGGAAGTCCTTCTGGCTCTAGGGATTTCCCCATCAGAAATAACTATGACTGCTGCCAAGCTACTCAGTATACTCTGATCTTGGGACACTGAATCCCCATCATCAGTTTTCAACCATATATCGTCAACATGCCTATGTTAAACCCATCACATCCAGGTCCCTAACCCCTTATGTTGGTGACCCCTCATTTGGTTGAGGCTTCCTTTTTGTCGACTTCGACACCTATTTTCCAAAAAGGAAGCAGTACCTTGGATCACCCCTCCCCATACAAGGGGCATCCTCAGGTGGCACTGTGGGAGACATCATTGTCCACAGATGTCATCGATCCTCCTGACATTCGACTACGACAAAATCTTTCATGTCAAGATGGTATCGTACCTTACAACCATTTCACTTTGATCAAATCTATCGAAGACCCGTGCCTCCATAAGCGTCTCTGTCAACAATGCTTACATGGGAAGGTCCCAGCCAGCACCTATGCGTACAATGTGCAGCTATATGCCATACCAAGTTTACGCATTTGGGTACCACATTCCACCTATTGTCAAAGAAAAAACGCCCCTAAGGGTGTCAACAGTCGTCGGAAAAAACCACCAATATCACTACCATAGTAGTGACACAGACATAACATATATCTGTCAATTTTGTTTAACTAGCCACAACATTACAAGCATGAGACATGCCCGCCTCGTAGAAAATTTGTATATTTATTGTAAATTGTATTTGCTTATAGGGATCCCTTAGGCCATGGTCATTCTTGGAAACGATGCAGGATGTTTTCAATCCCAAGCTTCACGCAGGTATCTCTCTCTCTCTACGCATGATACAGAAGATAAATTATAATGTATTTCGGCTTTACAGTTCTTCCTAGACCTCACACATTAGGGGGAAGCTATTAACACTGGAAAATCGTACAGAAGAAGATGACATTAATTAACGTCAAGCCAAAGGATTTACAGGGCTGGAAGACATTACAGAATATGGAAAGTATTTAAAAATCTCTAAGGTCTGAGGAAAATCAAATTTTAACTAGTCCCAAATGCTATTTGTGTGCATAATCCTTCGCGAAGAGCGCCTTCTGTGCGCCTTTTTTCCCGATATGCACGCATTCCTGAGAGTGGCGAAATGTCACTATCCTGGACCACACAAAGAAAATGACAAGTCACTCCTTACTTGAAGCTGCCTAAGGACAGCCACCAATGCCCCCTTAGACATTGTGTGAGCACACGATGGAATATTTGGAGCACACAAAGGAATCATACCCCTCTCTTGGGTCACCATCCTCCATGTACCAAGAGAGGGAAGGGAGGATTTGAAATCTCCTATATAAGGCCACCATGAGATGAAGAATTGGGGATCACATTGTTATGCTGGTCAGAATTGCCCAAGGAATACCAACAGTGTGTGACCCGGAGTTGAAGATAGAGGGGACTCAATTGTTGGCCATCCAAAAATTTCAGTCCAACATAGTAGAGAGAGAGAGAGACTACACTGAGGCAAGCTTGGGATAAAAAAATCCTTGCATCGGGACCTAGAACCATTGTCTAGGGGCCCTTTAGCAAGAGGGTAAATTTTCACTCTTCTTACTACCATTGCCCAATAAGAGGGGCCTAGAGCCACCGTTTGCATTATTTTTGTTGTTTGACTCTTTTTAGAGCTTTTTTTTATTTGTTTTAGTTTTAGTTTACATATGCATGATTTTTCTCTATCTAGTATGCTTATTGATTCTAGCTTGTTCCACTAACTTGCTTGACTCCACTTATTTTTATGCCTATTACCAATAACTTAACGGGGTAAACCACACCCCTTAAGTTGGTGTGATTTTGTACATACGTGCACCAAACACACTACAACAGTGTCATTATCCTTTGTTCATGCGTGGGTGTGTGAAACAAGAATTCCCTCAAGACCTAGGACATGCCATATCTAAATTATCTACATTTTTACGTTCGATCAAAGGAGATTCATGTGGCTAGCATTCCACGATGGTGTCAAGAGATAGTTGAGATTGTTTGTATGTTTGAGAAGGAACTGCTGACGATTTTCATGGACTTGCAGGTTCATCTTCTAATTCACCTAGTAGATGAGGTTGAATTAGTTGGGGTGGTTTCTTGTTGTTGGATGTTCTTCTTAGAGAGGTACATGAAGAAATTGAAAGGTTTTGTTCGACAAAGGGAAAAACTTGAGGGGTCTATGGCAAAGGGGTACATATCGTATGAGTCTTTCTATTATAATATTGATTACATTAAGCAGATCGAAAACAGACCAGGTGCAGTGATTTGGGACGATGAAAGGGATGAAGACAAAAGAGAAGGGGAGCTACTCCAAACGAATGGAAAAAAGCGCTTGATAAAGAGTAAGCAAATTATAATTTTTCAAATTTACGCAAAGTAAATATTCATGTTGAACTTCGATATAATGTATATTTTTATCTCTATGTACTATATATTGTCGGTTTGGTTTCATTAGCGAATGCAGAAATTGAAGCAATCAAGAAATTCGTTCTTTACAATTCTGAAGCGACACAACCATGGGTCGCATTGTATGAACAAAAGAGGATGAAATAGGATAGTGACAGGAAATAATTTAGACAGTTGAATGGTAGAATTTTTCCTTATCCCCATCATTTAAAAGAAAATATGCCAAAAATATTCCCCAACAGTTGGGGTTCTGACCAATTCAGAGAGAAATATGGTGCAACTAGTCGTTACCTGCATGCTAAAGAGGATGCGCTAAATGTAGGGATTGGGTGCACCAACTCGGTAATAATCTATTTTATTTATATGTACATTTGAAACTTAATAATGCAAATGTAATTACATCTATATTTCATATTTTAACTATTGGGTTATTATAAGACACATGACACTATGATTTTTTAAATTTTTTATAGGTGCATTTGTTCCTATCTATATGAGCATATGGACACCATTTTCACATAGAAAATTCCGATGATGGACACATGACACAAGATTGTGGAGTGGAAGTTGAGTTTGATCAATCTAGTCGATCTAGCCACCATGATCAAAACCTAGTATGAGGGACGTTAGGTTACATCAAAAAGATACAAGAGATCATTGAAGTGGATCTCTCTTCTTTCCAATGTGTTATTTTTAGGTGCAAGTGGTGGGACACCTTTGAACGGAATAATGAAAAGGAAGATCACGATAGTAGGCTGATATGTATCAACTATAGAAATATGTGGGATGAAGCTAAGGAGCCCTATGTTTTCCCCAAACATTGCAACCAGGTTTTTTTTTGCCCAGATGTGTTGGATAGGGATTGGTGGTTCATATTGAGACATGACCCTAGATCAAAACATATTTTTCAGAACAATAGTGCTATCATGCCATGTGAGCTCGAAGATAATGAGGTGATCATGAGAACCAAGAGTGATATGGTACATGTGTTATTTCATCAATATTTATACTTTTTAAGATGGGTTTTTATAAAGAAGAGGACTTAATTACCTTATAACTTATAAGACTCTTTTTTTCGAAACATTATAATATGTATTTTGAATTATTGGTAATTTGCATCATGTTAATGTTAAAATCAATATTTCACTTGATAATTTGTAATTATGTTGATCTCAAAAACAATGGCATACTGTATAAAGTTCTTTTTTTTGGTATGTAAGATAATAATAAAACAATGATAATTCTAAAGTACATGAATTTATTTGCATTATTTTCTAAACTTTATTATGTTACAAAAAATCATATTATTCTAGATTTATTATTTTACAATTATTTACAATTTTACAATTTTACAAATTTAAAATTTTTAATAAAATCATTTCACATTAATACAATTAAAATTTTCACATTAATACAATTAAAATTTTACAAATATTTTACATACAATTAAAATTAGAATTAGAATTAGAATTAGAATTTTACAATTTCACATACAATTACAATTAAAATTACAATTACAATTTTAGAATTTTACATACAATTACAATTACAATTAATATTTTACAATTACAATCATTTCACACTAATACAATTAAAATTTTACAAATATTTTATATACAATTAGAATTAGAATAAGAATTACGATTACGCTTACAATTTTACAATTTCATGTATAATTACAATTAAAATTAAAATTACAATTACAATTTTATAATTTTACATACAATTACAATTACAATTTTAGAATTTTACATAAGATTTACAATTACAATTAAAATTTTACAATTTTACATATATACCATTACAATTACAATTTTACAATTACAATCATTTCACATTAATACAATTAAAATTTAACAAATATTTTACATGCAATTAGAATTAAAATTACAATTACAATCATTTCACAATAAATTAAATATTACAATTACAATTAAAATTTTACAAATATTTTACATAAAATTATAATTAAAATTACAATTACAATTTTACATACAATTAAAATTAAAATTTCAATTACAATCACGACATAATATTTTATAAATATCATGATTTAATATTAAATTAAATAAACATGACGACCATGATAAACATCGTACAAACATCATATTCAACTAAAAAACACATTCAAATTCGCTAACATCATCTAATCATCGTGATCATGATCATTTAACAAAATACAATTAGCGTTGTATATGTGACAACTGGCTTAAGTGCAAAGTAGTGGTTATGTTATTTATTTTAAAAAGACTAAACAATTATGTTTTTTGAGAAAAGGATTATGAATGATGAACATAAATTAATTATGTTTTTGGAAATAAAATTTAACTATGGAGTTGTGTTCCATAATATTAAAAGAAGACTGATGATGAAAATAATTCCAAGGACTGAGAGTGGTTGAATAGAAAACAGTTAAAAACAGTTACCTTTCCTCTGGGGATAAAAAGTACATCTGAGTGAGGAAAAGGGGTTCTGTGACTGAGGAGAGGAAGGAAGAGAGTGATGATTCCTGAGCTGGTGGTGACTAGTGGAAACACTCAACGTTCATGAATCCTGGAAAAGAAGAGTACTGAACTTGGGGTCCCGAGGTCTCTTTTGGAATTTATGTCAACCTACCCATCTCAGGTGTGGAGCACGAGGGGAGAAGAGGACATAATCGCCTCTCTCATGGTAGGGAGGACATCATCAACATATTTTGAGACCAGATAAGTATACAGACTGCCGAGGTAGACAGAATTAGATATGTTGTTTTGGACAAAATTATTTTTAAATTGGAAATGTTCTTAAATTATGAAGTGCAAAATTTTACACATAGAAGTATTGTAAAAACAAATGATTATTATTTTTCTGAAGAATAGAGAAAGTTACAGTAGAGCTGTTATTATTGCTAGATGTATGAAAAATGCATTTCTTGAAGTTCTTGATTGTTTAAGGAAGGGAATAATTATATCAATAGACACAGTAAAACATAAACAACTTCTACTGGAAAACAAATGCCATAGAAACTGTTAATTTAGGTCCATGGTCAAGACCCTGGACCTAAACTTGTCGTTAATCTCTTATTTCTATGATATAAATGGACATGATGAGTGTTTAAACAACAACTCAGAAAACGGATGGTCTGGACACCCTTGAGCCAACAGATAAAATCACCAAAGAAACACGAGGGTTGAAACCCCAATCTTGACCAAACTGTTCCATGCGAAATATCAAAGAAGATTCATACTGTAGAAACCACTGGACAAAGATCTAACGATGTAAATTTCTACATAAGAAAACTCTATATTTATATATTTCTACTGCTGGTATTGCAGAAAGACCCTGTTGCGGGTAAGACAAACATATGAGTTTATAAATTTATGGAACAACCTAATGTAAAAATGCTCAAAAACAAAAGCATTCATTATAACACAATTGCGTAGCATTTGAAAATATAGAACAATGATTTCTATCAAGAAGTGAAACTGTATTACAAGAAGAAAACGAACCATATTACTTTAAAAAAATCCAAAATGTAATAATCATTCATCGCAACCAAATTTCTATAAAATACTTAATTTATGTCTTGTTGAGAAAATCAACTATTAGGTAGGTCGAGGGTTCGACCAGTAAAGAGAGGAACAAGGAATAACTAGCAGAGACCATTACATTTCTAGATATTCCAAGGCTAGGCCTTAAATAAATAAAGTATATACACAGTGAAAAATAGACTTGCATGTTAAACAGTCCTTTGGGGCGAAACCCATAACAAAATAAAAGACTAACAGTTTATATGGTTTGGGCCTTAAAATCCTAATACAAGAAGCTTAAAACCGCAAGGACCGAGGAGCTAAAAGAGTCAGAAACTCTGCTCCAGGAGTTAAAACCCCCATCGTTGAAACAGTCAAGTACTTGGAAATAAAACGACAGGGTCATCGAAGACGAACAAATCCAAAAACAAAACGATATATGATGTTACCAAAATTATGCCAAGGAAGTTGCAGAGATGCAATTACTTGCGTCACATTGGCAAAACAAAATGTGCAAGTTAGAGAACTTCTGAGTAAAATGGATACGAAGGGTAAAAACATGAGGGATTGTGAGTATAGAATCTACATTACTTGGTATAAGTCTCAGCAGAATTGTGGAAACCCTACACAGGACCATCCTTCGAGGAGTTAAAAATGAGTTAAACAACCTTAGACAAATGCAAGAACATAAAGGTCAGATAGTGGCGCCATTGTGAAGAGAATTACCTACCACAGAAGGAGGGAACTGGAGAAAGCATAGTTGGGGAGGAAGCTCCAGGGAACCAGAAAGTCCATTTATGCAAACCACTAGTTCTTCACACAACCTGCAAGCATGGCAAGTGGTTAACTCCACTGCCTTGTGAACCCATGTAATAAGATAACCCTTTTACAACTCAATAAACTATCTGATACCACCGCAATGAGGCTAGAAACCAAAACTGTAAGGTAAACCAGAGGTTACCTATTTTGAAAATGCGCCATGGCAAGAAACGCTGGAGTTGGAAGAGTGACGAAGGGTTTTACAAATCAAGACTCAACGGGGTTGCAGAGGGCAGTGCCGGCAGAGCACAAACGAAAAATGAGAAATCAGTTAGGGTTTCCACGGTGGTTAATACCCTAAACGGGTATCGTAGAAGGCTCCACCATATATCCCTAAGTCCCTAGATCTGACGGTGTAAGGATGGCCAAGTGTCAGATGAGCAGTACAACTCTCGGTGGTACAACAGAGAAACCCATTAAATCAACCCTTAACCATCATCGCAATGCAATCAACAACGAAAGAAAAATCAATTATAAAGGTTAAGAGATAATTTGTTTTCGATCTGTCCTTCAGGAGATTAATCATAGGAGATATGAGTTCGGATAGTAATAACTATTCATGAACAGAATCATAACTATAAAGTATTGTGAAGTGACTATTGCATAAGTGTTGAACCATCGACACGCATCCGATAGGACAAACCACGTGGACCTCCACGTTATAATTAATATTTATAAAGAAAACCCAAATGATATAGTGCATACAGATATTCATTGCCAAGTTCTTAACATTTGCATAGAAAGAATGGTTAAAATGGTAAAGGTAGATACTTTTTTATTTATTTTATTGTTATTTATGTTACAAGTGGTATCAGAGCCAAGTTCACATGCTGGGACCCAATGGGTCACCTAACGTCATAAAATATTTGGTGTAAATGGTTTACATAAAATAAATAAGATAGAGGAAGGCAAATGAAGAGGGTATCGACACAACAAACACCCCGGAACCCAGGGGAACCTACACCCCAATCCCATCCGGAAATGAATCCGAAAATGTGGATTCAGCTGAGTGTGGATCACCACCAACAAACCAGTACACTGCTAGAAGAATAACAACACCAAACCAGTATTATGCTAAGCACTGTGCATAAGCTACATGAAGAAATGGTCCAGGTAAGGAGTGACAATGAGCACTTGATGCGAGTGTAGGAAAGGATACTCAAAATCCTTTCTGATAAAAAGAATCAAGGAGTGTTACAACCCAGTCCTGATAGAAATATGCAGGAAGAAAATGAATGCAAGCTAAGGACCAAACCAATGATAGAATGGAAAGAATCCATTGACAACGAAGTAACAAGAATAGAAAATATAATGATGTTGAGTCTGGTAACGTGTCAGAACAGGAGGAAATTAAGAAACAAAAGTGGAGTTACAAGGTGAGTTCTGAAAGATTAAACCACCTACATTTGATGGAGAATCGAAGGAGATGGCGGAAGCTTGGTTGATTAATATGAACAAATACTTTCAAGTTTATGAGTACAAGAGTAATCTAAAATCCAGGTTGGCCATCTACCAGTTGAGAGAAAAGGCCACCCAGTGGTGGGAGGAAGTTAAGAATGTTCACATCATTGAAGACCAGAATGTGACATGGGATGAGTTTAACCAATAATTTAAGGATAAATATCTAATATAACATTTCTATGATGAAAAGTCCATATAATTCCATGATTTTAGGTTGGGTCAAATGACAATGGATGAATCCATAACTAAGTTCACTTCCTTATTAAGATACGTTCCTTGTTTAAGGGATGAAAAGGTTAAGGTTCAACGATTCTTGAGTAGTTTTCCGACCCATATGAAAGAAAAAATTGAGTTCGTGAATCCAAGGACCATGGAAAAAGAAATTCAAAAAGTGAGAATGTGTTACCAGAAGTCTAAGGAAAAAGGAGAAATAGGAAAAATTTGGCAGCCAAGAAAAGGGTAGAAAAGTAGTTCAAATTGCAAAATGCTAGGACCAATAACTTTAAGAACTCTGCAAGGAATTCAGTGAGAAAACAGTTCAGAGGAAACCATCAAAGAACCCAGTGGCCTATGGAAGAAAAGCCTACAGAGGCTTCCAGCAAGCCAGAAGTTGGACCGAAACAGAAACCACCCCTACAATGTTAGGGATGTGGCGAGGCTCACTGCTATAAGAACTGGCCACAGTGGGTAAGAAATGATACATTAGCCAATCTACAAGAAGCCTCTACAATGGGTGATGTAGCCTGGAACATACCCAAAATTAATGCATCTTTGGAGGATCGACAGTCGGATTATCAACCAAAAATGATAGAACTGGAAGGTAAGTTACTTTCACAACTTGTTTCTATTTTAGTTGACCCACGTGCCAGTTTAAGTTATGTAAACCATAGAATAGTAGAAACCTGTAAATTACAAAGTCATAAATTCAAAAATCCCTAGATGGTACAGCTAGCCACTGGGGCAAAAAGAAAAGTTTGTGCCAAAATTCCAAACTGTTCATTGGAAATTGGAATCCAACAATTGAATGTGGATCTGAATGTATTGCCTTTGGGATCTTATGATGTATTACTGGGAATGGATTGGTTAGAGAGAAATTGGACATTGGTAGATTGTAAAGAGAATATTATATACTATAGAATGCAAGAAACCCTTACAATTGCGTCCCATCACAGCCTCTCAAATGATTAAGTGTATTAGAAAGGGATGTTAGATTATGCCATTTAGGTGGGTTTATCTAATTCTAAGGAAAAGACCCCTATGCTGGAAAGCATATCAGTAGTGCAAGATTTCATGGACGTGTTTCCAAAAGATGTACTAGGTTTACCTCAAATAAGGGACATCGATTTCACTATTGATTTGATGCCAGGAGCAGCACCAGTTTCAAGGGCCCCATATCGAATGAGTGTACTAGAGCTAACTGAATTGAAAATGAAACTACAAGAGTTGTTGGACAAAGGGTACATTCGACCAAGTGTGTCTCCTTGGGGAGCACTGGTTTTGTTCGTAAAGAAAAAGGATGGAACCATGCAAATGTGCATGGACTGTAGACAACTCAATATATTGACAGTAAAAAATAAGTATCCATTGCCATAGATTGATGACCTATTTGATCAGGTGAAGGGGGCAACTGTATTTTTGAAGATAGAATTAGACGAGGATATCTACAAGACTGCTTTCCGTACCCGATATGGGCATTAAAATTTTGTGGTATTACCATTTGGTTTAACTAATGCACCAACAACATTTATGAGGCTGATGCATGGCATATTTCACCCCTTTTTGGACAAATTTGTTCTGATATTCATTGATTATATTTTGATTTATTCAAAAAGCATGGAATAACACAAGGAGCACTTAAGGATAGTGTTGGAGATGTTATAGTTGTACGCCAAGTTCAGAAAATGTGAATTTTTCAAAGAACATATTTAGTATCTAGGCCATGTCATTTCTGCTGAGGGAATAGCGGTCGATCCAGAGAATATTATGGAATGGCGAGTACCCAAAAACGTGGAAGACATCCGTTCCTATATGGAGTTAGTCGGATATTATAGACGGTTCATAGAAGGATTCTCAAAGATTGCTTTTCCAATTACATCTTTGTAGAGAAAAGGAAAAGTATTTAAATGGACTAGTGAGTGTCAGAATAGTTTTGAAAGGTTAAAAATTTTGTTGACTACAACCCCGGTGTTGAGAGTAGCCGACCCCAACAAAGAATTTGAGGTCTGTACTGATGCTTGTAAGGAAGGAGTTGGGGAAATTTTATCGCAAGAAGGAAGCGTGGTTGCCTATGAATCGAGAAAATTAAAATAGCATGAAAAACGATATTCAACCTATGATTTAGAGTTGACAGCAGTAGTGCATGCACTTCGGGTATGGAGGCACTACTTGCTAGGGAAAATAATTGTGTTAAAAATCGATCACAACAACTTAACCAGCTACTTTAGGCAAGCTAATTTAAACGCTCGCCAGGCAAGATGGAATGACTTCCTAAGTGAATTTGATTTTTATAAACAACATGTAAAGGGCAAAGAAAATCAAGTGGCAGATGCCTTAAGCAGAAAACTGCATTGTGTTTATGAACTTTGCTATAATCAAATCGAAAGTAAATTTTTAGATCAGATAAAAGAGGAAGCTGAGAAGGATCCTGAATACCGATTTTTATGGCAGCAAGTGGAGGAAGCCATAAGACAAGAGAGACCTTTTGACTATGGAATTAACAAGGATCAATTGTTAACCTTCAAAGGAAAGTTATATATCCCAAACCGAACGAGTTTAAAAGAGTTGATCATGGATGAGTATCACCGCAGTAATTACTTAGGACACCCAGGATACCAGAAAATGTTGAATACAATTATAAAACTCTATTTTTGGCATGGTATGTGAAGAAATATTGTTGATTACTTAAACAAATTTCTGGAATGTCAACAGGTTAAGGTGGAGCATCAACACCCAGCCAAATTGTTGCAGCCTATACCAGTGCCATAATGGAAATGGGAAGTTATATCCCTAGATTTCTTTACTGGTTTACCAAGATCAAAAAGGCACAATGACTCCATTAAGGTGGCGTTTGATAGACTGAGTAAAGCAGCACATTTCATACCCGTACAGTCTACTTACAAAACCATGCAAATAACAAATATCTTCATGAGGGGCATTTTTAGACTGCATGGCATTCCAAATACCGTTATATCAGATAAAGATGTGAATTTTACTTCAATATTCTATAAGGCCATATTTACAGGTTTGGGAACCCAAATAAATTTCAACACCGCTTATCATCCCCAGATAGATGGAAAAAATGAGCAGGTGAACCAAATCTTGGAAGATATGTTGCGTATGTACATAATTCAGCAACCAACAAAATGGGAAGAGTATCTATATTTGGTAGAATTTTCATACAATAATGGTTACCGGGAGTCTCTTAAGATGAGCCCTTTGAAGCTTTGCATGGGCGACAATGTCATATTCCCATCAATTGGAGTAGCCCCGAAACCAAGTTGATTCTTGGACCGAAGATGTTGGTTGAGATGGAATCAAAAGTGAGAAATATCAGAAAAAATCTGAAAGTGGCTCAAGATCAACAGAAGGTGTATGCAGATAAAAAGAGAACTTATTAGGAATTCGAAGTGGGTGATCATGTGTATGTCAAGATTAAACCAAATAAAAGCACACCAAGGTGGAATTCCTATGCCAAGTTGGCTCCCAGGTTCTGTGGACCTTTATAGATATTGGAAAGAGTGGGACCTGTGGCTTATCGGGTGGCTTTACCCAGCCACATTCGGGTGCAGAATATGTTCCATGTGTCTTTACTAAAACGATACACACATGACCCAAAGAATGTAATCCACTGGAAAATCATTCGGGTAGGATAATATTGAAAATCCTATATTAAAATACTAAGTTTTATGAGATTTTAATTAAAGGTATTGTTGAATGCAGGTCAAACCGAATGACGATTTTCTGGTCGAACCTCAACATATACTTAATCGAAGAGAAATCATGCTACGAAGACGAGCCATCCCCAGGTTAAAGTGCAGTGGAAGCACTTCAGCTCAGATGAGGATATCTGGGAAGATGAAGGATTTGTTTGTGAGGCTTACCCATAATTGTTTGCCGAGCTGGAATGAAATGCCGAGGAAGATGTTTACTTCCAGAGGTGGAAGTTGTGACAGCTAGCTTAAGTGCAAACTAGTGGTTATGTTATTTATTTTAAAAAGAATAAAAAATTAATTTTTTTGAGAAAAGGATTATGAATGATGAACATAAATTAATTATGTTTTTGGAAATAAAATTTAATTATGGAATTGTGTTCCATAAGATTAAAATAAGACTGATGATGAAAAGCATTCCAAGAAATGAGAGTGGTTGAATAGAAAACAATTAAAAACAGTTACATTTCCTCTGGGGATAAAAAGTACATCCTAGTGAGGAAAATGGGTTCTGTGACTGAGGAGAGGAAGGAAGAGAGTGATGATTCCTGAGCTGGTGGTGACCAGTGGAAACACTCAGCGTTCCTGAATCTTGGAAAAGAAGAGTACTGGACTTGGGGTCCCGAGGTCTCTTTTGGAATTTCTGTCAACCTACCCATCTCAGGTGTGGAGCACGAGGGGAGAAGAGGACGTAATCACCTCTCTCATGGTAGGGAGGACATCATCAGTAGATTTTGAGACTAGATAAGTATACAGACTGCTGAGGTAGACAGAACAAGATATGTTGTTTTGGACAAAATTATTTTTAAATGGGAAATGTTGTTAAATTATGAAGTGCAAAATTTTACACAGAGAAGTATTGTAAATACAAATGATTATTATTTTTTTGAAGAATAGAGAAAGTTACATTAGAATTGTTATTATTGCTGAGTGTGTGAAAAATGCATTTCTTGAAGTTCTTGATTGTTTAAGGAAGGGAATAATTATATCAATAGACATAGTAAAACATAAACAACTTCTACTGGAAACAAATGCCAGAGAAACTGTTAGTTTAGGTTCATGGTCGAGACCCTGGACCCAAACTGGTCGTTAATCTCTTATTTCTATGATATACATGAACATGATGAGTGTTTAAACAACAACTCAGAAAACGGATGGTCTGAACACTCTTGAGGCAACAGATAAAATCACCAAAGAAACAAGAGGGTTGAAACCCCAATCTTGACCAAATTGTTCCATGCGAAATATCAAAGAAAATTCATATTGTAGAAACCACAGGACAAAGATCTGAAGATGTAAATGTCTATATAAGAAAACTTTATATTTATATATTTCCACTACTAGTAATGCAGAAAGACCCTGTTACGAGTAAGACATACATATGAGTTTATAAATTGATGGAACAACCTAATGTAAAAATGCTCAAAAATAGAAACATTCATTATAACACAATTGCGTAGCATTTGAAAATATTGAACAACGATTTCTAACAAGAAGTGAAACTGTATTACAAGAAGAAAATGAACCATATTACTATACAAACTTCCGAAATGTAATAACCATTCATCGCAACCATATTTCTATACAATACTTAATTTCTATCTCGTTGAGAGAATCTACTATTAGCTAGGTCGAGGGTTCGACTAGTAAAGAGAGGAACAAGAAATAACTAGCAGAGACCATTGCATGTTTAGATAGTCTAGGGCTAATCCTTAAAGAAATAAAGTATATACACAGTGAAAAATCGACTTGCATGTTAAATATTCCTTTAAGGCGAAACCCATAACAAAATAAAATGCTAATGGTGTATATGGTTTGGGCCTTAAAATCCTAATACAAGAAGCTTAAAAACCACAAGGAACGAGGAGCTAAAAGAGTTAGAAACTTTGCTCTGGGAGTTAAAACCCCCATCGTTGAAACAATTAAGTACATGGAAAAAAAAACGACAAGGTCATCGAAGCCAGAAAAGTCTAGAAACAAAACAATATATGTTGTTACCAAAATCACGCCAAGGAAGTTGCAGAGATGCAATTACCTACGTCACACTGGAAAAAAAAAACGTGCAAGTTAGAGAACTTCCGAGTAAAATGGATACGAAGGGTAAAAATATGAGGGCCTGTGAGTATAGAAGCTACATTACCTGGTATAAGTCTTAGCAGAACTGTGGAAACCCTGCATAGGACCATTCTTCGAGGTGTTAAAAATGAGTTAAACAACCTAAGACAAATGCAAGAACATAAAGGTTGGATAGCGGTGCCATTGTGAAGAGAATTACCTGCCACGGAAGGAGGGAACTGGAGAAAGCATAGTTGGGGAGGAAGTTCTAGAGAACTAGAAAGTCCATTTATGCAAACCACTAGTTCTTCACACAACGTGCACACATGGCAAGCGGTTAAATCCACTGCCCCGCGAACCAATGCAACAAGATAACCCTTTAACAACTCAATAAACTATTTTATACCACCGCAATGAGGCTAGAAACCAAAACTGTAAGGTAAACTAGAGGTTACCTGTTCCGAAAATGCGCCATGGCAAGCAATGCAGGAGTTGGAAGAGCGGCAGAGGGTTTGACAAAGCAACACTTGACGGAGTTGCAGAGGGTAGTGCTGACAGAGCACAAACACAAAATGAGAAATTAGTTAGGGTTTCCGTGGTGGTCAATACCCTAAATGGGTACCGTAAAAGGCTGCATCGTAGATCCCTAAGTACCTAGATCCGACGGTGTAAGGATGGCCAAGTGTCAGACGAGCAGTACAACGCACGGTGGTACAACAAAGAAACCCATTAAATTAACCCTTAACCATCATCGTAATGCAATCAAAAATGAAATAAAAATCAACTATAAAGGTTAAGAGATAATTTGTTTTCGATCTATCCTTTGTGACATTAATCATAGGAGATATGAGTTCAGATAGTAAGAAATATTCATCAGCAGAATCATAACTATAAAGTATTGTGAAGTGACTATTGCATAAGTGTTGAACCATCAACACACATCCGACAGGACAAACCACGTGGACCTCCACGCAATATTTAATATTTATAAAGAAAACCCAAATGATATAGTGCATTCAGATATTCATTGCCAAGTTCTTAACATTTTCATAGAAAGAATGGTTAACATGGTAAAGGTAGATAAATTTTTTTATTTTATTTTACTATTATGTATGTTAAAATATAACATCATCACAACAAAAACATCAAATATACATCTCATGTCAAATAATTTCTATCACATACACATCTATCTGCAAGTTGCACATTAAATGAACATATCTAACATGACCTAACAATATACACATCATGATGATCACCAACATGTAAATTAAGTACAATTGCAACATGAACAAAAAATACATGGACCATATATATAACTGTATAATGTCAAAAATATACAACTATAATATAAATTTCAAATATCATTTGGTGGTACATCATCAATAGTAGTACTAGTCGAGGCCTGTTCAGTCAATGGTGCAACCTCGACAAGCTTAGATATATGATGATCATCATCACGTGCCTACTGATCTGGTGGTGCCTCATGCTGATCAGGATCAAATGTCGGCTGCTCATGATGACTCGACATGGTCAATGGTACAGCTTTCTCATGATCATGAGTACTGTTGGATGCTGTAAGCTACTGATCATGATGACTTGACATGGATGGTACAACCTCCTCATGATCATGAATGTTGGATGCTGCAGGCTGAGAAGGCTGACTCGACGTGGATGGTCTAGCCTGATCTCCATCATGATTGCTGGTTGATGCTGTAGGCTGCTCATCTGCGGCGCGAGGTGAACGATGATCACTCCCCTGATCGTGATCATCATATGATGCATCGCTACTCGACTTCTGACGTAATGTGTCTCGACCACGCCTATGTTGAAGGGCCCTCCTCAACCTCGTAACTAAGCTCGTAGCTCCTACGACATGCCGCATCAGGGTGAACATGTCACACGGCATGCATGTCCACATCTGTATCAGCCTAAAATCAACCTATATCTCTCTCATAGTGGAGGGCCTAACTCCCACATCCACAAATAGTGCAGAGAGTTGGTCACCCAACTCCATCCTCAATCTACTGTCAGGCCTACGCCTAGCAAAATGCGGTACCGGTGCACCATGAGGACCAGGTCTGTCTGCACCGGCCTGGTCCTCAAAATTTGCTATATCCAGATCATCATTAGGATATACACCTAGATCATTTGGTGGTGGTGGCATCTCATCACCATCAAATGACCCAATGTCAGGAAAATATATATAAGTACACAACAATAATTAGACAATTTCATTAAACAGTTTAATAAAAACAAGTTAAAGAACATGTTAGAATAAATTTAAATAAAACAGTAATATTACCTCTATCATCCAGAGGCTCATCATCTGTGAAGAGGATGTTGGAACACCCTCACCAATCCAAACCAACATATGGACAGGGGACCAGACCGAAGGGATGCTCATCAACACTGGCTAGCAACTCCAATGCATCATGCGATATCCTCGCGGAAAAATCTGACTTGCCCCTCTTGGGCAACATCTGTCTCCACATTTGCATATGTACATGCAACATTGGCCTATGAGGTTGCCAAAAAAAAGTAGGCCTCATATTTGGAAACCTCTAAAAAAATAAACAAAGTATCTTTGAAGAAAAAGAGATGTTCACCCTCCCTTGTGCCTGAGCATAACATCTATCTAAAGCTGTACAGAACAACCGCGAAAAAATGGCAAACCACCTCACAAGTTGTGGCTCCTGTAATAAATAATCAAAATAAAATAGAAGTGGGAAACTAATTCATTTCTCGTCGCTGGTATGGTGTGCAATGGTCGAAATCAGTATTGAGAGGCACCTCACCTCATCTCCACCAAATGAAGCAATACGTAACTAACCTCCGGAGACCTGAAAATATGAAGGAGACAATATATCCATGCTAATGTATCTCTGGGAGTACACCAACTGATTCCATATTGCATAGCCAATGGGGACCTCTAGGAACGAGGGAAAATCCACCCCTCTCCTTGATAGGCCAGTAATGAAATAGATGTCCTCCTCAGTGGGTGCGTACCACTGGTTAGGACCAACTCAGAAAGCATGTAGGTGGGTATTCCACCTGCAGATAAGATGTTGCAAAAAAACACCATGGCCCTTTAGGGATGTAGCCTCCTCATAGAACTTGATGAGGCCTATCTGCTTTAGGAGCCCCTGGGTGGCTGCTGTAATAGGGCGAGGGTACGTATATCTCTCCCTCTCTCGTGCCTCCCATAGGTGAACCATGTTATATTGGTCCACCTGTTGTTGATGTTGTTCCCTCTCTTTTATCCTTTGATGTTGCTGAATGGTTGGAATATTAAATACAATTTTTTATTAAATGAGACATTTATTTATTTATATACTTGTTACACAGTAATTTGTCACTGTCCCTGCAATCCCTATCCTGCACATTGGAGGGCTCATTCCGTGCCCTGTGAGCAGTGACATGGCTTGAAATCACTTTCATGACATCCCTCTAAACAAGAGCTTTCATTGCCCTGAAGACATCTCTTTGCAAAAAACCCTAAAAACACCCCTTTTTGCATTGGCACGGGCAGCCAGTTCAGTACCCACGCCAATGGGGAAAATCCTTCAAAGAGGTCGCGCCAATTGGCGCTCTGTCCCAGAGTCGCACTCACGCCAGCCAATTTAAGGAGTGTTTTTAAAAAATAAATGGCAGAAGTTTCGTCCTAACAAATTCCTGGACTGCTATCTATCTTGAGTTGGGAGGTTTGGCTATGGATCTCCATAGAGAGGAAGTGGTTTTCCACCTCTCATGGAAGCTTCCTTGATGATAGGGCCAATCCCATGATTATAGGGATCCCAACTCCCCTTCCTCCATCTATAAAATCTTGCTCATCTCCTTTGCAAGCTAATCTTCAAGTTCCCAAATTCCCAAGAGCCTTATGCTGCAAGAGCCTTGATTATTCCCCCAAGGCCAAATTCAAGCAAGGAGACTATTTTCAAAATCCGAAGAGAGAGGTTTGTCCCATCCTTGACAGGATTTTCGAGACGTGTTCTGCTGGCGACCCTCCGAAGGAGAATTCAGCGTCAGAACTTGGTTGTAATTTTCCTTTGATTGATTAATAATAAACAACTATTGGTTATGGTTCCACTCTTGTTGTTGTTTATAATGATGAGTTATGTCCTTTCTGACTGACATATAGTTGCATCTACTGGATTTTACGCTTGTGTTTGTTTTGTTTCTCGCATGTGCAGGTGTCCATCACGGAGATCGTGGGGATCGTGATTTGCCAGGGCTAAGGAACGGGAGCGCTACCTCTTCTACAAGCAACAGCGTTGGATTCCAGGTAAGCCTTCATCGCTAGTTGGTTTATTTGCAATTAGGAACCTGCACTATAGCATGAACGATTGTTGCTAGACCCGGTCTGGGCTAGTAGGGATCGCCTCTGTCCGCAGAGGGGATTTACCTCCACAACAAATTGGCGACTCCACTAGGGACCGTTAGCTTGTTTTCGTTCGTTTTATGAGCTACAGACGGAGCCTGAAGTTGGCCAGATAGCCTTCGAAACGCTTTTGCTCTGCAATTGCGAAGTAGATCAAAGCTGCTTCAGTCAATCTCTGGTTTAGTTTGTAAACTGAACACTTGGAGCACTGTCTTGTCTCTTCAGTTGATTCTTGATTCTGCTTGCTTGATCAACTCTTTTGCGCTGGTTCTTTCTGCGAATTTGGGTTTTTGAAAACTCCAAATATCACTGGTCTGATCTTGGATTGCTTATTTTTTATTTTGGCATAGAAAACTTGACTGGCGTGTTTTTTAGCATGACAGTCATGCCAATTGGCGCTAGTTGTCAATGTATTACCCGCGCCAATTTTGATATGGCACTAGTTTCAGCCTGACAGTCGCGCCAGTGCTGGGGACTGCTAGGGTTTGCTTGATTTTGAGCTTTCTGAGCCTGATCTCTGATTTTGGTTTCATTTTTTCGACTGCTTGAGTGTTTTGGAGCCTTGATTGACTGACTCTTACCTTCGTCCTTTGGTTGTTTGCCCATTTCCATCGATTTTGCATTCTATCCCTAGGTCATCTAGGTGCTATGGTGTGTCGAGCCTTCCTTGGGAGTTTTTGGTTTCTATCGGTTCAGTCAACCTTGTGATTGCTTCCCTGCATTCGTTTGACAGTTGTTTATCGTTTTATTGCGCTATTTGAGTGATTGACTCCTCCTTCATTCGAATTTTGCTTTGTCTCGTTTTGGGCCTAGATTACACGGCTTATTTGTGTCTTTGGGATTTTCTTGGTTTTGAGGGATTGTTGGTCGATTTGAAGTCTGATTGTGTTTTCTATTGAGTGAAATTTGTTTGTTTTTGCTCTCTTATCAATTTCTCGAATTGCTTTTGCATTAGTTTTCATTTTTTTTAGCGCACTTTGCTCTGAAATATTGGAAGTATATAAAAAAAAAAATTCTTTTGCTTTTCATTAGTTAATGTGAATTAGATCTTTTCGATGTTATTAGTGATTGGTAACCTTGAACAAAAAGCTTTTTAGTTTTCATTAGCTGCATTAGAGACATCATTGGTTGTTTTCTGTTCATTTCGTTATTGTGTGAAAAGCTCTCAACTCTCTCATAAATAGCTTTCATTGAATGAAATGATATACTGTGGCATATAGAGTGCATTTAGGAGATTTTGAGTCATTACATTCGCTAGGGCTTGAAAACTGAAACGTAATTGAAGATAAACATTAAAATTTACTCAATTTACACTAAGGCAGCATTGAAATCTAACGAAACACATTTAGAGGTCTAGGCTAGAGACGTGTTCTGGCGTCTTAAAACCTAGTAGCTGTCATTCGCCTCTTGGCTTTAGACAACACTAGTAGGGACTTGTGCTCCCCATACCGTCGCGTTTATAAAGGGAGACCCCACTAGGTTTCTATCCTTTATCCATAGGAAGCCGAGTCTGCCGCCCTATACCCGTGATACACCGGACACAACATTCGGGGAGATTTCCTGCATGTACGTTAAGTCCTTGGTTGATTTCTCTTTCATTTTGAAACCAAGGTGTATATTGTAGTTCACGGTTATTTGGTACACCCTTTGCCTAGTATTCCTGAGTAGTCATTTGATCTTTTCTGACTCTTTAAATTTGAAAGGATCACCAAGCGCTTGTCCTTTCACGCTTGCTTCAAAACTGAAAGAGATAGAGTCACCTTTTATCCGTTTCTCGACTCTTAAAACATGAAACGGTGAAGTTTCCTATGTTTCAATGTGGTAAAATAAATCACTTGCGATCACACGCCCTGTTAGAATTTTCTTGTTGGTCGTTTGATTGTGTGCCTTGGTTTTTAGCCCGTGTGAGATTTTGAGTTGTTTATGGCAACTTTTCCGGAGTTCACCAACCAAGGAATCCCCTCCGATGGGAATCCTGGTCCTTTTCCTCCTTTTGGAGATGTTGGTGCTCCTTATATGGCAACGTTGTCCCTTCCTGGGTTAACTATTGGGTTGCCTATTTGGTTGTTTTCAACCTCTGTGGTCCCGAATGTCTCGAATTCTGTTCAATCAGTTCCTCCACATGAACAATGTCATGTTGATTCCAAGGTGGAACTCTCCCCTTCTTCACCTGTTTCTGCGTCTTCATCTTCTACTTCGCCTGGTGAAAGTCTAGATTCGAGTAATCAGGTGGCTAAGAAGAAGAAGAAGAAGACAAAGAAGAAGAAGTCCGATAAAGGAGAGGCTAACTCTGCGGCTATTGCGCCTAAGAAATATCCTCTTGATAAATCTCCCAACCCTCCACGGAAAGTCAAGTTCCCTTGCATGTTGTGCACAGAAGACCATCTTCTTCGAGATTGCCCTGGCATTCCCAAGGTGCTCGAAGTATGGTCCAACGGTCGCCAGCCGTTGCCTTTGGCTTCTGGGAGTCAGGTTGGGGGCATGTCTTCAACTAGTGTTGGTAAGACTCCTAAGAAGCAGGGTAAGATTACCAATCCCTGTAAGTTGTGTGAAGGGCACCATGCCATTCACCTTTGTCCGTATATGGATGAAGCCAAGAGAGTTTTGGACAACTTGACTGTTTCAGTACCTTGCCTTCCGGTTGGTTATAAGCAGCTTTCTTTAAGTCCTCCACCAGCTGATCCTACGATTGGTCAAGAGTCATCCTTGGTCGATCCTGCTCCTTCGGAAATTCAAATTCAGAAATCCATCCCCGACCAACCATTGGTCGTGGAATCGGTTGAGCTCGCCATTTCTACGGTGCACCAGGTCTTTTCCGTTGAGAGTGGATCTCACATCCCTCGGGTTCTTCTTGTTTCTTCAGATTCTTCGGACTTGGAGAAAGATTCTCCTATCCCTATACCTCAAGAAGTTGCTCCTCTGCCTCCCGTGATGGAGGTCTCGGAGGATAACCCTCCCACCTTCGAGATGGAGGTCGAGGAGGATGCTCCTTCTTTCGTAAAACTAGGGGAAGACCTTCTCAGTTCGATGGTAGCCCCTCTAAGTCGTTTAGTCGCTTCCTTCGATTGGAATCGATTTGCAGGATACCGCCTTCTGTCTTATGTGCCTTTTGAGATCACAGTACAGGCTTTTGGTTTGGTCGTACCTAGCACCATTATAGACGAAGGCGCATCTGTTAGTATTTTATCCTCAACTACTTGGCAAGCTTTTGGCTCGTCGTCGCTTGCACCTATTACGCAGAATCTGTTGACGTTTAATAGAAGAACGAGTCAACCATTAGGGATCCTTCCGAGGTTACCTGTTACTTTGGGAGGTAAAACCGTCCATATGGACGTGATGGTTGTTCCAGGACCCTTGGATTTCAATATGCTTTTGGGGCGCAATTACACCTATGCCATGGGAGCACTTGTCTCCTCCCTTTTTCGTGTGGTCTGTTTTCCGCATGAAGGACAGATCGTGACCATTGATCAGCTTTCGTTCTTTGGTCCTGATGTGGCAGCTAGCCCGCCATCATCCCTTCTTGGTTTTTATCCACCCGTTGTATCTGCCCCACCGCAGGTCAACTATGTGGCTACCTACCCCGTGCCTGTACCCAGTGATAGTGCCATTGTGCATCAGGTGCTGGGGGCATTGGGTCCTGACTTCCAGGATGTTTTCCTTCCATTGGACGGGCAACTCTTGGAAGCGTTGACTTCTTGTTCATTATGATGAGGTCGTTGGAGCAGAGTTCATTTTTCTTATGTCAAGCTCCTTAAAAAATGAAACAAGCTGGTTGGAGCAGAGTTCATTTCCTTGTGTCAAGCTCTTTAAAAAATAAAGCAAGGTCGGTCGGAGCACAGTTCCTTGTCTTGTGCCAAGCGCCTTAAACCATGAAACAAGGTGTCCTGAGGATAGTTCTTTTAATGTGTCAACCTTGTTAAAACAATGAAACACGTTCTTGTTCAATTCGAGTCTTTGATAAGATCTCGTAAAATCCCAGTCGAGTCTTTCTCTTGGTCTCGTAATTTGAACCTTCACTCCATCTGCCTTTCATATGGACTGAAGCTTGGGTGGCATGTACCTCGAATTGAGTCACCATGCTGGGGGCATGCTTACTTTTTCAAGCATAGTTTATTTCCGTTTCAAGCTTGTGTAAAAATGAAACCGGTTTCATAGTTTATCTTTGTTTCAAGCTTGTGTAAAAATGAAACCAACTTCAAGCAGAGTTTCCTGATTTCAAGCTTGTGTAAAAATGAAACCATTCCCATTTTACCTCTTGTGATTGTCATTTTTATCAGCCTATTTTTGCTAGATGAGCCTTGGTTTTCTCACTCCATCGTCATTATCTACTTGGCCGATCATATGCCTTCACTTGGTTGTTTTACCCGTTCCTGAGGAACCGCTGCAATGAGTGGTCTTGTTATCCATCCTATTAACCTTTACTTGTTTGAATAGTTCCACCATTACCAGAACCAGCTGCTACCCTTTATACCACTCGTTCCTCCAGGAGGAGTCATCTTTCAGCTCTTTTCTGACTCTCTAAACATGAAAAGATTGCCGAGGCTCTTGTCGTTTCGATATCGTTAAAGTGGCTGCGAAACGACATCTACCCAGTATACGTTTACCCCTTTTTCGTGCTGGGATAGATTATTTACGAAAAAGGAATACCCTAGCCTATCGCGACTAGGAGGTTTTCTCAGACATATTTTTCTACCTTTTCGGATCTGAGGAACTATTTACGAAAAGGGACCATTGGAGTTTACTTTTCAGTTGCCTTTTCAAACTCTCTAAACATGAAAAGACACCGAGTTCTTCCTTTGTCAGACTCGTTAAACCCTGATGACATCAGATTCAGTCATTATGACGCTACTCGAGTCTTTCCTTCCTAGGGCTCGTTAAATGTACTAGGATGGACTTATATCACAAGAATATGCTATCCCCTTCAAGCTTGTTATCAAAAATAATTGGGGTACTCGCCAGAAATGGTGGGGAAAAAAATGGAACCAGCATCATTGTTGTGTCGGCAGTATGTCGCTCTTGAACATGGCACTTGTCTGCATTCGTGTCGGGTTGGGGACATCTCATCTCATTTTTCACTTGCCTCCGTGGGTTTGGGTAATCCCTTTTGACCTCTCATCTGCTCTTTGCCTCGTCACTATGACCTCTGATCTTTTGATGTCAAATACTGCCAAGTCCACTGTCATGTCGTTCATATGTTCAAGAGAAGTTGACCTCTACAAATATCAACCTCCCTCTGATTCTCATCTGATCGTGATTCACAAAAACACTATGTTCCTTTGTCTCGCATCGATGATGTTGGAAACACTATGGCCCACCTTCGATCAAGGTCACTTCCTGTCGACTTCAGCTCATTATCCAGGAAGCTGACCTAGAGACTCCTTTCTGGTACCTTGGAGCCTGCATGCCTCAATGGCAGGTTCTTCGCATTCAATGCGAGGTTTTCATCATTGGCCTCCGATCGAGTGATTCTACGGGTGTTCGACGCCAGCTCATTGATTCACATGCTGTAGATTGTACCTATAGTACCTTGAGGGCCATTGTCATTATTGGTGGTACCTCTCGCGTCTGTTAAAAACTTTCATCATTGGCTGGTAATCAGACGATGTTCTTGCATGTTTGACTTCAGCTCACTTATTTGCATGTTTGAACTTGTGCTATGTTTGGATTGAGATGGAGCGCAAGACCCTGGATTGTGTCTGTTGTAATCCAGGCTGCGAGTTTGTGGATTATTATGATTATTTACATGACTCACTTAATGGATGGCTGCGACCATACCTGAGTCTATTTATCGATCCTCATTGGATGGCTGTGTCCATGCCTTGGATCTGGATTATTGTATACTCTGTTATGGATGGCTACGCCCATACCACATATATATCATGTATTTGAGACATCAGTTGTACTTCTTCACGCAGGTTTTCCGACAGCGGAGTTTTCAGTTGGACACGTTCTCGTAAATCATTTCACCCCTCTCTCTCGTTCGGGCCTCATACTTTAGGGGGCATCTGTTACACAGTAATTTGTCACCGTCCCTACAATCCCTGTCTCGCACATTGGAGGGCTCATTCCGTGACCTGTGAGCAGTGACATGGCTTGAAATCACTTTCATGACATCCCTCTGAACAAGAGCTTTCATTGCCCTAAAGACATCTCTTTGCAAAAAACCCTAAAAAAACCCCTTTTTGCATTGGCGTGGGCAGCCAGTTCAGTACCCGCGCCAATGGGGAAAATCCTTCAAAGAGGTCACGCTAATTGGAGCTCTGTCCCAGAGTCGCACTCGCGCCAACCAATTTAAGGAGTGTTTTAAAAAAATAAATGGCGGAAGTTTCGTCCTAACAAATTCCTGGACTGCTATCTATCTTGAGTTGGGAGGTTTGGCTACGGATATCCATAGAGAGGAAGTGGTTTGCCACCTCTCATGGAAGCTTCCTTGATGATAGGGCCAATCCCATGATTATAGGGATCCCAACTCCCCTTCCTCCATCTATAAAAGCTTGTTCATCTCCATTGCAAGCTAGTCTTCAAGTTCCCAAATTCCCAAGAGCCTTATGCTGCAAGAGCCTTGATTATTCCCCTAAGGCCAAATTCAAGCAAGGAGACTATTGTCAAGATCCGAAGAGAGAGGTTTGTCCCATCCTTGACAGGATTTTCAAGACATGTTCTGTTGGCAACCCTCCGAAGGAGAATTCAGCATCAGAACTTGGTTGTAATTTTCCTTTGATTGATTAATACTAAGCGACTATTGGTTATGGTTCCACTCTTGTTATGGTTTATGATGATGAGTTATGTCCTTTCTGACTGACATATAGTTGCATCTACTAGATTTTATGCTTGCGTTTGTTTTGTTTCTTATGTGTGCAGGTGTCCATCACAGAGATTGTGGGGATCGTGATCTGCCAGGTTTAAGGAACGGGAGCGCTACCTCTTCTACAAGCAACAACGTTGGATTCCAGGTAAGCCTTCATCGCTAGTTGGTTTATTTGCAATTAGGAACCTGCACTGTAGCGTGAAAGATTGTTGCTAGACCCGGTCTGGGCTAGTAGGGATTTCCTCTGTCCGCAGAGGGGATTTACCTCCACAACAATACTTATATAATTTTTTTGAAAAAAAAAAGTCGGTGTGCCACAAAAAACAGGCATGCACCGGTAACGATGCGTCTTTTTTTGTCGTGCATCGGAGGCGGTGCACCTGCAAATTTTCAGTGCATCAGAGGTGGTGCACCTGCAAATTTTCAGCGCACCTCCCTCCTGGCATTGTTACAAGGTCAACGATACGGTGGTATAATAGACCACATCGTTGACTATGTACCGGTGTCGGGAGGGCGGTGTGTTGACCAAATTATATGCCCCGGGGCGTATAGCTTAGGAAGCGCACCGCCCTCCTGACATAACTACATAGTCAACGAGGTGATCGTTTACATGACCGCACCATTTATTATGTCAAGTTCGAGGGGTGGTGCGCTGACAAAATTACCTACCCCGGGGCAGATATTTTCGTTAACGCACTGCATTCCCGCAATTAGACATGGTTAATGGTGCGGCTGGGTAACCGACCGCACCGCACTTTTTTTAATTTTAAAAAATCATGTTGTGCCATTTCAGTACCAAACCACAACCGGTGCGGATATCGTTAGCACCGGTCGCGGTACGGCCTGTAAATTTAGGGGAAGCACCGCGAATTGGTGCGAGCCGAACGGCTTGACCACACCTCGTGGGAATTTTTTTTTTTAATAAGGTAAATTTTAAGATATTTGAGAAAAATAATCCTCTAAAAGGTTTAATTATGGAAAAAAAAAGGAAAATACTTGTACATTTGGCCATCGAGGAGGCATATTGGTTGTAGAATTTGCAAAGCTAAATTTTCCCACCGTTTTGTAAAATTTAAAATGGAGATGGTGGGCAATGGACAGTAGGAGTGTGTGCAATGGTAGCACTGATGGAAGGGTGCCTCACACAAGGTAAATTTTCACATGTGCTTGAAAGCTCTAGAGCACTGAAAAGTGAAAAATGCGGATATTTGGCCGTAATTTTTTTTATTTAACCATGTTCTGGTGCGCGGGTTTTATAGGCACACCAGTGCGGTTTCTTAAAACTGCACCAGGATGTTTCAGTTTTGGTGCGGGGTTTTAGGACGCACTGGTGCGAAATATTTTTAAAGCACTGGTGCACTACAATAATGAGATGCACCCGTTGGTTTTGTACAGAGCACACGGTGTCCCAGCGTGCTAATGTTTTGTGTGCACCGATGCTTTCTCTAGTTGAACGCATCAGTGCAGTTTAGTTTGATAAACGCACCAGAATAAAAACATCAGCAAAAACCTCCACCCGCCAACCTCCTCTAGTAACCTTCGATACAAATGGATGTCTAGGCTATTTTTATAAGGGGTTCCTCAAAAACATCCAATAGAGGGTATTTTCCTTGTAGTGCAAGGACCAAACCTAAGACACCCATGACCTATGTAAGGAGGCACTCTACTATAACAACATCCTTAAAAAAATCTGAAGTACCCACAGACATCCAAGGAGAAGAAAAGAAAGTGCTATAGGAAGAAAATGAGGTGCTACAGGAAAAACAGAGTGTGCTACAGGAAGAAAAAAAAGTACTACATGAAGAAAAAAGTGCACAAGGAGAAGGAAATAAGGCACCAATAGAGGGGTAGATTGCCAAAATTCAAGGGCAATAGGATCAAGAGAAGGCACAAGTTGTAAAACAACAACCTTAAGAAGAAGCAACCTCCCCAAGAACTTCCCAAAAATACATCAAAAAATTCCAAGAACCTACCCCATAGCCTACTTTGAGCTCTTAATACAATTTCATTGAGGTAGGAAGACTAATCCCTAAGAATCTCTCAATCCCTCTCTTTTATGAGATAGATATATAAAAGGGGTGAACCCATAGGTGGATGCAAATTTCCAAATCCATAAATGTTGAGGATTTGGGGCTAATGAAGGAGAAACTTATTGAGATGGGGAAGGACCTAGCTGATGTTAGACTCAAAGAATAGGTGTTGAAAGAGAAGTTACAAGCAGAAAAAGAAAATAACATTGAGGAAGGAAGAATAATCCCTCAAAATATCTCATTCCCTCTCTTTTATAAGCTAGAGATAGAAAGGGGGTGAACCCATAGGTGGATGAAAATTAACAAATCTAGAAATGTTGAGGATGTGGGGCTAATGGAGGAGAAACTTATTGAGATTGGGAAGGACCTAGCTAATGTCAGACTTAGAGAATTAATGTTAAAAGAGAAGTTACAAATAGAAAATTAGAGAACATGAGGCTAAAAGGGCAATTGTAACATAAGGACACACAACTTGTCATTATGGAAAATATTTGCATGGAGGCCATGCAGTATAGAAACCCTTCCAATTCCTATGCAGTTTACCTGAAAGAGAAGTGATTGAAATTTCAGATTAAGACCTTAGCACAACATGGCTCCTTAACCTTTCAAAATTATAGACAGTTCATTGATTTTTGGAGGTAATCTAGTTTGGAAGAGAGGGCTAGGATGACAAAATTTTACATGCACAACCTAATCTTGACCGACATCAATATTTGGGACTCCACTTCCAGGTTGGATGATATGAAATTGATGGCCCTAGCATATTGGATAACAAATGAAGAAACAAATGAAGAAGAGGTCAAGAGAGTGATGAAAAGGGATGAAAGAAAACCCCTTCTAAGCAGGGAAAAACGCATAAGTCCTAGAGGGATCATAAACAATCACCAAATGATATCCAATGATGCTCAAATTACACTAATATACATTGACACCCAAGCACAGGTAATATCAAATTTTGATGACACCTGCATATTACTAGGAGAAGAGAGTGTGGAGGCATGCCAAAGAAGATGGCATGCAATACCACTTGGCGTGAAGAACATGGAGTACCATACTCTAGATAGATTGAAAGCTACCTTAGAAAAGGCACCCTTCTACAAGAGAACAATGCAAAGAATGAAAATACAGTGGATAAGATTAAAGTTAAGCCCACCTTTTTTGTTGGGGCTACATGAAGGGAGATATTAAACATAGGACCAGAAGGAGTGGGATGAAGCAGAAAATAATGTAGGGTTCTACCACCCAGAAGGGACTCCTTCTGAGCTACCTTGGGATGTTAAGGAGGCTACCAGAGCTTTGAACCAAATCACGAGAGATGACCATTAGGGAAATTTTGAGGTATAAAAGGGGCCTCCTAAAGAAATTATAAAATAATAGTGGAAATAATAAAATAATATTTTATTACATCATTAAATTTTAGAGGGAAAAAAGGAAAAAACTAGTTTTTCAACTCGTATTTTCAACTTATCTCCCCATGGGTTTACTCCAATTTCGAGCGGAAACACTATTTGGATGCAAAATTTTATTCCTCATCCAGGGAGTACCCATGTTTCATACTTTTGATGGACCTTGATACACAAAAAATGATAAATACTTGAAAAATGTGATTGCAATCACATTTTTCATGTATTTCTCATTCTTCGTGTAGAAGATTACATTGAAAGTATGAAACATGGGTAATCCTTGGATGAGGAATTTAATTTTGCATCCAAAGAGTACTCGATTAAAACCTTATGGAGATAAGTTGAAAATACGAGTTGAAAAAGTAGTTTTATTATTTATTATTTATTAGTTTTTTACTCCAAAAATGGGGAATCATCCCCCATGGTTTACATCATCATATGTAATCCTATTGGTTCTTATAAATTTTATTTTTGTTGTAAAATTTCCTTAGGAGGTCCATTTTAGACCTCAAAATTCCCCTGATGTGAGTTTCTCAGAGGATGAGCAACCATTTCAGTAGGGGGGTGATGATGAGGCTCATCATTAGGTATATATTAAGGGGTTACAGTGTCACCTTTTAGCTTATTAAATATCTCTCTCTCACACATTTGATTACATTTTTTCATATTTTTCTTAGTGAGAAAGGTGTAAGAGGCTTAGCATGACTTGAAGCCTAACATGGTTTAATTGTAGGAAATAAATCTATTTTTAAGTCAGATGCCATGTCAAGGCTTGGAGTAGACAAAAGGAGAAATTATAGGAAGGTTGTACACCTTCTTAGCTTCCAAAATCATCCCAATATCACCTAAGATCCTCCTCCAATAGTTAAAAGTCAAAGGCAACGTTCAAGCAAGTAAATTTTAAGAGGGAGCCAAGATCCACACCTCTCGAAGATCAAGGAGACAAATTCCTACTTTTTAGGGAGTTTTTGGTAGCTACCCATTAGTATAAATAAACATGAGCAATAGATGATTATGATTCGATTTTTATAGGCAGCTATAGATCACTTGACTCTGGATTAGAGATATTTTTTACTGTCATTTTGATGTAAGAGACTTGTTATGAAACGAGAATGATAAGCTAGTTTTCTTCTCATTGATTTGATTTCGGAGCACTGAAGCTTGTGGGTTAGGGCCCAATGCATGGGCTGCAGTCTCTCTTATGTATATTTATTCTTCCTTATTGCTTTAGTATTTTAGTTGATTTCATTGTATTCTAGTAGCATCATAAGACCATCAAAACTGTGTAAAATATTTTCTTTTCGATTTATTGGAAAGGATAAAGTAGTGTTCATTCTGTTTTTCATGAATTTGTTGTAGATTAGAGGTTGGATTTATGTTTTAGGTGAATGCTAGCTTAGGTTAAATAGAATTCGATTCAACTCATCTTTTCCATTGTTTAACATTATAGTTTGTTAATGGTCAATGCATGAGTGTATGTATTGGTTGCAATATTTTCTACAACTTTAGAGAAGGACCCCTTTCAGAATTTTCATCTTGGACTTCAACCCTCTTTCATTTTCCCTTCCATTTTGTTACCCACAACCCTATTTTGAAAACCATATTCATGGCCACCTTGAGCAGCCTTCTTGGTGCAAGACATGCCCTCCAAGGGTTCTAAGCTTGGCCAAGGGAGTTTGTCAACCCAAATCCAATAAGATCCACCTTTTCCTCACTCTTCCTCACCTCCATTTGACCATTTTCAGCCTCAAAACCCTCTTGACCCGTTTCTTGTAGCATTACAGGACTTCCTATAGTAAAACAAGGATCCTATAGTAGCTTCATGTAGCAGCGCCGGGAGCCGCCTTATTCACTCTAGAATCGATCCTCCACCTCAGAACTTAGTATAGGCCTTATTTGACCTCCAACTCTGAATTCTTGGGTCAAGGATACCCCTAGGCCACTAAAAATACTTTTCCTTTCACTACAAAACATAGTAGTTTTAGTGTGTTAGCCCATCATAGAAATAACATCATTAATACAACAACTATCATACAATAGGTAAAAGTTAATTCATGATTGATGTAGTGTGGGTGTGAAGATAGATTAGTTCCCTTCTTGAAATTTGGTTGAGTAGTTAAGAGAATGAGTGCAATCTTGTGTAATTTCCTTATTGCTACTAGAATAAGTGCTAGTTTCTTCATTGCAAAAGTAGAGGTTAGTTAGATGAATGAGTGCTATATATTATGGCTTCCGTTCTTGCAGACATAATATTGTTCATGATTTATTTTTTATTTTTTATTTTAACCAGTATTTAGTTGCAATTAGAAGTTTGATAGAATCTTTCTCTCTCAGAGTAACAATACTTCCTAGCAACTCATAGTATAACTAAGATGAGGATGGCATGAGTAGAGCTCATTTTTTGTGCATATAGCACCATCACCTCCAAGTTTGTACAAACCCTGGGTTGATAATTAAAGTTGATTAGCCTTTGGGAGTTGCAACATTCTTAGTGCAATACCAGGGTTGGGCCAGTAAGGTCCATGGGAAGAAGGGGAAACCCAAGTTTCCTTGTAGGGTATGTGAAGGGAATCATCTTATTCAAATTTTTCTGTATATGGATGAAGCTTCAAAAGTGTTGGAAAAAATTACAACTTCTCAGCCACGACTTCCAGCTCGTTACTGGAATCTTTCTCCAAATCTTCCACTAATTGATGAAGTGACTGATAAAAATCCATCTTCAGTTAAACATAGCTCCTATGAGTCATTGTATGGCCATACATTAGTTGAGAAAATACTCAACTCCGTCTTCAATCAATCTCACTATATTTTAATGTGAATCTCATAAGTCCGTTCCCAACCAACCATTGGTTGAGAAAGCGGTTGACCCCATTCCACCTTCAGTTGATCGCACTTCTCCCATAGACAGTGATGCCCATACCATTCGTGTTCTTCTAGTGTCTTCAGATCTTATCAAACACGAGGAGATTTCTCTCATTGATATAGAGCCCCCTCCAATTAATCTAGTTGTTTCCTTTGATTGGAACCATTTGATAGGACCTTGCCTCCATTCTTTCCTGCCCTTCCCAATAACAGTGTAAATTTGTAATAGGAAAATACCTCACATTATTTTTTATGAGGGAGCTTATATTAGCATTCTATCCTCAAATTCTTGGCAAGATTTGAGTTCCCCTCCACTTCGAATTTATTTTATTTTAACATAAGAACCAATCAACCCTTAGGGATCATTCATCAATTTCATGTTACCTTGGGAGGAAAAAATGTATGTATTGATGTAATGGTCATCATGGGCCCCTTGGAATTAAATTTAATCCTATGGTGAGACTATGTTTATGCTATGAACATTTTTTTTTAAACACTCGTTCGAGTGATGAGCTTCCCACTTGATGGAAGGATTTGTTATCAGTCAAATTGACCCTCAGGCTGAGAGAGGCAATTCCGAGGTAACCTCAAATCACGCTGAGCCAAGTAGCTAGCCCTAATAGGCCAGGAGAGGGCTCTCTCTATATATATCACAATAAAAATGACTGAGGTAAGAAGATATTAGGCTAGGTATAGTAGCTCAGGGTTTTTATTTTTGATTATGTAAGGTTTTGCTGGATCAGGAGGAGTCAAACAGCTAGGGCAAGGAAATTAGGTCAAAATTTGCAGGGTGTTCTATGGTGCAAGGTAGGTAGAAGGTTTTGACATTTAAAGGATGATTATGGTGAGATGAATAGACTGGTGAGGAGTTAGGAAGAGCATATGAGATGAATTCTCCCTAAACTGAAGAAAATAGAAAAATTATGCAAAATTCCCCAAAATAGAGCATGAAAACATGAATTCTGCCTTTCAACTTGAAATTAAGCATATCATAGACATGAAAATGGTTTATGAGCTTACAATACATTCATACAAATGATCACAAAGAAAAAACTAAGTCAAACCATTCATACCACATGGATCCCAAAGAAATAGTTGCAAATTTATCATTAATGTCCAGGCCAAACTGATACAAAATTGTGTCCTTGAGATGCCAAAGCTCCAAGTGAGTCAAACCATTACAATGATTGAGAAAATAAATCATATAGACCTCAAAACCACTCTTCCTAGCCTCAGGGAGTCGAATCCATAAGATAGGGATCAGTTTCACCTACTCCCAAACAAGAATCTGAAGACAAGGAAGACCCAACAATTTGCCTCTAAAAGAGAGGAAATTGATTCATTTGACCTATAGAGGACTTATCTAATGTATCTACCCTAGATAAAAATAAAAACATGAAATTTAAGTTTATCTTGACCTTTTACATCAATGATTTCTCATTTCCCAAGATAAAAAGTCAAAAAGTCAAAATTTGTTGAAGATGATGAAAATGGCATTTTCTTGGCAAAAGCATAGCGCCATGATAGGAAAAATAGCCTCTTTTGCAGGAAAATTTTGGAGGCCTTCCCGGTGTCCAAATCAATGCCATGATAGCTCATTAGAACGCTCTCTAAGTCTACTTTCGAAATATGCCTCCAATTTCCAAGATGGTGCCCATATGACTTGTCAAAAATAACTTCTCCCAAGACTGGTAAAAGCGCAGTGCCAAGGTAAAAAAGGAGGCAGAAACATGAAAATTTGGTGGGTTTTTGCACTTTTGCAGGACCAGTTCTCCTCCAAATTTTCTGAAATTTTATGTGGTTGATGTCTTCATCATTATGAACATGATTGTGGTGACCATTTGGCCATTGGAAACTCAAAAAAAAAGCGTAACGTTAAGGGTGCTCCGTTTTTGGCAGATTTTGTGTGCCAAAATTGCTCAAAAAACAAAAAATGCACTAAAGTGCCAAATGTGCCAAAAATTTCCAAAATTGTGAGGTTACTTGCTGATCAAGGGCTTGAGGCATTTAGAGACACCTCAACAAGTATTTATAACCTCTCCTTCTCCTTTTTCTCAGTCAAAGCTTGAATTTTTGCATGGGCTCATTTGAGCTTGGCCCTTGCAATTTTGTTTCTCATAGCATAGTGCTTTGCCATTTTCCTTTCCCTTGTCCACCTGTTTTGCCGATGAAGAAGGCATGGCCCCTTTCACTCCATGTGAAGCAAACACATGCCTCAAAAATTTTGAAGAGGATGATGATGAGGTGGCTAGGCTTGGAGTGAAGCCTCAGCAAGTATCTCTAACTTATCCTTATCCTTCTTTTGTCTATCCTCCATAGTGTTTTATGTCCAATAAAACCCTAGGGATAAGGTAGATGGGGATGGGGAGTGAAAATAAGTCTAGGGAATAGGGATAGGGTTATGAAAATTTAGGTAGATGGGGGAAGGAGTTATGGAGTTTTTGGAGGTGATAGGAGGTCAAGATATTTAAGGAGTTGAAAATGATAATTGGATTACAGGTTTGAGGTAGTGGCTGCGTAGGAATTTTAGTGACCTAGGACTTAGGTTTTATGGGAAAGGGATTTAGGGACTAGGAAAAAGTAGTGTAGGGGTAGGAATGGGTTTAATAGTGATGTAAGATGGTATTGTAGGGTTTATGAGCAGAAAATTGAGGATAAGGAGATGAAACTAGGGTTTTTCCACTAGGAAAAATGTCAATTTTACTTAGGAAAAAAACACTATGAAAATGATGTTTAGAACTACAAGGAGGCAATAAATTGGTGTTACTTACTTGCAAGAGGGTGTTACAAGCATTTTCTGAAAATTTGGGAGTATTTGGTTGATTTTTGGTGCTTCTAGGGCTTGCTGGACATAAGCGCAGTGACATGACAAAAGCGCAACGTCGCTGTGCAAAAGCGCAACGCCTGTGTATTTTGGTCTGGTGTTTTTGGGAAAAAGCGAGCGTCGCTGCAACACTGTTTTGCAGACCCCTTTTGAAGGCATTCCCGGTGTCAAAATTGGGCCCAGGATATCTCGTTGGAAATATCTTGAAGTCTAATTTACAAATATACCTTTATTTTTCTGATTGGAGTTGATTTACATTGTCAAAAGTTGATTTTCCAAAGACTAGTCAAAGAGTGATGAATGAGGGTGCAGAAATGTAGAGTGCTGGTTCCAGTGACTTTTGGAGGCCTTCCTCAACTCCAAATTGAGCTCATGATAGCTAATTGGAAAGCTCTCTCTCTCTAGTTATAATTTGACTCATCAAGAAAGTCATTAGGACACTCCAGCTATGAGAAAACTGGATTTTCCCTAGGTCACTCCAGAAGTGTGACAACTCTCCTGTGGCACCTGTATTTTTGACATTTGTATAAAACCATGGCACCTGTGTAAAAAATGAAGGAGGTTTTTCTTCTTGGACCTATGATGGAAAAAAACCTCTCTCATGTTTTTCAAATTCATCTCTTTTTGGTCAGAAACATATTTTAAAGAGAAACTGGCCCTATGAGTGGCAAATGGCTTGACTCTTGGAAAGACTTCTTAAAAAATGATGGAGACATGATGTTTATGAGCTGAAATGACCTCATACTTACTGATATGACCTACCTTATGGCTCCTCTGCTCATATGCCTCTTTTTCATAGCAAACCCTAGCTCAGTGGCAGAGGAAATTAGGTTTAGTACTTGTGAACAATGATGACTTGGACACCCTTGGGAAAAGACAACTCCCTTTGACATTTGATGTGTTGGCATGTGGAACTCTGAGTTGGGAGACTTGGGAGACTAAGTACTTATTACATTTGAACTAACTGAAGCAAAACATGAGTTTATTCTGGGTCACCTTCACACCTTCTACTGCCCTTTATTGAAAATGAGACAATGCAATGATTTGACCTAATGAAACCCTAGTGACCCTATGAGAAATGAAAAAAACTGACTCAATAAGTGACTTTGAATAAAAGTGGAATGAGAGCAGACTTTTTTTCAACATAATGAAGACATGGAAGAGTGTCAGCAGGCATGTGCTTGTGAAGGAAAATGGGACACTTGACAAGGACAACCACCAGTGGAACAATTTTATATCATGACCTAATGGAATGATTGAAAATTATTTAGAGTGGGACACCTAAGATGCACATGAAATTTTTTTTTTGATCCCTACTGGAAGTATGAAAATACTGACACTAACAGGATTGTGATTATCGGTCAAATTTCATTTGTTGGTCCTAATTTGACTACTAATCATCCTACTTCCCTAAGCGCTCTAAATATGAAAGTGGTATATCCCCCACCATAGTTTAATTACGTGGAAACCTATCCCATGCCCTTACCTACTATTGAAGAGGAGCCTCTCATTGTTTGCTCAACTTATTTTTACCTAGATCCGGTAAGATATATGGTGAGTCATTTATTGGGCGAATTGGAGCCTGATCTTTCTTTTGGATCCCTTGATATGCATCATTTACATAGAATTGTTCTCTTGTCTAGTGAGAAAATCTTGGAAAATATGGTATCTTACATACCATGATCAAGGAATAAGGCACTAGAGCGGTGTTCCTTTTCTTGTGTCAAGCTCATTAAAAAAAGAAACAAGGTCCTCAGAGAAAAGTTCCTTTTCTTGAGCCAAGCTTGTTAAAAATGAAACAAGTTTTATGAGCAGAGTTCCTTGTTTTGTGTCAAGCTTGTTACAAAATGAAAGAAGCTCCCATGAGCAGATTTCATTATCTTGTGCCAAGATCGTTAAAAAATTAAACAAGGGAACACACAGTTCTTTTCATGTGTCAAGCTCATTAAAACATGAAACATATCCCATTCTAATTTGAGTCTTTGACTAGATCTCGTAAATTCCGAGTTGAGTATTTCACTTGATCTTGTAAATGAACCTTCATTCCATCCACCTATTAGTAACCAATAGTCTACTTAGGTGAATGAAATGAAGCTTGGGGAGCATGTGCCTAAAATTTCATTATTACACTGGGAGCATGAAACCTATCTCAAGCATAGTTTTCTCTGTTTCAAGCTTGTGTAAAAATTTAAAAATGAAACCAGTCTAACACATAGTTTTTTCCTCATTTTAAGCTTGTGTAAAAATGAAACTAATTTCAAGCATAGTTTCCTGTGTTTTAATCTTGTGTAGAAATGAAACCATTATCATTTTATCTTGTTTGATTTCCATTTTCATCAGCCTATTTATTCCAGATGAGCCTTGGCTTTTTCATTCCATCATCACCATCTGCTTGGCTGATCATATTATTTCCCTTGGTTTTTTTACCCTTGCCTGGGGAACTGTTGCGATGAGTGGTATTGTTATATTGCATCTTGACCTCTATGTGTTTTGAGAAGTTCCATCATGACTCGAACTAGTTTCTACCCTTTATACCACTTGTTTCTTCAGATGGAGTCCTCTTTCAGCTTTTTCCAGACTCCCTAAACATGAAAATATTTTCGAGCACTTGTTTTTTCAAACTTGTTAAATTAAATGAAAAGATGTCTACTTATTATAATTTTAACCCTTTTCTGGACTGTGATAAAATATTTATGAAAAAGGAATACTTTAGTTTAATATGACTAAAAGGTTCTCCCCTGAGTATTATTTTCTACCTTTTCGGACCCAAGAGACAAATTTACGAAAAGGAACCTTTGTATTTTTATTTTTCGCCTCTTTTTCAAACTCGCTAAACATGAAAAAGAAGTCGAGTTACAACTTCGATGGACTCGTGATATTATAAAACAATGTTGGACTTGTCAAACATGAGAGGACCAAACCATGCCTTCTTACAGTTCGTTAAAAATACTCAGAAGGATTCATTTGAAGGATGAACTTATATATCAAGCATATGTTATCCTCCTCAAGCTTGTCAAAAATAAAGAGGTACTGACCATAAATGGTTGGGGAAATTGGGAAAACAAGGTACTTAACTTATTAATGGTAGCGAGTCTCTCTTGAAATGACATTCTTTGACTTCATCTCCGTGACTTTTGGGTGGGTAAATATTCTTTCCTATTTGGTTTATCACACCATATTAAAAGCCTCCATATTTGGTTTTGATTCAATGCTTCCAACTCCATAAAGTGTCTCCAATATGAGAAGTAATTCAATTGATATATGCTACAATAATCTTAAGCCTTCATTCATGTTTTTCATTCCTAAAATAGCTCTTCATTAGCATCATTCTATCTCAAACATTGATACCTATTTTGTGTCGTTGATGGGGGATACATCAAGGCCCTCTTACGGTGGGTGAATTCTTGTTGACATCAGCTCATTATTCAAGAAGTTGAATTAGAAACTCCCTTCAGTAGGTCTTCTTGAATAATGAGCTGATGTCAACAAGAATTCACCCACCGTAAGAGGGCCTTGATGTATCCCCCATCAACGTAGGTTTCTCCATTTTTCAAGTGTGTTAATTCTATAAATTCAGGAAAAATAAAAAATAATTTTGAATTTTCTCCTTCCAGAAGCTTCTAAGGTGGTTTTAACTATTTACTATGGATAGAGATCTTGAATTCATATCTAATCCTACTCTAGTGGTAATATGTCTTATCCCTTGAGCTTATCCTCCCTCATAAGTGGATCTCAATCCTATATTGGTAAATCACAAACTAACATGTTTACCATATAAATTTACTTCCTTGCATTAGGGTTGAGCATGAAGGTTTTATTTGTGAAAAAGAATGACAAGTCATTTGGGGAGACATGTACAAAGTCAACTTATATTTATGGTTGTAACTCTCTATTTTATTTATTAATACAAAAGGGATCATGTTTTCCTGTGACTTGTGTTATGATCATACTTTTGTATTTCAACGACATGTTGACTCATCGAAGGAAGATTTTGGATTATGCTATGTGGATGTTGTATTTTATTTTCTTGTTTTAGTTATTGTTGCAGGTTCCATTTATAGTGCGTGGAGATAGGATTGGAGCTTACAAGTGAAGAATAGAGAAGTACTTGCTATGAATTTCAGGTAGGCCCCTTTTCCATATTCTAATCTCTTTAAGGAAAACATTGATTCTGTTTTTCCTTTGTTGTTCTAGATCAAGCCACTAGATCTAGGGAATTCATTTTTGTCTACAGAAGTGAAATTCCGTATAACAAGCCCAATATTTTCAAGATCATCATCATCACTCTTTTTAACAGGAAATGGGCATTTAGATGTATAATTGTCATCACATATATAATTGAAGCAAAATTCAATACCTAATCTACCTTCTTGACTTTATATGGCATCATTAACCAACAAAAAGAGGGGTTCTTCTAGATCTGAAGTATTTTTAGCATGTTTGCAACCCTTTTTTTCTGAGACATATTCTTCTTACTCTTGTCCATAGGTCCCCTATGTTCCCTTGAGTTGTCAAGATGTAATAGAGGGAATCGACTCTGATACCATTTATTGGAAACACATCACTACTAAGGGGGGGGGATTTGAATCAATAGTGATAGAAATCATACACTTTTTAAGACTTTTTTCCAATTTATTAGTTAATCAGTACAAAATATATATTCAATGATCTAAGCATGTAAAAAACATTAATAATCAACACATAAGTAACATGCAAATAGAACACAAGTGTTTCTGTTGGAAACCCTCAAGAGGAGAAAAAACACTTGGATTCTCCCTTATCTTATTATCAATAAATATCTTTTAGAAATTCCAACCAAAACTATCTAGGAGCCACTACTCTTCTATATAAATTCTGCTGGCCACTACCAATAAGGAGCCACCATACCTATAACAGTTTGTTGTCCATTTCCAGTTAGGAAGACCCAACTCCCTATCAACTGTTTGCTGGCCACTACTAGCTAGGAAGCCCCAACTTCCTATCCTGGAAAACAACCACTTAATGGAGGCCCAAACCTCCTCAATCGCTATGGGCCACCCTTTCATCCATTTTCATACTAGGCCCAGAAATAACCTTCTCAAAATATAAACACCACTACAATACAAACTCATACAACAACAAATTGCTTCCCCTCTTTGCTCCTCAATCGACTCACATAATAAAAAATTCCCCCACACACACTCTCAATCTAAAGTTACAACAAAAATTATACATATTTCATAAATATCTTCATAATATCATTAAACTACCATTTAACTCACTCAAGGCAACACCTTAGACATTAACCCTTATGACCCTTATGAAAATACATAGACTAGAATATACAACAATGCTCAAGACACTGCCACAACAATGCATACTTTTTTACATCATTAAGAAACTCTTTACTACAAACACACCCTAACAACATAAGAACCTCTAAAAAAACATACAAATCAACATTCTCCTTAGATCGCACTGGCACTACTCTACTACTAGAGCACACCATGAATATATATATTTTTTCTCGCATTAATTAGTGAATACGATCATATGTGGTGACCCCAAGGCACTTCATTTGTACTATATCGTACTTTACATTGCAAGTAGCATAATCACATTATGATCCAGAGATGATCATGATCTAGAAACCCAAATATATCTTTACAACTGTGTGCTTTTAAAAAATTTAACAATGAAAATTCTTTCGTAAAGAGAGCATATAGAAATAATGAACATAGAAGAAATTACAGAAAAGAAGGCAAACACAAGTTGGTAATAAATTTCACCAGGTCCACCCTCCTGGATACCTCTCTGGATTCTTTTCAAATGAGTCAATCAATTTTATTGGTTCTCCTTTAAAAGGGTGCTTTATCTTTTTTATAATAAGGGAGACAAATTTTCCTCCTTGCTAATGATGACAACGAGCTCTCTCCATGATTTTAGGTTGGAATAATAGAAAAATATTCAAAGGGGGGGTAAGGAAATGATTCTCACAATGGGTGGAAATTTCCAAACAACTCTCCATAATACAACTAATGACTATGGGAAATATCTCTCCACATATTTACAATGTGGGAAAACAAATTATCCAACATGGGAAAATTTCTCCACTAACATAAAAGTGGGCTCTCTCTCTCCATTTGAATACAAAATGGGTACTCATGAAAAAACAATGAATTAAAATGAAATCGTCAAACTTTGACTCAATGGTCATTGTTGTGGTTGATAATGTTATTCCCCCAACAAAGGCAGGATTTTAGGGATTTATATATGATTGTATCGATCAATACAATGAACCATGCAATATAAAACTCCTCCACGTGATATAATGGAAACGATCCAACATGTATTTTATGTTTATCACCATCAAATTATTTTATAGAAGCTCTAGGCGGTTTCTATTGAGGAACCATTGAATGGTGATTGAAACCTTCAGTGTAATAGTGCCAAATAACAATGAGCCAATGTCGTGTTTGGTTACAAAAAATAATATATTTATTTTTCATGTTCCTCTACCATATCATAAAATTGCTGTGAGGTCAAATAACATGTCAACAACACGCAAATTTTTTTTTTAAACACACAACCCTTCGCACAATGGATGTATATGCTGAAGATTTCGTATTCCATTAACAACTCGTTTTAATCTTGAATACCAAAGTGGATGCTGGAATCTACGATCACTATGGAAACCCATTGCTACCATCCCTGCAGTCATGAGGAAAAATTATAATTGATAATCTTGTTGTTGGGTAAATGACATGACTCTCTTGCACAATATTATAGTCCAACCATATTCTACCAACACGTAACCTTCGAAGAACGAATGAGGGAAATAGTGCTAGAACCTTTCGATACATTATGGATTGAATTTTGTGTGGTTTAATATCCCTATGGAATGGTGTAACAAAAATGTATGGATGTTGGTACATACTCCTCTTCGAGCCATTCCATATGATGGAGTGATAACATGTGGATGAAGCCTCTGATTGAACCTTTGACATTGGTGTAACATATGGTGGGAAATAATGCACATAACATATGTTGGACCAAATGTAGCAGATCACTAATTCTGGTGGATCATGTGTCGATGACTATATTTTGCAGAGCTACCACAGTTGGTGGGCTTTTCCAACCCCCTTTTCTGAAATACAAATAATTCAACAATAAATAACAAAGAACCCCTTATTATAACAAGACTTGCGGTTGTGGTGGAATGGTAAACCAAAGAGTTTTTTCATGCGAGGTTAGAGGTTCAAACCTTTCCAAGGCGTATGTGCCTAATTAAAATTTTACCAACCTACTAGGGCGACGTGGAAAATTTTTATAGGGCCACTTTGTGCATCCTTTATGGCCCAATTGGAACACCATACACATAAGAATTCAATCCATGGTAAACCTGCCCACATCAGCTATCACTAGGATGACACATGTCAATAATTCATTGGTTCACATACATGCCCTAATTAAAATTTTACCAACCTACTAGGGCGATGTGGAAAATTTTTATAGGGCCACTTTGTGCATCCTTTATGGCCCAATTGGAACACCATACACATAAGAATTCAATCCATGGTAAACCTGCCCACATCAGCTATCACTAGGATGACACATGTCAATAATTCATTGGTCCACATACATGCCCTGTCAGCAGACCTTCCTGCAATGTCAATTGCTCGGACTACCACGTGGTAGTCAACCTTTGGTATTTGATTTTTTTAAAATCAAAATTTGAATTGTCGTATCTTTCTCATACAATATTTTATTGATGCGATTCAATTGTTGTTGGAATTGTGTTGATGAGCTCTTCATAATTGAGTTGGTTCAAATATAATTTGTCAAATTTTATTTTTTAACTTCTCAGATCCTTATGGATCGTATCATGCACTAGATCTTTCTCTATCATGCACACTAATCATACATTTTAATCTCTATCTCAACTAATTTCCAATGCTCTAGACTGAGCACTCTGCTACAACTATTCAAAAGAACCACACTAAAATCAAGATAGAATGCCAAAGGCTTTCAATCTTCACCTTTGAGTTTATCCATGCATGTTTGCCAACAAATCACACTGTTCAATACTCTATAACACCTCGTCTACAAACAATTCTTTGAATTCACATAGGTATAGGGTATACACTCTAAGAATTACAAGGATTCAACGTTATGTTATAATCTCAACCTCCATAAGCATCATCATCTCTGGAATATTCACACTTTTACCATCACACTCCTCTAACCTCTAAGTCTCTCATGCATAATTCTCTCTGTCAATTATTGATCTATCCAAGAAAGCCACTATCTCCATCGATCCTCGATGCACTAGTTGCAGCTATAAGTATGCATAGGAACATTATCCATGCCAACTAATTTCATGCATTTAGCCTCACATAGGAAATAAAATAGATTGTAGCCAACCATCATTCAAACCATAGTATATTGCATATATTCTCTTTCCCAGTGCACACATTGGACCAGATCAAGAACTATGACCACATCAATGAATTTACTCCCACGGTGATTAAATAAAACTTTAATTTGTGGGCCAAATCAATGCATTCCACTCCTTTGGATCAAGTTGATGTGTTAATCAGTCACTAACCCAAATCTAAATTAATCAATGTGTTTATATCATGGGAGACATCAAACGATGACTAGATCAACCAGTAACTAAGACCATAACCTCAACAATAATGTATTCACACTCCCATTGGTGACCAAATCCTCTGTAGTTGTTATAGACCATGAAAAATATTGATATCACAACCAATTCCATGGGAATTTCATTGGATTAATACCCTGGGAGTCCTTTTATTCACATATGAGCATAGATGTGAGTTCTTCCTTCTTAATATGGGAAACAAACATAGGTTCTAAACTAGAAATTTGGGTTGCCATAATTGCAAATGTCATTTTTCTAATCATTAATAATGTATGTACTTTGTTTTAGGGAAAAAATTATTTCTCCTTATCTAGATCTGCAACCACCTTCTTTGTCACACTTCAAGCACATGTAAGCAACATATTAATGCCTCTTAACACTAGAATAAGAACAGATATTCAAGGACCACAATCTGTCACTAGGTTGACACCAATTCCAACATGCCAACCTGACATAATATAAATAGAAACCCTTTAGGGAGAAAACCACAAAACTTCTTTTAGTTGGTTTATTTTTGTAGGCACCAACCTACTATTACAATTTTTGTAGGTACCAACCTACAATAGGATTAATCCCCTCATTCTCTCAAGTTTCTAGGAACCAACCTACACTAGACACCAACCCCCTCTACTAATTTGTAGTAAACAACCTACAAGAGACACAAATACCCTTTGTTTATTTATAGGAAGTACGAACCGACCTACAAGAGATACCAATCCCCTCTAAACTCTATTTTATAAATGTTTCCTTTTGTGGTCCTCATTTTTTTTCTTAATTTTTGAATTCACCTCATTCCTCTCTCTAATATTTAATATAATCTTGTTTGGTTCACTCTATTCTTCTAAAATTTTGTAATCAATACCTTATTCTCCTAAATTAATCAACTATGATCCAACTTTTCTTTGAACTAGGAGATTCCTTCTAATATTGTCTTCTCCAACTGCATCCTACTATTAACTATCCTATAAATTATTTTGTTCAGTTACCTCACTCTTCAAGGCTACACTAAGTTAAAGTAATATCTTATAATTTTGGTGCTTCCTTCAACCCGACCTTTTAGATTTATTCTTTACAAACATATTGCATACTTAATTTGGTGCTTCCTTTAGCCCAAATTTTCAAATATTAGTGCTTATACATACAACAAAGTGTTCTACATGAGTTTACAAGTATTTTAATGCTTGGTGCTTCCTTCAAGCCAAATTTTAAAATATTTAACACATTTGTGACTTAGCACCACTTCATGTGCTAAAATTATACATTAAATGCTAAGATTTAATAGGCTCCTGGTGGACAAACTTCACCTGTCACAAAATTCCATGTTAAATTATATTACCGGTCTGTAAAGGGATAAATCCAAAATTTGGCATTTTATACTGTATTATCGGGAAAATCCCAAAAACTTTAACACTAGATATCCTTGCAAAAAACATAACTTTAGAGTATGGATAACATAAAATATTTATGTCAGTTGCATCAAATTTTTTATCAGTTGATAGATCCCGAGCATATAGATATCAAGATATCGAATTATTTCAATGTATGTGCACTAAAAAAGCCAATGGTTGTTGATATGTTGAGGGCTCTAAGCTCTTGGAGTTGGAACTAGGATCTTCCATGACCAGCATCATGACCAGGAGCCACTATATCGGTGTATTGAGAAAATCCTCAAACATTCACTTTTTTCTATATTGGTGATATGTCAATATTTTGAGGATGCTTAGTCCTCAGGTGCTACACCTTAGCACCCTTGTGACTAGGACCAGGTGTATTGGATATTGGGAAATTTGTAAAAGTCACGCTTTTTTCTTAAAATGGGGACATTATTTGATACGTCAAGGGGCATAAGCCCTTGGCTAGTAAACCTTAAGCATGTTGTGTCTAGGGGACGTGACTAGGAGTTTATATATATCAATATCTTAAAAATTATGTAATCATGTGATTTTTGATATAACATTGTTAGGGAAATATATAAAGGGTGTTTATCCTTTATGTTAAACCTTAAGCACCTTGTAATGAGGGGCCACTCCATACCAGAATATTGGTGAGTTGGTAGATATTTGTAAAATGTTTTATATTTCAAGCATATGGTAGAAGAGCCATCAACTACTCGTAAATTTTACATTTCATTAATTGATGGTGGAGGTTCAGAAACTTTGTATTGTGGGGGGGGGGGGTGGTTTACATGTTATGACAATATTTGAGGTTTCTTCAATATTTCTTGTGCTCCCACATTTGGCCATGATCCCTTAAATTTAACATCAATGACAACATTATTCAACAAAATTCATCCTTAAATATTACTTCCCCTTACCTTTTAGTAACCAAGTCCTTAATACCCAATGTTGTGTAGGAAAATCCCCTCTGCAGACAAAGGCGATCCCTCTAGCCCTAGGATGGGTCTAGAAACTAAGGGAACATACTAACATCTACCTTCCTAGATTGTAAATGAAATTCAAAGCAAGGAAGATGACCTACATTGTTCTGCCGTTATGTTGTCGTCTTCCGTCGAAGTTTCTTGATCTGTCTCTCTCCTCAAGCTCGATGCATGCTTCTACCAACGTTTGATTACTTGTACAGACAGTCAAGACACCACGACAAGCATAAAATCATGACAAACATAAAACAATTACAACCTATCTAATTGATAAAGGAATGCTAGAAATCTCATTATAAATGCAAACAAGAGCAGAAGATAAACATCAGTTGCATTTTATTATGATAAATACAAGGGGAGTTTACAACCAAGCCTTGATGTTGAGGCTTTCCTTCGGCAGGTCCATATCCAAGCACGTTTGCGACACCCTCGTACACAAAGGTCTAAGATATAACTATGTTCCTAACACACAAAAACAATCATACTGCTCTATTCTCCCGAAGCTATAATAGCACTATAATTGCTTCTAGCCCTAGGGTGGGTCTAGAAACTAAGGGAACATACTAAAATCTACCTTCCTAGATTGTAAATGAAATTCAAAGAAAGGAAGATGACCTACCTTTTTCTGACGCTATGTTATCGTCTTCCATCGAAGTTTCTTGATCCATCGCTCTCCTCAAGCTCGATGCACACTGCTACCAACATTCGATTACCTGTATAGACAGTCAAGACACCACGACAAGCATAAAATCACGACAAACATAAAATAATTGTAACCTATCTAACTAATCAAGGAATTCTATAAATCTCATTATAAATGCAAACAAGAGTGGAAGATAAACATCAATTGCATTTTATTATGATAAATACAAGGGGAGTTTACAACCAAGCCTTTATGTTGAGGCTCTCCTTCAGTAGGTCCATATCCAAGCACATTTGCGACACCCTGGTACACAAAGGTCTAATATCTCACTATGTTCCTAACACACAAAAACAATCACACTCTACTCTGTTCTCCTGAAGCTATAATAGCACTATAATTGTTGCTTCTCTCTATGATTATCACTTCTAACTAGCTAACTAAGGAAGTAGAGGTGAAGGAGGTCTCCTTATATAACAATGGAGGATGAGGATATGGGCCCTAAAATAATGGGAAAGAAGCTTATCCTTTGGTTTAGTTCCTATTTTATGGTAACAAGAAGCCTAAAGGGGAATTCCTTGGCCATATCCTCAAAAAAAACTTCCATCTCTCCGCTTCGCGAAGCTTCTAGTCATGGAAACTTTGTTTCTATTTAAAAAACTTTCCAAAATAGGATCGGCGCAGGTCAGACATTAAGAAAAAGCACCGATTTTCATGGGTCTTAGTGAAAATCTCTGCTATCAGCGCGGGTTAGACACTGAGACAAAATGTCGACCTTGAAAATTAGGTTTTTATAGGGATCTTCCGGAAAATTTGTAAAGGGAGATGAATTGGTAGACAAAGTGTGGTTCAGGGGTATGTATTCCATGCTTGGAAAGTACACAAGGGTCATTGTATGGGTCCTCTGAGATTAAGGAATGGGGAGTACAAGGATAGTGACAAATTTCTGTGTAACATATGCCCCCTAAAGTATGAAGTCCGACAAGAGTGAGGGTTGATATGCTTTACGAGTATGTGCAAGGAAACAAATGCTGCCGTCAAGTGACCAACAAATCAAGCATAGATACATATACATAACTAAATCTCTGATGAAAATACATGAATCAAGGTATGGACGTAGCCATCCATAAAAGAGACCATTGTATGGTTGCAACCATCCATTTGAGAAGGATCACTTATAGACTCATGGTATGGTCGCAACCATCCATCTGAAATAAACATGTATCCAATCATGGAAAAATCATATCACTTCGCAACCTAGACTCTAGAGAATAAAATCTAGGGTCTTGCGCTCCGTCACGATCTGATCAACTACAATTTCAAGCATGCGAACAAATGAGTCGAAGTCAAACATGTAGGAAAATCACCTGATTACTATTCAATGATGTAAATTATTAATAAGCGCGAGAGAAACCTCCAATTTTACAATGGTCCTCAAGGTATTTCTAGTACAATCCACGGAATATGAATAAGGAACTGAAGTCGAACACCCGTGAAATCACCCGATCGAAGGCCAATGATGTGAACCTGTCATCGAATGCGAAGAACTTGCCATTAGGGCATGCAACTCTAAGGTACTAGAAAGGAGTCTCTAGATTGACTTCCTAGATAATGAGATGAAGTCAACAGAGAGCGATCTGTTGAAGGAGGGTCATAATGAATCCCACATCATCGACACGAAACAGAAAATGTAATATGAGTGTTAATCAAGACTGAAACAGAGGATTAGGGAATGTATAAATTGCAAAAGGATTTTCTCTTGAACATATCGGCGAAAAAACTCTGGAATTTGGAAACATTTGACTCAAATAGGATCAGAGGTCATGTTGACAAGATTGGTAATTGAATGAAAAGAAAATTGATTTCCCAAAGCCATGGAGGCAAAGTGACAGAGTGAAGATATACCAACTCGACACAAACTATAGATAAGTATCATGTTCAAGAGTGACATACTGCCGACACAAATGACGAATAAATTCCATTTTCCCCCACCATTTCTGGCGAGTACCTCTTTATTTTACACAAGCTTGAAGAGGATAGAAAATTCTTGTCATATAATTTTGTCCTTTGGAAAAATCCATCCTAGTACATTTTATGAGCCCTAGGAAGGAGGAACTCGGTAAAGTTATGGTGATGATTTCTGATGTCATTTAGTTTTAACGAGTCTGAAAAAGGAAGAACTCGACGTATTTTCATATTTAGAGAGTTTGAAAAGAGGCGAAATAAAAACTCCAAAATTCCCTTTTCATAAATAGTCCCTCATACCCGAAAAGGTAGAAAAAAAAATATGAGAGAACCTCTCAGTCGCGATTGGCTAAGGTATTTCTCTTTCATAAATAGTTTATCCCAACTCGAAAAATGGGTAAACGTATACTGGGTAAATGACGTTTTTCAGCCTTTAACGAGTTCAAAACGACAAGATCTTGGCAATATTTTCATGTTTTGAGAGTCAGAAAAGAGCTAAAATTTGACTTCTCCTCGAGGAACGAATGGTATTAAGGGTAGAAACTGGTTCCGGTGATGGTGGAACTGCTCAGAATAAGTAAAGGTTAAGAGGATGGCTAATAAGATCACTCATTGCAGTTGTTCCTCAGGAATGGGAAAAACAATCAAGTGAGGGAATATGATTGGCCGAGCATATGGTAACGATGGGATGAGAAAACTAAGGCTCATCTGGAAAAACAGGCTGATAAAATTGCAATCACGAGAGGTAAAATAAGAATGGTTTCATTTTTACAAAAGCTTGAAATCAAGAAACTCTGCTTGAAGTTGGTTTCATTTTTACACAAGCTTGAAATGGAAACAAACTATGCTTGAAAACATGGGAAATTTTTCTTGGAATTTTTTTCAATTTTACACAAGATTGAAATAAAGATAAACTATGCTTGAAAACGGTTTCATTTTTACACAAGCTTGAAACGAAAACAAACTATGATTGAAATAAGTTTCATGCCCCCAACATGATGACTCAATTTGAGGTACATGCTCCCCAAGCTTCATGACATTCACCGGAGTAGACTGCTAGTTACTGGTAGGTGGATGGAATGAAGGTTCAATTACAATATCAAGTGAAAGACTCGATAGGGATTTTACGAGATCTGATCAAAGACTCGAATTGAAAAGGGAACCTGTTTCATTTTTTAATGAGGTTAACACAATAAAAGAACTATCCTCATGAATATCTTGTTTCATTTTTTAAGGAGCTTGACACAAGAAAACGAACTCTACTCCGAAGACCTTGTTTCATTTTTTAAGGAGCTTGACACAAGAAAACGAACTATGCTCCGAAGACCTTGTTTCATTTTTTAAGGAGCTTGACACAAGAAAAAAAAACTCTGCTCCGAAGACCTTGTTTCATTTTTTAAGGAGCTTGACACAAGAAAATAAACTATGCTCCAAAGATTTGATCATGACAAATAAGAATTCATGGCTTCCAATAATTTCTCATCCAACGGGAGAACATCACTCTAGAAATTAGGATCCAATGCCCCCAGTACATTGTCTACTACCTCATTGACTGAATTATCAGTGGACGTGGACATTGAACATATAGCCACATAATTGACCTGCGGCAGGGAAGATATCACCGACAGGTAAGGACCAGGAAGGGACGACGGTAGACCAGATTTCACATCAGGACCAAAGAATGAAAGCTGATCAATGGTCACGATTTGACCTTCATGTGGAAAATAGATCACACGAAAGAGGGAAGAGACAAGCACGTCCATGTCATAAGCATAGTCATGCCCCAGGAGTAAATTAAAATCCAAGGGTCCTTGGACAACCATCACTTCTATATAGACGGTTTTCCCTCCCAAAGTAATAGGCAACTTTAGAAGGATCCCTAATGGTTGACTTGTTCTTATGTTGAAAGCCAATAGATTCTGAGTAATAGGCACAAGTTGCGGAGAACCAAAATCTTGCCATGTAGTTTAGGACATAATACTAACTGAGGCGCCTTCATCTATAATTGTGCCGAGTACGACCATATTGCAGGCCTATATAGTGCTCTCAAAGGGAACGTAAGAAGGAAAACGATATCCCGTAAATCGACTCCAATCAAAGGAAGCGACCAAAATACATGGAGGGGGTGCCATAAGAATAAGAGGATTATCCCCTTGCATTACGGGAGCATAAATACCATCATTTTGAACTCTAGGAACGAGAGCAGAAGGATTAATTTTTGGAACTGTGGCGACAGGAGTCGGAGGATCACCCTCCTGGATCATGGAAACAGAAGGATTTCCCTCCGATGTCGAATAATTAGGGGAAACAAAAAGAACCTGACTAGGATGAGGCCCACTCTCGACTGAAAAGACCTGATGAACTCTAGATGGAATCAGGTCAACCTTTTTCTCAACCAATGATTGGTCGAGAATGGACTTGGGAGTATGACTTTCACAGAGAGTGGAATTGACTGGGGATGAGTCTCTATAAATGATTTGATCAACTATTGGAGGACTTGATGAAAAATTCCGGTAACTAACGGGAAGACAAGACTCATAAGCTGAACGGGTATCCAACACTTTAGAAGCTTAATCCATATAAAGACAGAGGTGACTGGGATGGTTCCCTTCACACAACTTGCAGGGAATTTTTATTTTATGATGCAGGGGAATTAGACACTAGCTAGCAATGTAGGAGTTTTGTCCACATGTTGTGGCTAGTAGGGTTTGAAAACATTTGAATTGTTACAGCTAGGTGTCAATACCTTAGCTGATTGTATTATTAGATCAGTTAGAGTTGTAGAAGCCGAATGGTTAGTCCATCTATCATGTTTTAGTTTTCGAATAATTGTAATTAGGCTCTTGAATTACCATAACGGTCCTCACAGAGGAACCGAAAGGACATATGTTGATGTATATAAATGTAATCCCTCGGATGTATAGAGAGCAAGAGTAGGGAAGAGAAATTCTGCAATAAAACTCTGTGCGTTAACAATTGTTTCCAGTTAAATGATTTCAATGCTCATTGGCCATCGAATTGTCTCGAGTTCTTATTAATGAAGAAATTGTTTGATTGAGAAATGATTGTACACTGGTTTGGTGTGAAATCGTTGAGAATAGTGATTGTATAATTTCGTATTATCTATCTATTGTTCCCGTGAATTGGTTGGATAAACCCTGCGAGTTAAATTCCACCGTAGTCCTCTGTCTGTATCTTTATTATGGAATTTCCCACTGTACAATCGTAACGAATTCAATTGAACGAACCCAAGCGATAGACCGGAGTTAAGGCATATGAAGAGCATCCCAACCCCAACTCAACCTTTGGTTGATCACTGTAGCAAAACCATGAGTGGATTCCCAAAGGCGGATTGCCCATATCGCACCGCTTTTGCGGAGAAGGCGGTATTTCCTGAACGCAAGCGATTCCACAGACCTATTGACACGTGCCGAGGCAGACCCCGTAAAACCACCGGTTAACCTGTGCCATCGCAATTTATCAATCGTACCAAGACGCCGAGCGATGTTGCCTAGAGCTGTTGATCTGGGCAAGGGTCATCGGATGGCGGTCACTTGCTGTAGATGCGCGAACGATAACCGAAGCATGCGAGCGATAATAAGGTACGGTGCATGTGTTTGATTGGTCGTAGAGGTGGGCCCGGAACCAAGGTTTATTATAAATCATTTGTTTAAAAAAGCGTGGAGCATTAAAATAAAGTGTGAGGGGTTAACTTTGGCTATAAAGGTTCGGAGATATATACATATAAGCTAGGAAATATAATATAACATTCGAAATTTGTGATTGTATTTATTTGTCAATTTCTTTGAAATTGATAAATAAAATAAACGAAAGAAAAATCCACGTGGGCTAACAAAAGGGAAATGCGGCCAGAGCCACGTCACCGTTGACCAGCTCTCCTTGGGGCGGACTTTCAGTGTTGTTGCGTCATTTGTGGTATCAGAGCTATTGTTTTAAGGTTTTTTTTGGGGAAAGCTGACATGGCGATCTGAGTTGGTAGAGGTGCTGGCAGAAGAAGACCTGTTGCCAACGCTGAGGTGTTGGGGATGTTGCAGAGGGTCGAAGCCAGAATAGATGCCATGGAGCGAAGACAGCCCAGAGATCCGAAAGACATCAGTGAACCTGAAACAGAATAAGTTGAAGAGAATGTTGAGATTCCTCAAGACATGAGGCTCCTTAGAACTGTTTTGGGGTCTGCAGTTAAGCCCAGAATTGAAGTGTCGAGTTATGCAAGGGGGCTGAATCCAGAAGAACTAGTGGACTAGATTAATGAATTGAACAAGTGCTTCGATTATGAAGAAATAAGTGAAGATAAGAAGGTCAAGTTTGCAGTAAAAAAGCTGAAAGGACATGCTGCACTTTGGTGGGATGGAGTGCAGGCAGAAAGGAGGAGAGTTGGAAAGCAACCTATCAAGAGCTGGACCAGAATGATGGCTAAATTAAAAGGTAAATTCTTGCCTAGTGATTACCATCTGACATTGTATAAACAAATACAGAACCTGAGACAGAGGTTTCTGACAATAAAAGAATACACAGAGGAGTTATACAGAGTAAGCATAAGGGCTGGGCAATTCCAAGACACACCAGAGAAGACTGCCAGATATGTGAACGGTCTAAAGCTGGAGATCCAAGATGAGATTGGTCTCCTGTCTCCTAAGACAGTGGAAGAGGCCTATCAGATGGCCTTGAAAGCAGAGGAGAAGCTCCCGAGGAAACATTCTGCCAAGAAGAGAGGTACTTTCTGTGGAAATGGAAGTCAGGGTGGTAGAGGAAAGCCTATTACACCCAGGGATGGAGCTAACAGTAGCTCACCTCAGAATGCATCTACAGAGGATGATGCAAGGAGCAGAAGGGGTTCTTACAGAGGAAAAGGAAGAGGAGGCAGAGGTAGAGAATTGAGGTGTTATAGATGTCAGCAAGTGGGACATAAGCACTATGAGTGTCCAGAGAATGTGGGTGCTGGCCCAAGGAATGTTGTTGTTTCCCAGACTGGAGAAGAGGCAGAAGTTGAAGAAGAAATTCTTCCAGAGAGGGGAGAATCCTTAGTGGTAAATAAGGTCCTGTTGAAGCAAGCCAAAAAAGTCACTGAGCCTGCACAAAGGAAGAATTTGTTTAGGAGCATATGCAAAGTCCAAGGGAAATGCTTCCAGCTAGTCATTGATAGTGGCAGCACAGACAATCTAGTGTCCACTGAGGTGATAGAGAAATTGAAGTTGAAGACAAGGGAGCATCCAACTCCCTACAGGGTGTCTTGGCTACATAAAGGGCACCAGCTGGTTGTGAAATAACAGTGTGAGATAGAGATGCAAATGGGAAAATACAAAGATAAGGTCCTATGTGATGTGATGCCCATGGATGTGTGTCATATACTGCTGGGTAGACCTTGGCAGTTTGACAGAGTAGCAGTGCATTATGGCAAGAAGAACACTTACAAGTTCTTCAAGGATGGGGTACATCGTACATTGATACCCATGGAAGAGGGAGAGCCATCCAGCAGAGTGATTGATCCAAAGACCTTGTTGCTGAGCGGGAAGGAATATCTGCAGCAGATAGAAGAAGAAGAGGTAAGTTTTGCTTTAGTTTGCAAACCTAAAGTAGTTCTTACTTCTACAAATATTTCTGATTTACCAGTAGAGGTACAAGAGATGTTAGATGATTACTGTGACATTTTTGTGGATGATTTACCTGATGAGCTGCCACCTGTGAGAAAGATCAGCCATCAGATAGATTTTATCCATGGTTCAAATCTGCCAAATAAGGCAGCCTACAGAATGACTCCCAAGGAAAATGAGGAAATCAGGAGACAAGTATAGGAGTTGGTGGACAAAGCACTGATCAGAGAAAGTTTGAGTCCATGTGCAGTACCAGCAGTTTTGAGCCCAAAGAAAGATGGAGGCTGGAGGATGTGTACTGATTCCAGAGCAATCAATAAGATCACAATCAGGTACAGATTCCCTTTGCCCAGAGTTGAGGACTTAATGGACTGTTTGAGTGGTGCTAAATATTTCTCAAAGATAGATTTGAAGAGTGGATACCATTAGATTAGGATAAGAGAGGGTGATGAGTGGAAAACTTCTTTTAAAACAAATGAAGGACTGTATGAATGGATGGTAATGTCTTTTGGGTTTTCAAATGCACCTAGCACTTTTATCAGACTTATGAATGAAGTGTTGAAAGAGTTCATTGGTAAATTTGTGATAGTGTATTTGGATGATATATTAGTTTTCAGCAGAACTAGAGAAGAACATTTAAGACATCTTAATCATGTCTTGAAGAAGCTGCACCAAGAGAAACTGCTGATAAATCTGAAGAAATGCTCATTCATGAAGGAAGATTTGGTGTATTTGGGTTTTGTTGTTTCTGCAGAAGGATTGAAGATGGACCCATAAAAGGTTAAGGCAATTGTGGAGTGGCCTTCACCCAAGAATGTCTTTGAGGTAAGAAGTTTCCATGGACTTGCTAGTTTTTACAGACAGTTTATAAGAAACTTCAGTAAGATCAATGCACCCATAATTGAGACAATAAAGAAGAGAAAACAACCATTTAAGTGGACTGCTGAAGCAGAAAGAAATTTTAAACTGTTGAAGCAAAAGATAACAAAGAAATCTGTTTTGATTCTGCCTGATTTTACAAAACCATTTCAAGTAAAATGTGATGCCAGTGGAGAGGGCATTGGAGCTATGTTGAGTCAGAATGATAGGCCTGTGGCATATTTCAGTGAAAATCTGAATGACACCAGAAGAAAGTATTCCTCTTATGAGAAGGAATTCTATGCAATTGTTCAGGCACTAAAGAAATGTTGCAGAAGACGGGCAGATCAGTGGAAGAGCTCATGGACAGGAACCCATGAAGAAATTGCCCTCGGGAGTCTGATGCAGGGGCATTAGACACTAGCCAGCAATGTAGGAGTTTTGTCCACATGTTATGGCTAGTAGGGTTTGAAAACATTTGAATTGTTACAGCTAGGTGTCAATACCTTAGCTGATTGTATTATTAGATCAGTTAGAGTTGTAGAAGCCGAATGGTTAGTCCATCTGTCATGTTTTAGTTTTCGAATAATTGTAATTAGGCTCTTGAATTACCATAATGGTCCTCACAGAGGAACCGAAAGGAAATATGTTGATGTATATAAATGTAATCCCTCAGATGTATAGATAGCAAGAGTAGGGAAGAGAAATTCTGCAATAAAACTCTGTGTGTTAACAATTGTTTCCTATTAAATGATTTCAATGCTCATTGGCCATCGAATTGTCTTGAGTTCTTATTAATGAAGAAATTGTTTGATTGAGAAACAATTGTACACTGGTTCGATGTGAAATCGTTGAGAATGGTGATTGTATAATTCCGTATTATCTATCTATTGTTCCCGTGAATTGGTTGGATAAACCCTGCGAGTTAAATTCCACCGTAGTCCTCTGTCTGTATCTTTATTATGGAATTTCCCACTGTACAATCGTAACGAATTCAATTGAACGAACCCAAGCGATAGACTGGAGTTAAGGCATATGAAGAGCATCCCAACCCCGACTCAACCTTTGGTTGATCACTGTAGCAAAACCACGAGTGGATTCCCAAAGGTGGATTGCCCATATCGCACCGCTTTTGCGAGAAGGTGGTATTTCCTAAACGCGAGCGATTCCACAGACCTGTTGACACGTGGCGAGGCGGACCCTGTAAAACCACCGGTTAACCTGTGCCATCGCACGTTATCAATCGTACCAGGACACCGAGCGATATTGCTCAGAGCCGTTGATCTGGGCAAGGGTCATCGGACGGCGGTCACTTGCTGTAGATGCGCGAACGATAACCGAAGCACGCGAGCGATAATAAGGTACGGTGCATGCGTTTGATTGGTCGTAGAGGTGGGCCCGGAACCAAGGTTTATTATAAATCATTTGTTTAAAAAAGCGTGGAGCATTAAAATAAAGTGCGAGGGGTTAACTTTGGTTATAAAGGTTTAGAGATATATACATATAAGCCAGGAAATATAATATAACATTCGAAAGTTGTGATTGTATTTATTTGTCAATTTCTTTGAAATTGATAAATAAAATAAACGGAAGAAAAAGCCACGTGGGATAACAAAAGGGAAATGCGGGCAGAGCCACGTCACCGTTGACCAGCTCTCCTTGGGGCGGACTTTCAGCGTTGTTGCGTCATTTTACCCTTTTTCCACCAGAAGAAATGATCACTAACTGAGGATTTGTCACCAGCATGATCTCTAGAGGCCGATGACAATGACAAACGACCATCAGACCATAATTCTAACACCTTGGGAATGCCAAGGCAATCTCTAAGAGGGTGGTCACCCTTACATAGCTTGCAAGGGAATTTTACTTTGCCAGACGGAGTGGGAGGTTTCTCGATATTAGTTGCATAGGTAGAAATAGTTGCTGATTTGGCCCCTAGATTATTTCCCTTCTTCTTCTTCTTCTTAGCCACCCGGTTACTAGAATCCAAACTTTCACTAGGCGAAGAGGAAGAATGAGGTGGAGAAATAGGTGAAGAAGGTGAGGGGTCAACCTTAGGATCAACATGGGGTTGACATGGTTCAGGTAGCGAAGAACTTGGTTGAGAAACTATTTGGATGTTCGAAACCAAAGGGGTTGAAAATAACCAAACCGACAGACCAATGGTTAATCCCGGGAGGGACAACGTTTCCATATACAGGGCACCAACATTCCCAAATGAAGGAAAAGGACCAGGATTCCCATCTTAGGGGATTCCTTGGTTGGTGAACTCTGGAAACATTTCCATTGGAATAAACCCTAAAGCATCACTAAGGAATGTAACTTTAACCAGGAATATTTCGTGGGCACTCAATTTTAAGACTTGAAACAAAACTTTGCCTTTTCATGTTTTAAGAGTCAAGAAAAGGACAAAAGGTGACTCTAGTAACTTTTAGTTTGAATGAGCTCGAAAGGACAAGTGCTCGATGATCTTTTCAAATTTTAAAGAGTCACTGAAAGATAAAAATGACTACTCAGGAACTATAGGCAAGAGGGTGTACCAAGCTCCCGTGAACTGTAATATACACCTTGGTGATCAAATGAAAGAGAAATGACCAAGAAATTAATGTACATGCATGTAGTCTCCACGAATGTTGTGTTTGGTGTATCACGGTTACAGGGTGGTAGACTCGAATTCCTATGGATAAAGGATTGCAACCTATGAGGGTCTCCCTTTATATACGCAAGGGTATGGGGAGGAAAAGTCCATACTAGTGTTGTCTAATGCAAGATTGCGAGCGACAACTGCTAGGTTTAATGACGCTGGAACACATCACTAGCCTAGACCACACTAAATATGAGCGTTAAGTTTCAATGCTTCCTTATATTGATTGAATAAATTTTATGGTTGATATTGAATTATGTCTTGGTTTCTAAGCCCTACCGATGTCATCTGAAAGCTTCTATATGTAGCTATATGAGAAAATAAATCCTTCAATTCGATGAATGCTATCAAGTTAAGGGAAGAGTCTCAAACAATGATGCAACAAAAAATTATATTACAAACTAAAATTTTCCCTAACCATATGACTTTCACGATCCCAAAGTAATCTAAAACATTCAAAGATGTGAATTATGCAATGTAATCTATGCAAAATTCTCTTTTTGAAAACAATGCAATTGTAATCTATGCACCATTTCCTTTTTCTTTTGAATGAAAAAGAATACACTAAATGCGACTTTTAGTTTTCAATCATTAAACAATGTAATCTAAGTTCAATGATCAATTCCAAACATGAATTTTCAATGCAACTTGATGTAATGCATTTTAACAAAAAGCAAACTTTGAGACGAAAACTAAAAGAACGCAAATTTTCTTAACGCAAAAGGGATGCAACCAAACATTAAGAATACAATCTCATTTTGAACACTTTGTAACAAAATTCCTCAAAAGGCTACAAGACATATGAGCTCAAGCACAAAGAGGACTTCCAAAGCATGGGCTCAAAATAAGGCATTCATTCCCTTTTACATCAAGCAATCATAGAAAGAAGACTTTCAGCTTAACAATGAGCAATGTAATCTATGCTCACAAGCGAACAAGCAGACCAAATGAACTCAGATAGACACTTGAGACTTGATCACTCAATCAACCAAAAAGAAAAAGGCAATCAACTAGAGTTGGCTCACCAAGCAAGGAGACTGACTCAATCAGCAGGGCGATGTCCTGTGAAGCATGCAGCCATGTTAGGATACACGTCCCAACAGAAAGAAAAAAAATAACAACCAAAAACTAAGCCAACGAGCCAATCAAACCAACTTGAGTGAAGGGGAGAAAATGTAAGTCATACAGAGAAAAGGAATGAAAGGGAAAGACACACTGGTAAAGGAACTAGGGAAAAAACCTTAATTTTTCACACACACAGGAATGGGCGTGAATTTTGGGGCTGAAACTAGCGCTAAAATCTCGATTGGCGTGACTGTATAACTGAAAACTAGTGATGATTGGCCTGATCAGCATGACTGTCAAACTAATAAAAGAACCAATTTCTGAAAAAAAAGAAGAAGAAGAGAATATCCCCTAACCAGGACTAGACTCACCACTTCAAGAAAAAACTAAAATATTGTAATTGATGAAAAACATAGGAACAAATAGGGAAATGGTTGTTCGACTAAACGCGTCGAATGACTAAGACCTCAAAGAGTGACAAACTCAAAGGAAACTCCCAGTGGAGTCGCCAATTTGTTGTGTAGGAAAATCCCCTCTGCAGACAAAGGCGATCCCTCTATCCCTAGGGTGGGTCGAGCAACTAAGGGAACATATTAACATATACCTTCCTAGATTGTAAATGAAATTCAAAGTAAGGAATATGACCTAGCTTGTTCTGATGCTATGTTTTCGTCTTCCGTCGAAGTTTCTTGATCCGTCGCTCTCCTCAAGCTCGATGCACACTGCTACCAATGTTCTATTACCTGTACAGACAATCAAGACACCATGACAAGCATAAAATCATGAGAAACATAAAACAATTAAAACCTATCTAACTGATCAAGGAATGCTAGAAATATCATTATAAATGCAAACAAGAGTGGAAGATAAACATCAGTTTCATTTTATTATGATAAAGACAAGGGGAGTTTACAACCAAGACTTGATGTTGAGGCTCTCCTTCGGCAGGTCCGTATCCAAGCACGTTTGCGACACCTTCATACAAAAAGGTCTAAGATCTCACTATGTTCCTAACACACAAAAACAATCACACTTTGCTCTATTCTCCTGAAGCTATAATAGCACTATAATTGCTTCTTCTCTCTATGATTGCCACTTCTAACTAGATAACTAAGGAAGTATAGGTGAAGGAGGTCTCCTTATATAACAATGGAGGAGGAGGATATGGGCCCTCAAACAATGGGAAAGAAGCTTATCCTTTGGAGTAGTTCCTATTTTATGGGAACAAGAAGCCCAAAGGGGAATTCCTCGGCCATATCCTCAAAACAAACTTCCAGCTCTTCGCTTCATGAAGCTTCTAGTCGTGGAAACTTCATTTCTATTTTAAAAAAATTTCAAAAGAGGATCGACACGGGTCAAAAATTAAGACAGAGCGCTGATCGTCATGGATCTCAGTGCAAATATCTGCTATCGGCGCGGGTCAGACACTAAGACAAAGCACCGACCTTGAAAATTGGGTTTTTATAGGGATCTTCAAGAAACGTTTTAAAGGGAGATGAATTGGTAGACAAAGTGTGGTTTAGGGGTATGTATTCCATGCTTGGAAAGTACACAAGGGTCATTGTATGGGTCCTCCAGGATCAAGGAATGGGGAGTAGAGGGATAGTGACAAATTTCTGTGTAGCGCCCAAGCTGGGAAGAAAATATTTGGTATAACCAAATTCAGGTTGCCTCTAAAGACAATGAAAATAACACATTTATCTACACCTAGGGAACTTATGCATATTGTGTACTCTAATTTTGTTTATTCAATGCTTCAACTGCTTTCCAAAGGGCTATGCTATGAATTTTCTCTGGCCTGGCCAATGATTGTGTGTAAATTACGTGGATAAGTTTATGGTACATAGAAATACTTTCCACGAATATGTAGATAATATAAAATAAAATCTTTCCAAACATTAGGAGATAAATCTTTCCATTTTTTTATGAAAAATGGAAAATATTACTCATTAAGGAGTTGTTTTAGGTCAGCATATATCAATTACTGGGATTAGGGTAGGTCTTGCAAAAATAGAAGTTATTTATAAACATCCAACTCCAACAAATGAGAAATATGTTCACACTTTTCTAGGATATGTTGGTTGTTATCATGAAGGATATTAAACAAAACTCACATAATTTACTAGAGACAAAGAAGAGGTGGAAAAGGCCTAAGAGCCTCACTATACTCTCACATTCTTAGTTTTAAAATAATGTTTATGATACACATAAATACAAGAGGTAGTTTGTATCAAGATAGTGCCTCTATCTTGGAATCTTTGGTTGAGAAAATATCTCAACCACACAATAATCTAGGAGCCTAACTAGTTGGAGAGAATCTCTCAACCAACTAGGCCTAAATTGACTTCTAACTATGAGGAACAAACCCAATCTAGAAAGGTAGGATTAAATCATAACTTTCATTAAAATAATTAATTTAATAATTTTGGACTTAGAATTTTTTTACTCACATGAGAGTGAGGCTGACATATCAAAGGTTTATTGAAAATTTTACTAAAATGGCATCGCCCTTATTCTAGTTATTAACAAAGGAAATCGAGTTTTATTGGACTGAAAAAGTTCAGATTACATTTGAAACTTTAAAAGAGAAATTGTTAAAGGCTCTTGTATTGAGAGGCCCAAAATAATCTCTACCTTTTCACATATCCGTAGATGCCTCCAATACAACAACTGGGGTTTTATTAAGTTAGAAAGAAGAACAACAATCATACGCCATCTATTTTATCAGTGAAAATTTTACCCCATCAGAGAAGAATTGTACATTCATTGAATTTTTTTTTTCTTTCTATTGTTCATTTAATTAATAAATTCTATCATTATATTAATGGATATCCCATTTTTATACATAGTTACCATTATATCGTTTGTTATATCTTAAGAATAAAACTATTACTAATGGAAGAGTGACTAGATGGCTACTTTTATTGCAAGTATTTAATATCACCATTTTTGACAAACACGGAAAAGAGTGTGTGGTTGATAAATTTCTCTCTAGACTCAATAATAAGGGGGAGGTTGTCCTCATAAAATACATTTTCCAAGTGAAAACGTGTTTACCTTGTCCACTAACACTCCATGGTTTGTAGACATTGCTAACTATCTAGTTGCTGGGAAACTTCCTTAAGACTTATCACCTAGGGAACATTAGAAATTTATCAGGCAATGTGCCTTTAACTCATGGGTACATGGTTATATTTTCCATACTATATTATATTTTTTATTAGAATATGTGTGAGGGAGGATGAGATTTATGATATCCTTAAAATTGTCATTATGAGCCCTGCAGAGGACATTTTGTTGAAAATCCATTGTAAATAAAGTATTACTGTTGGAATATTAATGGCCAGCTATCTTCAAAAATGTTGAAAAGTATGTTAGAAGATGTGATAAGTGTCAATGGATGGGACCACCAATAGAATATGGGGATATGTGTAAGGTCCCTATATTACTAGTGTATTCCCTTGTTTTTGTTAGTGTATCCCTCGTTAATGTTATTGTTGTACCCCTGCAGTCCCCATATTGTTATTATTGTGCTCCATAAAACCCCACTATTGTTATTGTTGTGCCCTTACATTATTATTGTTAGGTCGGCTAGGATTATATTATGACCCCATGGACTCCTATATATAGAAAAGAGGTTTTTTCATTTGAATCATCAAAGAATTGTTCACTTATGTAAGGTAAAGGAGGTTTCCCCCTTGAAGTGGCTTATTTCTAAGGTGTTGATCTCTCTTTTCTTCTATTTTTAGAGCTGGTTTCATAACATTTGGTATCAAAGCTTTAGATACTAGGGTTTCGCTGCTTCAAACAGGTCATCATGGAATTTTCGCTATAAAATTTTTTCTACAAAGGTTCAGATGCTAAAACAAAAAATCCTTTCCGCAATATCCTGAGGAAGATTGTGTAAAAATTTCAGATCTTGGTTTGCAATATTTTCAGAGATATGATCTGTGGACATTAGGGTTTTTTCAGGCTCCTGAATTTCATCTCAAAGAGGTGACCTTGGGAAAATCGTCATAACTCTCTCTCTAAGCATCAGATTGGAATTATATAAAAAGTGGCCAAAGTTACATGGAAGGTAGTTTTCTATGCATCAATTTCAAAGACGATGTAGGAAACAACGATACGTGGCACTCCATCCAAGTTCGATTTACTGAACTAGTCCATAATTAGGTCAATGTGGGAGATTGAGAATAAATTCGGCTTGAAGAATCCAAATTAGGTCAGACCTATGGCATTGGAAAGAAGACTCAAAGGGCTAATACAAGACCGAAGATCAATTCTTGGGGATCCGAATTACAGAGATAAATCAGTTTCAATATCGAGCTCCTCAAAAGCAAGAAAAATGTGTGTTTTTTTTTCAAATTGCATAAGTCTTGTTTGAAAAATTAGTTTTAAGTGTTTCCAAGGGCATATTCAAGCATAGATATTAGTATTGGGTTCTAAAATTCCCCCTAAAAATAATTCAACACCCATTAAGCCCTCAGGAGTCTCTACTATGAATCATGAAGAGGAAGAAGTGCAATATGATATATCAAAATTACAAGAGAAAGTGATTCAAATTTCGCTCTCGCAAAGAGCAATAAAAAATGAAATGGAAGTTTTGAAGAAAGGCGTGGAAGCTAAGATGGATGGTTTGAAGAAATGCGTGGAAGCTAATATGGATGGTTTGAAGAAAGGCATGGAAGCTAATATGGATGGTTTGAAGAAAGGCGTGGAATCTAAGATGTATGGTTTGAAGAATGGTATGGAAGCTAAGATGGATGACATGGAAGCTAATATGGAAGACATGAAGAATGATATAAAAGTATACATGGAAGGTTTGACAAAGTTGATACAAGAAATGATTCCTAATGGCGAAAAGGTAGTACAAGGAAACTCATGATGAGAAAAAAATAAATGTTAATTGTGATATCATAAACTCTAATGTTTGATGTAAGACCCACCATATTCCAAAGATTGATATGAGGAAGTTTGATGGCAAGGATCTTGTAACATGGATACTACATATGGAGCAATATTTTGATCTCCATAATGTGAAAAACACACAAAAGATACGCCTTGAAACTTTACATTTAGAACAAAATACATTTGTATGGTATCGATGGCTTTGCTTTCGTAGAAAAATTGTCACTTGGTCAATTTTTACGCAGGAAATGATAGCACATTATGAGGATACAAAGACCAACACCTTCTTTAGCCAATTGATAAATCTCAAACAAAAGGGTACAATGGTGGAGCACATTGAGGACTTCCAAAAATTGAATATAAGGGTAACTCATATTCCAGAGGAACCTAGGATTGATGTCTTTATATGGACTTTAAAGGATAACATCGAACATGAGGTTCACCTTTGGGAACTTGATTCATTGGAGAAGGCATTCAGGTTGGCAAGGAAAATTGAAAGTAAAATTATGGCGACAAGGAAGCCTACCACTCACATCTATAAATATGGAAGTGTTGCTACTCCTAGACTTCCACAACCTACAAGGTTGACAACACAGAAATTTGGAGAAAAAAGAGAAAATGGGCTTTTCTATAGTTGTGATAGCAAATACACTAAAGGTCATAAGTGTGATGAGAATAAATTATTTTACATAGATTGTGAAGAGGAGGAAGAAAATGAACAATAAAATTCAAAAGAAGAGGATATACACCAGGAACCAACCCTAGAGAAAGAAGAAATGAGTCCGACCATACCCTGTAATGCATTGGCAGGAATTACCACTCCTCAAACTCTCAAGATAGAAGGGCACATCAAGAAGAAAAATTTTATAGTCTTGATTGATTCAAGTAGTACCCATAATTTTATTCATTGTAAGGTAGCCAACGAATTGAATTGCTTCCTATACCCAGCACTCGAATGTCAAGTGATGGTTGCAAATGGAGGGACTATAAATTGCTATGGAAAATGCCATAATATCAAGCTAACCATAGGGGAATATGTATTAAATAGTCCAATGCTTTCCATTCCAATGGGAGGTGTTGATGTTGTACTAGGAGTACAATGGTTACAATATTTGGGGACGATAGATTTTAATTTTCAAGAACTTTTCTTGAAATTTTTTTCGGAAGGAAAGGAAGTTGAATTATGGGGTATCGCAAGGAATTCGAGAAAGATAATAAGCTCCAATTTCATGAAAAATATTTTGAATAAAGAAAAACAAGGCGTAATTGCACAATTATGCTCACTAGAAGTTCCAACATCAAAATCATCTATTTCTCCATATCTCCAAAAATTCTTGGACAATCATTCCAAGGTGTTTGAAACTCCCAAAGGAATCCCAACTATTCGTGATTATGATCATGCTATTCATTTGATTCCTGGTAGAGTTCCTCCAAACATCAGGCCTTACATATATCCTTATGTCCAAACGAGCAAAATTGAATGTATTATTGCAAAAATGTTAGAGGCTGGTAGAATTCAACCTAGTCAAAGTTCTTTCTCTGCTCCAGTAGTATTGGTGCACAAGAACGATGGATCGTGGTGCATGTGTCCAGATTATAAGGAGATCAATAAACTCACAATTAAAGATAAATTTCCCATTCCTGTGATTAATGAGTTATTGGATGAATTACATGGAGAAATTTATTTTACCGAGTTGGATCTTCATTCAGGATATCATCAAATTAGAATGAAGACTGAAGATATTTCGAAAACAACATTTCGAACTCATGAGGGTCATTATGAATTTTTTTTCATGCCTTTTGGCCTTACCAATGCACCTTTTACATTTTAAGGGTTGATGAATTCCATTTTTAAACCCTTCCTTAGAAAATTTGTGTTAGTATTTTTTGATGATATACTAATCTACAACAAGTCTTGGAAGGATCATGTTCAACATGTTGACAGGGTGCTCAAAATATTGGAGGAGAAACAATTGTATGCAAAAACCTCCGAATGTTTCTTTGGAGTACAAGAGGTGGAATATCTGGGTCATATTGTATCTTAGGAGGGTGTTAAGGTAGACCCTAAAAAAAATTAAAGCCACTAAGGAATGGAAAGTACCCACAACCATAAATCAGTTGCGAGGATTTCTCGGGTTAATAGGGTATTATCACGAGTTTGTTAAGAATTATGGGAGAATAGCAGCACCTCTAACAACATTATTGAAGAAAGATGAATTTTTGTGGAATCCTGAAGAAACTAAGGCCTTTGAACATCTTAAAGAGGCAATGTGCCTAGCTCCGGTCTTAACTACGCCAGACTTCACAAAAACCTTTATTGTGGAATGTGATGCCCTAGGAAATGGAATTGGTGTTGTTTTAATGCAAGAAGAAATACCCCTTGCTTTTGAAAGTCGTCCAATCAAAGGAAAGTATTTACATAAATCTATTTATGAGAAGGAAATGTTGGCAATACTACATGAACTAAAGAAATGGCGACCTTACCTAATGGGAAGACACTTCAAGTTAAAAATTGATCATGATAGTCTTAAGCACTTTTTTGAACAACGACTATATTCAGAAGAGAAACAAAAATGGGTCACAAAGATGTTGGGTTATGACTTTGAAATCATCTACAAAAAGGGGAAGCTAAATGTTGTTGCAGATGCACTCTTAAGAAATGATGAGGAGGTGGAAGCATTGATTTGTGCCATTTATATTATCCAACTAGATTGGATAATTGAAGCAAGGGAGGAATGGAAGAATGAAAAAGAAGTATGTAAACTCATTCAAAATTTGTAGTAAGGTCCTAGTACATACGATGCATTTAGTTGGAAAATTGATTCCTTATGATACAAAGATCGCTTATATCTTTGTAAGAATTCCCAACTAAAACAAAATATTATTTTGGAATTTCACACCTCTCTCGTAGGAGGACACTCATGATTTTTAAAAACTTACCACAGGGTGAAGAAATAATTTTTTTGTGGCAAAATGTTTGGTTTTCAAACAAAATAAAGTTAAGAAAATTAAGACCTCGGGTCTACTACAAACTTTACCCATTCCAAGTCAACATTGGGAGGAGGTTTCAATGGATTTTATCACAGGTTTACCTAAGTCCGAAGGAATGAGTGTCATCATGGTGGTATTTGATAGACTTACCAAGTATGCACACTTTTGTGCATTATCTCATCCATTTAAAGCAAGTAAAATCGCTAATGAATTTATGGAAACAATTCAAAAGCTACATGGAAATCCAAAGAATATTGTAAGCGACAGAGATCCCATTTTCACTGGAAATTTTTGGACGAAATTATTTTCTTGTTTGAGTACTCAACTAGCCCATAACTCATCTTATCATCCTCAATCCGACGGAAAAACTGAGGTAGTGAAAAAATGTTTGGAAGGTGTTATCACTCAGGTTTTCCTTGAAGTTGTGGAAAAGGAAAGTAAACCTGAGGTAACCACAAACCAACCTTCAGATACAAAATCTAGCCAATCTGTATCCAGAGAGGGCTCTCTCTTTAAAATTTAGCTTTGTTCTTAGAAAGTTTTAGGCTAGTTATAAGTCCAAGAATTTTGTTTGAATTTGAATGGTGGAATCCGCCAACTAAGGGCAAGGTTGAATATTTTCAGGCCATTGGACTATGGAGTCGAAAGGATGGCTTTACTGGATTAATATTCTACACACAAGATGGCTTTGCAGGGCAAGATAGCCAAACAGAGAACAATTTTAGAAATTAAAGTGAAAGGAATGGATTTTGAAGGGATGAAAAGAAATTAAGAATCTTTCAACATATTCAAAGAAAGAAAGTGAATGATTAGAAATAAAGAGCAGTCAAGAATTCTTTACTATAGTAATAAAAAATGTTTAAACCAGCGAAACAAGAGCAATTAAGAATTCGTTGCTTATAACCAGTTTAGAAGAAAACATTTAGAATAATCACAATTGAAATCAGAGTACAATTAAGTAAAGTCTGATTTATTCTTTTATGTCAATTATTCAGAAATGAAACACAGTGATATTATAAACAGATATAAAACTTAAAACATAGGACAGAAAAGACTTATTGAACTGTAGTCTGACACATGAATCCTGCAAAAAGTCTTGAGCTTCAAATCATCATCCAGCAAGCCACAAAGAATTTTATCCAAAGCACTTTTATTCCAAAAGATCAATTTTACAGCAAAGTAGTAGAATCCACCCAAAATACTTCCAAGAGTGAAGTATTTATACAAATTCTAAACTAAAATATCTTGAAAAAATATCAAGATTAGTTCACAAATCTCTCCAACTATTTTACATAAATAGAACTTAAGTAAAGGACACTCAAACTAATACATATATTTGGCACTATTTTGTATGGATAGGTGATGACAAAGAGGAGAATTCGAATTTTATCCAACTCTTAGTTGATGATGAGGCATCCAAGTCATTAACTGCTTCCTTTTTTTGTGAATTCTGCTCCAACAATTATGCAAACTTGGGGTCCAATGATATCTTTTTATTTCTCAATCCGTAATATATATGTACAAAGTGAAAGAGGTTATTGTAGATAAATATGTTGGTGAGATAAACCTCTTTCATTTTCCTACAATTCCTCTCCAGCTGTGCACAATAGGCTATGCACAAATATGTGTAAAACAAATTTTTACAGAGTCTGAACAATAACCTGTAAAGATGTAAATGTATCTCTCATTATGAAATCACTGTGAAAAAAGTGAGATAGGTTTTTGTAGATGGGTATCTTAGGAAAATAAACCTTTTTCAGTTTTGTATGATGTATTTTTTATTTACCACAATCTTCTCTGAAAAATGATGACTTAACTGGTATTTTCTGCAACAAGTGCTTTCCAACATTGTTTAATATTTCCAAAACCATAATAGCTGTTAGAAAAGTGAGAGAGGTTTTTGTATATGGTACTTTTAAGAACATAAAAATCCTTCAGTTTCACAAAATTCATCTTGGATTGATCACAATAGTTTCTTCAAAACAATGACTAAAACATGCAATTTCTGCAAAAATATTACTTCTTGTTGTGTTTTTCATCTTTTCACTTTTTTGTTCTTTTGACTGTTTTACTTTCACTTTTGACAAACTTCAATGTTGGTGAAAGTATTTTCATTTCCTCTTTTTACCATTTTACTGCCTCTGTAATTAATTTTACTGTTTACCTTTGACTGCTCTGTAACTTCATTTTAACTTTCATTCTGACTTTTACCTGATACACTTTAACCACTGATACTCTTTAGCTGTTATGCTTTCTAACCTCTGTTTGAATAGATTTGATAACACTCTTGGAGTAAACAAGTATTATGACTAGTATTAAGACTGTTTATCCAAGGATGTGGTCTTCTGATTACCTGTAAAACAAAAAAAATTGTTAAGAAAGCATTGGTTTGCAGGGGAGGTCGAAAAGGTTTCATTTGATTTTGAGAGGTCTGTGGAATGAATCTAGAATGATTTTTCGGAGGTAAACCATGCTCAAATTGGTTAATAGAGGTTTCAGGTGGCGCAACTGGGTTATAAAGGGTTTTACTGCATAATCAAGTGAGAGCAACAATAGGGTGTTTGAACAGTGATTAAACAGGTGCTGGTTATAGCAGATGAATTCTTGAACACTGGATTGCGATTTTCTTCATCAAAGTAACGGTCAGCAGTCCAAAATGGTTGATTTTTGAATTTTGCATGGGAGACTATCTTGCGCACAGAACAATGAAAAAGACGCATACGCAATGTGTTTTATTTACAAAGTTGAAAGGGTGGCAGGTTTTGATTAACGACGTCATCATGTACGATGGACGCGTCACCGAGGATAGGCAGTAAGCGGTTTTTTCCGCACCACTTTTGAGGGAAGGCGGTTTTGGGAGGAGAGGTAGCGAATCCACAAAACAAACGACGCGTGGCCAGGGTACTATTTGAAAACCGCTGCGATTTCGCGCGTTAACACTCGGACCGGGGATGGCCAGCGGAATTGACGAGAGCCGTCGATCTTGGAGCGAGTGATCTGACGGTTGAAGAAACAGGGAGATGGAGGGGATTTAATGGTGTGGGTCTGACACGTTTAACGGTTAATTAATCATTTCGGGAGTGATTTGATTGGCTGGGGAGATTATTAATTAACCTGGAGGGTTAATTAATCCCTTGGTTTAAAAATGTGAGAAAATGATCGGGCGCGGAGAAAATATACACGGAGAATGGATTTGTTTCGAAGTTTATTTTGAATTAAACTTGTTTTAAACACATATTCCATATGTTCAAAGTTTTTTCATATTCTTATTATACGATAATTAAATTAAATTAATTCAATTACCATAGGGGGCGGGATTTATTTATAATGATATTTTTTAGCCAAAGGGCATATAATGTGGATTCTTTATTTGAATATATGGGGGTTAAATACTTTGGCTAAAAACTATAATATATGGGTTTTTGGGATATTTATAAAAAAGGAATTATATAAATAGGAAAAGGTGATTTTTATGCGAGTTAATACATAAGTTAGAGTTAATATGACAAAGAGACAATGTAAACTCAAAATACTTAAATATAACCAAGAAAGTGAAGATTCAAAAGTAAATGGCATTATTATACTTTCATCACTTAGACTTAGAATAAAAGTGATTTTGAGGGCTTTTCATGAAAAATTGAAGGATTTTCCTAAGTAAAATGAGATTTTACTTAGGAAAAGATTTTGAGAGGTGAATGAATGTGATAATGGATAACTTCAAGTACTTAGGTCTTTTTCAATTATTGGGCTGAGGGTCCGGTCCCTCCAAAAGTCAAGGAAATGCCTTGAGCCCCTTTAATCTCCAAATACCTTAGTGCTTAGGGAAATTAGTAAAATATTTGGGGAAAATGAGAGGGGAAATTAATGATTTTGACCTTGCTTTGCTTTGAAATTTTGCCAATGTAGTGTTCTGTCTTTGCACTTGTGATGAAAGTAAATTCATAACACATTTTAACACCATCATTCATCAAATGAAAATTTGCAACATCATCTACCTACCCTATCTACTTTACTCTACCATTTTTTCTCCTTTATTAGGGTGCACTTAGATTGGCAAACCCTTATCACACTTTTTTTTCTTTTACATGGCAAGCCTACCTAAGTCTACACTTATTACATCCAAGGGCTCAGATTAAACTGTTGAGCTCCTTTTATTAATTCTACCTACCTACTTATCTGCCAAGATTAAACTGTTTGGCCAGATATTTATTCTCTATTTCTAAAACAGGAAATTGAAAGATGAATGAGTCAAGTTTAAACAGTTTGAGTCTTCATAAATTGTGGCAAAAGTTTGAAAAGCTACACACAATTTTGCTTATTACAGAAGAGCAAAAAGTAGTGGCATTTAGACTTGCACACTTTCCTGGTCTATTTTTGTTTGGGGTTCATTTCTTTCATTTTTTGACCATTTTATTTTTTCACCCTTTGATTTTTATTTTAGGGTATACCCTCTTTACATTTTTTAAATTTTTTGATTTTTTGATTTTTTTTCGAGAATATGGAACACCTTTGCAACAAGAAAAAGGTTTGAACATATTACGTAGTTTATCAAGACAATCATGCAATATGACTCCTATTGGTATAGGAGACTAACACTGGCTCCATTTGGGGATGACTTTTCCTAGTGAAAAGTCAAGAACAGCAGGTCAGTTGTCCTCATCCATTGACCTTGGTGAACCTGTAAATGTCTTCTATCTTCTGCAAACTGAAATCTGATCTGAAACTAAAACAACACACAAAAGTTTTCAAACCAACTTAATGAAAAACTAGCTGAAAATTGAAAACTAAAAAAAATGCTCAAAATTCTGATCTTATTGGCACTCATCTACCTACTCAATCTACTAAAAATCTTATTGAATCAGGTAATACAAAAATGCCAATAAAACCAATCAAGTAGCTGTAAAAATAAATGGATAACTTGATTTCTTGTGATCAAAATTGGAATTATGTTATGATCATGTGCCTTTATAATAAATGATATGATGTGTAAAGGCCACTTTTGATGTATTTCATCCTTATAGAGAAAACATGTTTGCATATTTGGGCTCAAAATATTCTCCATATAATCTGATATAGGATCAATAAAAGCATGATGTATGTTATTTACTTCTAGGCCTTCCATGACTAATTGTTCAATTGAATTATGAATATTAGACCATGAAATTATTTCTTCAGTCTTGTGTTTGAAAGAATAATCATCTTCAATATGCAAGTCAAAAGATAGTACAATTTCCTCTTGCTTTGGAGAAGGAAGATTTTCAAAGAATTCTTTAGGATTTCGAAAATTGTATGACTGAATTTGAGAATGCAGAAGTTTGATTTCATTTTCATAATTTTCAGAAATTATCTCAAGAACACATGTTTTCAGTTTAGGAGAATATTTTCTTGATTTCAAAAGAAAAAAGAAAGCTCTTAGAAAATTCTCATCAAGCTGAAGTTCTAATATCTCATCCCTCAAAATAGCTAGCGATTGTTCTGTGAAATTATCATAATTATCATCATACTGATCATATTTAGGAAAATCTTCAGAATAAGGAATGTCATCAATTATAAACATTGGATCAGCATATTTCTCTTCCAACAATCCCAATATGTCTTGATTAGATTGGTTGCATTCTTTTTGAAAATCATTATTTTGCTCAATAGGAGTGCTATCAAGCAATGGGCCTTTTTGGGAAGTAGAATAACATGAGCATCAACTTTTTCTTCTGTCCCTTCATGGATAAAAACTTTATTACATTCATCAACATTAGAAGAAGTAGAAACGATTTCTTCATTATGTAAATATGAGGATTGTTGCGTGTTTAGAAGAAAATTGATTTCTTCTTTGGTGAGGGGGGGTGGGAATCTCTGAATTATTAGATTGAAATGACAATTGTTTTTTCTCTTATCTAAAATTTGATAATGAGGTTGAATATTTTCTTTAACTTCATTCAAAAAATTAAATGAAACATCATTTGTTAATAGAGAGGGGCTTTGTGGATCTTGATTTATCTCCTGATTTATTTCATCTTTGTTTAACTCCTCTTGCTTATTATGACATTTAATTTGAGAATGAAAATTTTGGACTTCTTTTAATAAATCTTCAGGAAACCAATTTCCAAAATCTTCATCAATATTTTTAAGGTAATGTATAAGATCTTTAGCTTGATCACAACAATTTTCAGCTAATGATAAATATGGAAAATCTTTTAGAGAAAACAAACTTGCAGGTTTGAGAGCTTCGTACCATTCCCTTGCTTTTCCTTCTAAAGTTCCCATGAATATTTTCATGAGGCAATCCTCATGCCAATCACCCTTCAATCTTGATAAGTGTATATGAAATTTAATGAGATGCAACAAAGGATTATCAGTATTTTCATCTTGAAATCTGGGAAAATTGCTACCCCAATCTACCTTTGGTAATTTGTTTGGAAATCCAGGTATGTGATTTCTGCTCATGGGAGCATATCTTCGTTTTATTCTTGGATCATCTTGAAAATCAGCCATAATGAAAAGCCACTTTATCTGTACAACCAAGTTAGATCTTTATATAAAATACAATACATATTGAATCTTAACGAGAAAGAACATAATGTCTTGGATTAAGATCCAAGTTGAAAGCCTGATCTTTCCATATTGTTCTTCCAGGTTCATTCCTCCAGTGGAGTCTTAATTATGAAATGGATTTGGAGTCGCCAGGTGGATGATTTTAACCTTTATGTGTCTGATCACTGTCCACCATCATAGATCAGATCTGAACCTGTAAAGTATTTCTGAAGAAAAAGATTAGTCTTCCCCAGTCAGTTTTCTAGATAATTCTCTTTTTTTGGTTCTTTGTTTTAAATAAAATGAAAGTACAAATTCGACAAATTCTTCAAGAAATTTAAGATTTTGGGTTAAAATTTTCTCAAAGATTTATTGAACTAGATAATCTGATTGAATATTTGAAACTAAGGTTCAGTTTATAGGCTAAACCAGAAATAGACTGAAGCATCGTTTATTTACTATGCAGTTGCAGAGCAAAAGCATTTCAAAGGCTACCTGGCTGATCTTCAGACTCTGTCCATAGCTTATAAACAAACAATATTAACAATAGAAATGATTCAGATCCCCAGTATGGTCGCCACTATGTTATCACTCAGGTTTTCCTTGAAATTGTGGAAAAGGAAAGTAAACCTGAGGTAACCACAAACCAACCTTCAGATACAAAATCTAGCCAATCTGTATCCAGAGAGGGCTCTCTCTTTAAAATTTAGCTTTGTTCTTAGAAAGTTTTAGGCTAGTTATAAGTCCAAGAATTTTGTTTGAATTTGAATGGTGGAATCCGCCAACTAAGGGAAAGGTTGAATATTTTCAGGCCATTGGGCTATGGAGTTTAAATGATGGCTCTACTGGATTAATATTCTACACACAAGATGGCTTTTCAGGGCAAGATAGCCAAACAGAGAACAATTTTAGAAATTAAAGTGAAAGGAATGGATTTTGAAGGGATGAAAGGCAATTAAGAATCTTTCAACATGTTCAAAGAAAGAAAGTGAATGATTACAAATAAAGAGCAGTTAAGAATTCTTTACTATAGTAATAAAAAATGTTTAAACCAGCGAAACAAGAGCAATTAAGAATTCGTTGCTTATAACCAGTTTAGAAGAAAACATTTAGAATAATCACAATTGAAATCAGAGTACACTTAAGTAAATTCTGATTTATTCTTTTATGTCAATTATTCAGAAATGGAACACAGTGATATTATAAACAGATATAAAACTTAAAACATAGGACAGAAAAGACTTATTGAACTGTAGTCTGACACATGAATCCTGCAAAAAGTCTTGAGCTTCAAATCATCATCCAGCAAGCCACAAAGAATTTTATCCAAAGCAATTTTATTCCAAAATATCAATGTTACAGAAAAGTAGTAGAATCCACCCAAAATACTTCCAAGAGTGAAGTATTTATACAAATTCTAAACTAAAATATCTTGAAAAAATATCAAGATTAGTTCACAAATCTCTCCAACTATTTTACATAAATAGAACTTAAGTAAAGGACACTCAAACTAATACATCTATTTGGCACTATTTTGTATGGATAGGTGATTACAAAGAGGAGAATTTGAATTTGATCCAACTCTTAGTTGATGATGAGGCATCCAAGTCATTAACTGCTTCCTTTTTTTGTGAATTCTGCTCCAACAATTCTGCAAACTTGGGGTCCAATGATATCTTTTTATTTCTCAATCCGTAATATATATGTAAAAATTGAAAGAGTTTATTGTAGATAAATATGTTGGTGAGATAAACCTCTTTCATTTTCCTAAAATTCCTCTCTAGCTGTGCACAATAGGCTCTGCACAAATATGTGTAAAACAGATTTTTACAGAGTCTGAAAAATAGCCTGTAAAGATGTGCATGTATCTCTCATTATGAAATCACTGTGAAAACAGTGAGATAGGTTTTTGTAGATTGGTCTCTTAGGAACAAAAACCTCTTTCAGTTTTGTATGATGTATTTTTTATTTACCACAATATTCTCTGAAAAATGATGACTTAACTGGTATTTTCTACAAAACGTGCTTTCCAACATTGTTTAATATTTACAAAACCATAATAGCTGTTAGAAAAGTGAGGGAGGTTTTTTTAGATGGTCCTCTTAAGAACATAAACCTCTTTCATTTTTGCAAAATTCATCTTGGATTGATCACAATAATTTCTGCAAAAAAATGACTAAAACATGCAATTTCTGCAAAAATATTACTTCTTGTTGTGTTTTTCATCTTTTCACTTTTTTGTTCTTTTGACTGTTTTAATTTCACTTTAGACAAAATTCAATGTTGGTGAAAGTATTTTCATTTCCTATTTTTACCATTTTACTGCCTCTGTAATTACTTTTACAGTTTACCTTTGACTGCTATGTAACTTCATTTTAACTTTCATTCTGACTTTTACCTGATACACTTTAACCACTGATACTCTTTAGTTGTTATGCTTTCTAACCTCTGTTTGAATAGATTTGATAACACTCTTGGAGTAAGCAAGTCTTATGACTAGTATTAAGACTGTTTATCCAAGGATGTGGTCTTCTGATTACCTGTAAAACAAAACAAATTGTTAAGAAAGCATTGGTTTGCAGGGGAGGTCGAAAAGGTTTCATTTGATTTTGAGAGGTCTGTGGAATGAATCTAGAATGATTTTTGGGAGGTAAACCATGCTCGAATTGGTTAATAGAGGTTTCAGGTGGCGCAGCTGGGTTATAAAGGGTTTTACTACACAATCAAGTGAGAGCAACACTAGGGTGTTTGAACAATGATTAAACAGGTGCTGGTTATAGCAGATGAATTCTTGAACACTGGATTGCGATTTTCTTCAGCAAAGTAACGGCCAGCAGTCCACAATGGTTGATTTTTGAATTTTTCATGGGAGACTGTCTTGCGCACGGAACAATGAAAAAGACGCATACGCAATGTGTTTTATTTACAAAGTTGAAAGGGTGGCGGGTTTTAATTAACGATGTCAGCATGTACAATGGACGCGTCACCGAGGATAAGCGGTAAGCGGTTTTTTCCGCACCACTTTTGAGGGAAGGCGGTTTTGGGAGGAGAGGTAGCGAATCCAAAAAACAAACGACGTGTGGCCAGGGTACTATTTGAAAACCGTTGCGATTTCGCGCGTTAACACTCAGACCGGGGATGGCCAGCGGCATTGACGAGAGCCGTCGATCTTGGAGCGGGTGATCTGACGGTTGACGAAATAGGGAGATGGCAGGGAGTTAATGGTGTGGGTCCGACATGTTTAACGGTTAATTAATCATTTCGGGAGTGATTTGATTGGATGGGAAGGTTATTAATTAACCTGGAGGGTTAATTAATCCCTTGGTTTAAAAATGTGAGAAAATGATCAGGCGCGGAGAAAATATACACGGAGAATGGATTTGTTTCGAAGTTTATTTTGAATTAAACTTGTTTTAAACACATATTCCATATGTTCAAAGTTTTTTCATATTCTTATTATACGATAATTAAATTAAATTAATTCAATTACCATAGGGGTGGGATTTATTTATAATGATATTTTTTAGCCAAAGGGCATATAATGTGGGTTCTTTATTTGAATATATGGGGGTTAAATATTTTGGCTAAAAACTATAATATATGGGTTTTTGGGATATTTATAAAAAAGGAATTATATACATAGGAAAAGGTGATTTTTATGCGAGTTAATACATAAGTTAGAGTTAATATGACAAAGGGACAATGTAAACTCAAAATACTTAAATATAACCAAGAAAGTGAAGATTCAAAAGTAAATGGCATTATTATACTTTCATCACTTAGACTTAGAATAAAAGTGATTTTGAGGGCTTTTCATGAAATATTGAAGGATTTTCCTAAGTAAAATGGGATTTTACTTAGGAAAAGATTTTGAGAGGTGAATGAATGTGATAATGGATAACTTCAAGTACTTAGGTCTTTTCAATTATTGGGCCGAGGGTCCGGTCCCTCCAAAAGTCAAGGAAATGCCTTGAGCCCCTTTAATCTTCAAATACCTTAGTGCTTAGGGAAATTAGTAAAATCTTTGGGGAAAATGAGAGGGGAAATTAATGATTTTGACCTTGCTTTGCTTTGAAATTTTGCCAATGTAGTGTTCTGCCTTTGCACTTGTGATGAAAGTAAATTCTTAACACGTTTTAACACCATCATACATCATATGAAAATTTGCAACATCATCTACCTACCCTATCTACTTTACTCTACCATTTTCCTCCTTTATTAGGGTGCACTTAGACTGGCAAACCCTTATCACACTTTTCTTTTTCTTTTACATGGCAAGCCTACCTAAGTCTACACTTATTACATCCAAGGGCTCAGATTAAACTGTTGAGCTCCTTTTATTAACTCTACCTACCTACTTATCTGCCAAGATTAAATTGTTTGGCCAGATATTTATTCTCTATTTCTAAAACAGGAAATTGAAAGATGAATGAGTCAAGTTTAAACAGTTTGACTCTTCATAAATTGTGGCAAAAGTTTGACAAGCTACACACAATTTTTGTTATTACAAAAGAGCAAAAAGTAGTGGCATTTAGACTTGCACACTTTCCTGGTCTATTTTTGTTTGGGGTTCATTTCTTTCATTTTTTGACCATTTTATTTTTTCACCCTTTGATTTTTCTTTTAGGGTATACCCTCTTTACATTTTTTAAATTTTTTGATTTTTTGATTTTTTTTCGAGAATATGGAACACTTTTGCAACAAGAAAAAGGTTTGAACATATTACGTAGTTTATCAAGACAATCATGAAATATGACTCCTATTGGTATAGGAGACTAACAGAAGGATATCTTCGTTTTTTTGTATCTGATAAAAAAACATAATGGGTCAAGTGGTTACCTCTGGTTGAAAGGTGGTATAAAATTTCCTTCCATACTGCATCAAAAATGACCCCATTTATGGCACTTTATGGATATCCACCATCCATCACATCATCTTTAAGAGAAAATTCTAAGGTTCAAGAAGTGGAATATCACATCGAGCATCAACAACAAGTTCTGCAAATCTTAAAGGAAAACGTAAATTTGGCACAAAATCGAATGAAACAACAGGCAGATCAACATTGCAGCGAGAGAAGTTTTGATGTAGGAGACTGGGTATTTTTATGGCTATAACCATACAAACAAATATCCCTCAAGCAAGATAAGAAGGATAATAAATTATCGCCAAAGTACTATGGTCCTTACAAGGTGTTGCAAAATATTGGTACTATGGCATACAAATTGGAGCTTCCCGATTCTTCTTAAGTGCACCTAGCTTTCCATGTTTCATGCTTAAAGAAGGTTATAGGGGAAAAAATTCCAGTTCAAAAAATATTTCCAGAACTTGATGAGGAAGGAAAAATCATATTGGAACCTGAAGTAGTCACGGAAACAAGAACTCGATAGCTATGAAATCGATCAATTTTAGAGTATCTCATTAAGTGGAAGAACTTACCCACTGAAAATTCCACATGGGAGGATGATAATTTTATAGAGAAGCATCCACAGCTACTCAAGCGTTGAGGTTAACACTTGTTTGAAGGAGAGGGACATGTTAGTGTTGGGATTTTGTGTATTTGGGGTAACATCAGTTGTGCCTAGGTCCCAAATTTTGAGGAAGGACTAGAGTTCACCTGATCTACAAGACATGGAAATGGATTTGGTAAATTTCATCTAGTTTAGGAGATATTAAATTAATTAATTATTTTAATGTATTTCCTAAGTTAAGACTTATGAAAATAAAATAATTAAAGTGAATTTAATTAAACATGTGATGAAATTGTCTTAAGTCACACAGATCAAGCTTTCTTTTAATCTTAGCCACTAATTAAATATTTAATCTTGGTCGTTGATTTGTCAACGAGAAAAGTATAAAGGAAAGGCTTGGGGTCATTTGTAACACACACAGAGGCAGAGCACTAAAGCTAAGCTGAGATTCTAGGGTGGGGTTGCTAAGAATTCTCAAGTGTTTCAGTTGCAGAGAGGGGAATTTAGACCATGGGGATGATCTGATCCCAGGGTCTAGAATACACAAGAAGTAGAGAAGAGATCAGGAAAGATAACGCAGAGGAAGGCAGTGGCAGAAGACGACAGTAGTAGCAGCAATAAGGACAACGTGATTTTCAGGAAACCCTTCAGGGGTTACGCAGAGACCCTTAGGGGCAGCGTAGTGACTGCGTCACCCAGTCTGGGGTAATGCAGTCCCTTCCAATGGCAGTGCTGAGCATTTGGAGGCCTTCCAAGGCTGACGCAGAGCCCAGCAGGGGCTTCAGAGGCTGACGCAGTGTCTTTCAGAGGCATATCTGGGGTTTCTAGGCCTAGATCTGGTTGAGTTTTGAAAATCCCGTTTGAGGGTGTGGATCAGTCAGTATAGTTGGTCTTATATCAGCTAGGTGCTGCAGATCTAGAGTTTTCTCTGTAGGGTTTTCCAGATCTAGAACCCAAAGTTGTGTATTCAGAAATATTCTTAATAATAGACCCCTCCAGCAGCCAGAGACCTTTTTTCCCACATTGGGTTTTTCCGGGGATAGTTTGTCCAGAAATAACTGTGTCACTTTTTCTATGTGTGCATGTGCTTATTCTAGATCTGAATTGTTAGAAATTTGTTATGTGTTTTGCTTTTATGTTAACTTGAATTTATTTTTTTGATAACTTGTATAAGTAGGAGAAGCTTAACTACATTAACAGAAATAATTTATGCATAAGAATTAAGATTCAAAAATTTCTACATGGTATCAGAGCAATTACAGATCTAGAAGGGTCACCAGCTGAAGAATATGAAGGATTTTGCTGCAGAAAGCAGCTGGAAAGGTAGCAGAAAAGTAGATCTGAACAGACAACGCAGTTTTTAAGAGAAAAATCATGCAAAGGGAATGGTGACGTTGTCCAACGCTGTGTCCTAGGAAGCCCATGTAATTACTGCACAGAGGCAGGTCAGAAACAATGCTGGTTGGGTCTGAAGCTAGCCAGTGTGATTCAAATTTGAATATGTCAGATCCAGAAAATTCTGCAGAAAAATTGCAGAAATTCATAAGAGCTGGTGGCGTTAAACTTCTAAAGTTTTCATATTTTTAGCCTTAGCACAAGTGACAAATTTTGGGAAGAGATCAACTTCTCAGAGAGTTTATTGCCAAAGGAAACTTGCAGTTTGGTCAGAGGATCAAATAAGAAGCTGAATTATAGTTGATTTGGTAGATTTCCAAGGAGGGAAATCAAGTTTCAGAAGGAGCAAAGGGTGCCCAGTTCAAAAATGACCCTAGATCCAGATCTCTAGCATAAATAAGAGGAGCTCTGACACATTCTAAGTAGATGGCTCCTCATGGAATGCATGATCAGGATAGGCTAGAGGGCTTCTCAAACTTTTTGATATGGAAATCTAGGATCATGATTGTCCTTGAGGCATATGGTCTAAGAGACCATGCAGAACAGACCCTAGCCACACCGATAGATGTGGATCTCCTATGGAAGCATAGAGAAGTTGTTGGGCATGCCAAGTGGCTGATAATGGATAGTATCAAGGATCATATTGTTCCACACAAAGCTGAAAAGAGGACAAATAATGTGATGTGGAAGGCCTTGACTTCCCTGTATGAGGAAAAATCAATCCGAAGAAAGATGTTGTTGGAGGCCCAAATGAGGTCTTTCATGATGACCAAGGGAGAAGACATCGAGCACTTCCTCTTTAGATTTTAGTCAAGCAGGGATCAGTTGACTGCAATGGGTGCAACCGTATATGATGCAGTGATAGTCAGGACTGCCCTCAATGCAGTCACGGATGAGTGGGAAACCTTTGTCCAAAGTATCTTGGGCAGAGTGGACCTCCCAGATTGGGACAACTTGTGGTCGATCCTGCGGCAAGAAGAACTATGAATGTTCACTAAGAAGCAGCACAACCCTGCATTGAGCAAGGTTAAGAAGGAAGAGGAGAAAGATGTTTCCTTGGCATTGAAGAAGCAACCAAAGAATAGTAAGGATCTTTCCAAGATCAAGTGCTTCCAGTGTGGTGTTATGGGACATTTTACTAGCCATTTTCCAGAAAATAAGAAGGATAAGGAAGCATCTTCTTCCAAAGAAGTGGTAGTAGATGATGGGTCTGGAGATGATGTAGCCATGAGTGGTCATGAACCATAGAGGTGGGGTGACATGGACATGTAGAGGAGCTACATGGAAGTAAGGAAGGATCCTTGAGTAGCTCATTTCTTGGATCACAAGCGAGCTATGGTAGCCTTAAGACAGTAGCGGGACAAGTGGAGTAGAGGGTGCATAGATCACAAATGAGGTAGAAGAAGAGGCAGATCTGGAGTCTGGGAGGAGCAGCGCAAATCAAATTAGCAGTAGTGTAGAAGCAGTAGCAACACAAAGGCTGATGTGACTTTAGTAGCGCAGTGCAGTGCTGCTTATGCAGTCAAGAGCTGCAGCAGCACATAAAGCTTTATAGGGACAACGCAATGCAGCAGCAGCGTGATAGATTTCAACACAAGGAGCTGATGTGACTTTAGTAGTGCAGAGGGAGTCTGATTACACTAGCAAAGTTGTAGCTATGCATAATTATTTAGATGTCAGCACAGATCTGTAGCCTATGGAGCTTCAATGATGAAAATGCAACCCATCTGAATTTTCTATCAAAGATTGGGCAGGAGATTCAGTCGTTTCTCTCAAAAACTAAAGTTTCCATGTGGTAGATCAGTAGTGGCAGTGCTATGAGCAGCACATATGCTTCATATTGAGAGGGAGCTGCAGTATAGTGGTTGTAGTGGTGGTGGCAGAGTCATGAGCAACAGTACAGAATGGCAGTAGTAGTGTATAGTTGAGTAGTAGGAGGCCAAGCTTCAGCAACACAGAACCAGTGCCCAAAATCATGTAATACATAACTGTGATGTATTGCTAGAACACACCCTTGATTCTAAGAGGGAGTGTTGATATTTTGTGTATTTGGGGTAGTATCATTTGTGCTCTAGGTCCCAAATTTTGAGGAAGTACTAGAGTTCACCTGATCTACAAGACCCAGAAATGGATTTGAGAAATTTTATTTGGTTTAGGAGATATTAATTAATTAATTATTTTAATGTATTTCCTAAGTTAAAACTTAGAAAATAAAATAATTAAAGTGAATTTAATTAAACATGTGATGAAATTGTCTTAAGTCACACCGATCAAGCTTTCTTTTAATCTTCGCCTTTGATTTGTCAACGAGAAAAGTATAAAGGAAAGGCTTGGAGTCATTTGTAACACACACAGAGGCAGAGAACTAAAGCTAAGCTGAGATTCTAGGGCAGGGTTGCTAAGAATTCTGAAGTGTTTCAGTTGTAGAGAGGGGAATTTAGACCTAGGGATGATCTGATCATAGGGTCTAGAATACACAAGAAGCAAAGAAGATATCAGGAAAGACATCACAGAGGAAGGAAGCGGCAACAATAGCAGACGACAACAGTAGCAGACGACAGCAATAGCAGACGGAAATAGCAGCAGACGGCAGCAGCAGAAGCAGTAGACAATGGCAGTAGCAACAGCAGCAACAACAGATAGTAGCAGTAGCAGCAGCAGCAAGGACAATGTGATTTTTAGGAAACCCTTCAGGGGTTACGCAGAGACCCTTAGGGGCAGCGTAGTGACTGCGTCACCCAGTCTGGGGTAACATAGTCCCTTCCAGTGGCAGCGCTGAGCATTTGGAGGCCTTCTAAGGCTGATGCAGAGCCCAACAGGGGCTTCAGAGGCTGACACAATGTCTTTCAGAGGTAGATCCGGGGTTTCTAGGCCTAGATCTGGCTGAGTTCTGTAAATCCCGTTTGAGGGTGTGGATCAGTCAGTATTGTTGGTCTTAGATCAGATAGGTGCTGCAGATCTAGAGTTTTATTTGTAGGGTTTTCCAGATCTGGAACCCAGAGTTGTGTATTCAGAAATATTCTTAATAATAGAGCCCTCCAGCAGCCAGAGACCAGTTTTCCCACATTGGGTTTTTTTGGGGACAATTTGTCTAGATATAACTGTGTCACTTTGTCTATGTGTGCATGTGCTTATTCTAGATCTGAATTGGTAGAGATATTTTATGTGTTTTTCTTTGATGTTAACTTTAATTTATTTATTTGATAACTTGTATAAGTAGGAGAAGCTTGACCGGATTAACAAAAATAATTTCTGCATAAGAAGTAAGATTCAAAAATTTCTACAGTTAGGTCCCTATATTACTACTGTAGTCCCTTATTATTTTTAGTGTATCCCCCTTATTGTTATTGTTGTACCCCTGTAATCCCCATATTGTTATTATTGTGCCCCATAAAGCCCCATTATTTTTATTTTTGTGCCCTTACATTATTATTTTTAGGTTGGATAGGATTATATTGTGACCCCATGGACTCCTATATATAGAAAGGAGGTTTTTTCATTTGAATCATACAAGAATTGTTCATTTATGTAATGTAAAGGAGGTTACCCCCTTGAAGTGTCTTATTTCAAAGGCGTTAATCTCTCTTTTCTTCTATTTTTGGACCTAGTTTCATAACAATATGGAACTTCAATATCAACTCTTGATAGATCCATTTAAGAAGCAAGCCCTCAATTTTCTAGGGCCAATCAATGCCATGTCCAAACAAAAGGTTTACATATTCGTGACAAATGATTATACGACCAAATGGGCCAATGCTAAGGCTCTGAAAAAAGTTACAGAGAAAAAAATGGCAATCTTTCTATATGAGGACATTTTCGTCCATTTCAAGGTTCCCCAAGAAATCACCACTAACCAAGGCACATAGTTTACTTCCCAGCTTATCCAATAGTTTACTGAGTAGCTCAAAATCAAGCATAGATTGTCCACCTTGTACAATCCACAAGATAATGGATAATTGGAAGTCACTAATAAAGTATTATATGTCATTTTGATATAGGCAGTCCAACAACACCACAAAGACTAGGTTGTCAAACTTCCAGAGGCTCTATGGGCCTACAAAACTAATTGGAAACACACAACAAGATTTATTCCTTTATGAAATTGTATGTTAGGTCCCTATATTAATAGTATAGTCCCTTATTGCTGTTAATGTAACCCCCTTATTGTTGTTGTTGTACCCCTGTAACCCCCACATTATTATTATTGTGCCCTTACATTATTATTGTTAGGTTGGCTAGGATTACATTGTGGCCCCATGGACTCCCATATATAGAAAGGAGGTTTTGTCATTTGTATCATCCAAGAATTTTTCATTTATGTAATGTATTGGAGGTTGCCCCCTCGAAGTGGCTTATTTCTAAGGTGTTGATCTCTCTTTTCTTCTATTTTTTGAGCTGGTTTCATAACATTTGGAATCAGAGCTTTAGATTCTAGGGTTTCGCTACTCTAAACAGTTCATCGTGGAATTTTCGCTATAATTTTATTTCTACAAAGTTTTAGAAGCAGAAATTTTTACAGAGCGAAGTTGAAATCCTGAGGAACGTCGTGCAAAAATTTCAGATCTAGGTTCACAATATTTTTGGAGATATGATCTGTGGAATTTAGTGCTTTTTTAGGCTCCCGAATTTCACCTAAAATGGGTCATCGTGGAATTTGTGCTATAAATTTGTTTGTACGAAGGTTCAGAAGCTGAAATTTGTACAGGGTGAAGCTGAAATCCTTTGGAACTTCTTGTACAAATTTCAGATCTTGGTTCACAATATTTTCGGAGATATGATCTGTGGAAGTTAGTATTTTTTCAGGATCCCGAATTTCATCTCAAAGAGGTGACCGTGGGAAAATCGTCATATCTCTCTCTCTCTGAGAGTCAGATTGGAATTATGTAAAAATTGGCCGCAAGTACACAAAATTTAGTTTCCTGTGTATCAATTTCAGAGCTGAATGAGGAAACAATGACACATGGCACGTCGTACAAGTTCTCTCTACCGAACCAGTCCATAATTAGGTCATTGTGGGAGATTGGGCATAAATGTTTCTTGAATAATCCAAATCAGGTCATACCTATGGAATTCGAAAGAAGATTCATAGTGCTACTACAGGGAAAAATTTCAGATATTGAAGATCCGAAATCACAGAGATAATTCAATTTAAATATCTAGCTCCTCAAAAGCAAGAAAAAGGTGTGTATTGTTTTTCCGAATTGCATAAGTCTTGTTTGAAGAATCAATTTGAATTGATTCCAAGGGCATATTGTAGAATAGATATCAGTATTGGGTTCTAAAATGCCCCCTAAGAAGAATTCAACACCCATTAAGGCTTCAGAAGGATCTACTATGGCTCATGAATATGAATAAATGCAACATGACATATCAAAATTACAAGAGCAAGTGCACCAAATTTTGCTCTCGCAAAGAGCAACAAAAAATGAAATGGATGTTTTGAAGAAAAGCATGGAAGCTAAGATGGATGGTTTGAAGAAAGGCATGGAAGCTACGATGGATGGTTTGAAGAATGGTATGGAAGAAAAAATGGAAGGTTTGAAGGAAGACATGGAAGGTTTGAAGGAAGGTTTGTCAAAGTTGATACAAGAAATGATTCCTAATGGCGAAAATATAGTAGAGGAAACTCATGATGAGAACAAAATAAATGTTAATAGTGATTTCATAAACTCTAATGTTGTATTAAAGAACCACCATATTCCAAAGATGGATATGAGGAAGTTTGATGGCAAGGATCCCGTAACATGGATACTACAGATGGAGCAATATTTTGATCTCAATAATGTGCAAAACACACAAAAGGTACGAATTGAAACTTTACATTTAGAACAAAATACATTTGTATGGTATCGATGGCTTTGCTCCCGTAAAAAAATTGTCACTTGGTCAATTTTTACGGAGGAAATGATAGCACATTATGAAGATACAAAGAGCAACACCTTCTTTAGCCAATTGATAAATCTCAAACAAAAGGGTTTAGTGGGGCAGCACATTGAGGACTTCCAAAAATTGAATATAAGGGTAACTGATATTCCAGAGGAACACAGGATTGATCTCTTCATAGGCACTTTAAAGGATAACATCCAACATGAAGTTTGCATTTTGGAACCTGATTCATTGGAGAAGGCATTCAGGTTGGCAAGAAAAATTGAATGTAAAATTATGGCGACAAGGAAGCCTACCACTCACTTCTATAAAGAGGGAAGTGTTGCTACTCCTAGAGTTCCACAACCTACAAGGTTGACACCACAACAATTGGAATAAAAAAGAGCAAAAGGGCTTTGCTACAGTTGTGATAGAAAATACACTAAAGGTCATAAGTGTGCTGAGAAGAAATTATTTTACATAGATTGTGAAGAGGAAGAAGAAAATGAACAAGAAGAGGATATACACCAGGAACCAACCCAAGAAGAGGAAGAAATGAGTTTGACCATATTGTGTAATGCATTGGCATGAATTACCACTCCTCAAACTCTCAAGATAGAAGGACATATCAAGAAGAAAAAGGTAATAGTGTTGATTGATTCAGGTAGTACCCATAATTTTATTCATTGTAAGGTAGCCAAGGAATTGAATTGTTTCCCATACCCAGCACCAGAATGTCAAGTGATGGTTGCAAATGGAGGAACTATAAATTGCTCTGGAAAATGCCATAATATCAAGCTAACCATGGGGGAATATGTATTGAATAGTCCAATGCTTTCCATTCCTATGGGAGGTGTTGATGTTGTACTAGGAGTACAATGGTTATAATCTTTGGGGACGGTAGCTTTTAATTTTCAAGAACTTTTCTTGAAATTTTTTTCAGAAGGAAAGGAAGTCGAATTACGGGGTATTGAAGGGAAGCCGGGAAGGATAATAAGCTCTAATGTCGTGACAAAGCTTCTAAAGAAAGAACAACGAGGCGTAATTGCACAATTATGCTCACTAGAAGTTCCGACATCAAAATCATCTATTTCTGCAGATCTCCAACAAGTCTTGGACAATCATTCCAAGGTGTTTGAAACTCGCAAAGGACTCCCACCTATTCGTGATCATGATCATGCTATTCATTTGATTCCAGGAAGTGTTCCTCCAAACATCAGGCCTTATAGATATCCTTATTTCCAAAAGAGCGAAATTGAACGTATGATTGCAGAAATGTTAGAGGCGGGTATAATTCAACCCAGTCAAAGTTCTTTCTCTGCTCCTGTAGTATTGGTACACAAGAAGTATGGATCATGGCGAATGTGTCCGGATTATAGGGAGCTCAATAAGCTCACCATTAAAGACAAATTTCCCATTCCTGTGATTGATGAATTATTGGATTAATTACATGGAGCAATTTATTTTACCAAGTTGGATCTTCGTTCAGGATATCATCAAATTAGAATGAAGACTGAAGATATTCCAAAAAAAGCATTTCGAACTCATGAGGGTCATTATGAATTTTTGGTCATGCCTTTTGGCCTTACCAATGCACCTTCTACATTTCAAGGGCTGATGAATTCCATTTTCAAACCCTTCCTTAGAAAATTTGTGCTAGTATTTTTTGATGATATACTAATCTACAACAGGTCTTGGAAGGATCATGTTGAACATGTTGACAGGGTGCTCAAACTATTGCAGGAGAAACAATTATATGCAAAAACATCCAAATGTTTCTTTGGAGTACAAGAGGTGGAATATCTGGGTCATATTGTATCTCACGAGGGTGTTAAAGTAGACCCTAACAAAATTAAAGCCATTAAGGAATGGAAAGTCCCCACAACCATAAAGCAGTTGTGCATATTTCTTGGGTTAACAGGGTATTATCGCAAGTTTTTTAAGAATTATGGAAGTATAGTAGCACCTCTAACAACATTATTGAAGAAATATGCATTTTCATGGACTTATGAATAAACTAAGGCCTTTGAACATCTTAAAGAGGCAATGTGCCTAGCACCAGTATTAGCTACGCCAGACTTCACAAAAACCTTTATTGTGGAATGTGATGCCTCAAGAAATATAATTAGTGTTGTTTTAATGCAAGAAGGAAGACCCATTGCTTTTGAAAGTTGTCCAATCAAAGGAAAGTATTTACAAAAGGCTATTTATGAGAAGGAAATGTTGGCAATACTACATGCACTAAAGAAATGGTGACCTTACCTAATGGGAAGACACTTCAAGGTAAAAACTGATCATGATAGTCTTAAACACTTTTTGGAACAAAGAATATCTTTAGAAAAGCAGAAAGAATGGGTCACAAAGATGTTGGGTTATGACTTTGAAATCATCTACAAAAAAGGGAAGCTAAACATTGTTGTAGATGCACTCTCAAGAAAGGATGAAGAGGTGGAAGCATTGCTTTGTGCCATTTCTATTATCCAACCAGATTGGATAACCAAAGCAAGGGATGAATGGAAGAAGGACGAAGAAGTGTGGACACTCATTCAAAATTTGCAGCAAGATCCTACTACATCTGATACATTTAGTTGGAAAATGATTCCTTATGGTACAAAGATCGCTTATATATTTGCAAGAATTCCCAACGAAAACAAAAGATTCTTTTGGAATTGCACACTTCTCCTTTAGGAGGACACTCATGATTTTTAAAAAATTACCACAGGGTGAAGAAAGAATTTTTTTGGGACGGCCTTAAATATGATATTCAAAAGTTTGTGGTGGAATGTTTGGTTTTCCAGCAAAATAAAGTTGAGACAATTAAGACCCCAGGTCTTCTACAACCTTTATCCATTCCAATTCAACGTTAGGAGGAGATTTCAATGGATTTTATCACAGGTTTACCTAAGTCCGAAGGAAAGAGTGTCATCATGGTGGTAGTTGATAGACTTACAAAGTATGCACACTTTTGTGCATTATCTCATGCATTTAAAGAAAGTATAGTTGCTATTGCATTTATGGAAACAATTCAAAAGCTACATGGAAACCCGAATATTATTGTAAGTGACAAAGATCCCATTTTTACATGAATTTTTGGACGAAATTATTTTCTTGTTTGGGTACTCAACTAGCTCATAGCTCATCTTATCATCCTCAATCCGATGGTCAAACTGAGATAGTGAATAAATGTTTGGAAGGATATCTTCGTTGTTTTGTATCTGATAAGCAAGCACAATGGGTCAAGTGGTTACCTCTTGCTAAATGGTTGTATAACACTTCCTTCCATACTGCAGCAAAAATGACCCCATTTATGGCACTTTATGGATATCATCCACCATCCATCACATATTCTTTAAGGGAAAAATCTAGGGTTCAAGCAGTGGAAGATCACATCGAGCATCAACAAGAAGTTCTCCAACTCTTAAAGGATAACCTAAATTTGACACAAAATCAAATGAAACAACAGACAGATCAACATCATAGTGAGAGAAGTTTTGATGTAGGATACTGGGTATTTTTACGGCTACAACCATACAAAAAAATGTCCCTCAAGAAAGCTAAGAAGGATAATAAATTATCGCCAAAGTACTATGGTCCTTACAAGGTGTTGCAAAAGATTGGTACTATGGCATACAAATTGGAGCTTCCTGCTTCTTCGCGAGTACATCCAGTTTTCCATGTTTCATGCTTGAAGAAGGTTATAGGTGAAAATCTTCCAGTTCAAACAATATTTCCAGAACTTGATGAGGAAGGAAAAATCATATTGGAACCTGAAGTAGTCATGGAAACAAGAACTCGACAGCTACGGAATCGATCAATTTCAGAGTATCTCATCAAGTGGAAGAACTTACCCACTGAAGATTCTACATGGGAGGATGAGAATTTCATACAGAAGCACCCAGAGCTACTCAAGCATTGAGGACAACACTTTTTTGAAGGAGAGGGGCATGTTAGGTCCCTATATTACTAGTATAGTCCTTTATTTTTGTTAGTGTAACCCCCTTATTGTTATTGTTGTACCCCTGTAGCCCCCATATTGTTATTATTGTGCCCTTAAATTATTATTGTTAGGTCGGTTAGGATTACATTGTGGCCCCATGGACTCCTATATATAGAAAGGAGGTTTTGGTCATTTGAATCATCCAAGAATTATTCATTTATGTAATGTATTGGAGGTTTCCCCCTCGAAGTGGCTGATTTCTAAGGCGTTGATCTCTCTTTTCTTCTATTTTTGGAGATGGTTTCATAACATTGTACCTCCAAAAGAACCACTCTCAATAGGCTAAGAAGGCCAACTATGAGTTGATTTTATTTGAAGTCTAACAACCTCCTTCTTCCCCTTCATTAGTTGTATCACACCTGAACTACTGTCACTAGAGTCCAAGTGGATAGTTCCTGCGTGATGGGTATGTGTCTGTTTGGAATTTTTGCCTACAATTGAAGGCCTAATATGAGAAATTTTTTTATATTTATCATTGTTTCCTTGTCCCATATTGGGATTCAGGCCCCTACCCCTTTTAGGCATTGATCTCAAAAAATGACAAAACAAAAACTCAATAAAATACTGCAATTAAAATAAGAAATCAACACCTATAAAATCCTTCAAACAATAGAAGCACACTATAAAAAAATAATAGTAGAATTACCCCTATTGCAGAAAATGGAAAGTTCTTAGCAATTTCAAATCGCCTCCCCGGTAACAACTCCAAAATGTTGGGTGCAGGAATTGCGGTTCAACAGACTCCTTCAACACTTAATTTTCAACCTGGGGGTTTCGTAAAACTTAGAGGCGAAGCACAAGAAATGCCAGAAATGATATGAACCTTTCCTATTTGTATTCCTACTTCTTTAATTCCAATCTTGCATTATAAAAAAGGAAGATCACACGACAAATAATACCAAAGAAATTCTAGTGCTGGAATATGAAATAAAGTACTTTGCAAGGAAATAAAGAAAAGGAACTCACAAGATTCTGCAAACAATCCTGATTGATGAAATCAATATTTATGATTATCTTAGTATTATTATTTGATAGATTAATAGTTGGACTATTAAAGGTGTCCGCCTTCTCTAAAAATATTCCTTCCTGCACTAAATTGTCATTCTTGTACTTCAGCAATGTTCTTGTAACAGAACATTATGCTTGTACTAGAATGAATTTTATATTCCGGAAGTATTTTCTATACTTATACTGAATATTTTAATCTTCATGCAGGGGCTCTAAGTCTCCAAACTAGAGCATTTTGTTTCTATACTAGGATATCAATTCATGTACCAGAACAAAGGTTCCTGCACCAAGTTTTCAGATTACTTTCAGAAATAAAGTGTGCTAACTAAGGAAATAAATTACAAAGGTGAACAAAAATATGAAAATAACTTTCAAAATCAGAAATACGCTTCAACCAAACTTAATCTCGAAATGATAAATATCTTTGAAAGTAAAAGTAAACCTTTCTTAAAACAAGAAACTCTTTCACGCAATTAAGGAAATCATTTTATTGTGGTAGTAGGTTTGTTCCTGTGATGGTTGTTTATATGAATTAGATATGCTTTTAATTTTTTTAACTCAAAAGGTTCATTTGATAATTTAATATAAAATTCAATCCTTTCCTCGAAAGTGTTAAGTGCATGCACAAATATGGGAAGGATGTGGTCCTTCCAATATAATTTGAAATCAAGAAATTGATGACCACATTACAACTATGACTAGATATTTCAGAGGCCCAGAAGCATCAATTAGAATAAATCAATGATCTAGACAAAATCTGACATTCTTCCATATAATAGGCTACCATTTTTCAATATAAAAGAGCTAAGTGGCATGATGGATTCATTGAGGAAAATAAGTTCAAGGATGGAGACTGAGTGCTCCTTTTCAATTTCATATCCAAGGAGTTTAAATGAAATTTTATACCCGATTTTTGGTACCATAAAAGTTGATACAATTTATGAAAATAGGCTAGTTAAGCTCCATATTATTGAAAAACACATAAATCCATTGATGTCTAAATGCCATTGGCCGAGGTTATACCAAAATATAGGTTGATCCTTTCCATGTTAAATGGAATAATAAGAGAGAGATATTTGTGGTGTAATCATCCTTGGCAATGCTAACAAATCAATTAAATGGCTAGCACCACCAAGCGAAAGAAAAAAATATAGTTATCTCAAGTGTTATAGAGATATATGTGAAGTTCTTTGATACTGTTGCTAGTTGTTTCTGATCATGATTTTGACTCTCTTTGATTCCCTTTGGGAAATTCCACATAATTAGGGCAGAAAATTTAGCCAGTTTCCCATCCATGAAATGTGGGGAAGTAATCTGGGGTTTCTCATGATTTCATTTAGTCATTCAATCATTTTGTAGCATCCTATGCAATAGGAATCATTTTGTAGTAGCTTGTGAGATGCTAGTTATTTTTGTAGCATCTTGTGCAACTTAAATTTTTTTGGTAGTTTCTATGTAACTATGGCTCATTTCATAACTTTTTAATAGTCATAAATACTCTACAAACTCACTCAACTATGGTTACAAAATCCATTTTTAAGGTCCATAACATAATATTATGAGATTATAAGTCTATATCAAGCCTTTTATAATGCCTCCAAAGGTTAAATTTTTAATATATCATATCATGTAATAATATCCACTTTATATCTCACTATTAACAACAATTTTGTAGCACAAGGAGGGAAACAATTTAATGTTCACACACATGCCAACTTGAACACACTAACTCTTTATAACATAGACTAAATCGATTAAAATTTTTAAGGTCGAGTTCCAAAAGTTCTTTTCTCCATTGAAACCATTTATTAATCATTCTCCCAATCAAATCCTCATTGAGGACAATCAAACAAAGTATGAGAAGCTCAATCAATAGGGTTTAACCTAATAATATAGAAGTCATCAAGGCAAACCCAACCATTTTAGAGATCTTCACGCAAGTTAGGTGTCTAGGGTTTTTCGATAAATTTAAAGCGTTCAACGCATAAATTTCCTTTAAAACATTTCGAACATTCAACGAGACTCAAGCCTTGGTTTGAAAATAAAATGTCATTATTACAAAGGAGACCATTAATTTGGAAATCAATCTTTCGCATCAGGGGTAAAGATGGTTTTTAAAATCATTTTAGAATGTATAGTGATAATTGGTCGTAGTTCCCTAAAAAAACATCCCCATTACCAAACCTCTAGAAGAGAATTAGTTAGGATGCTTTGTCTCAGCCATAGAATGATGTGGTCTTGATCATTCAAAATTTCATCACTTGTAAGGGAAAGTATAATATGTTTTATATTTATCATAGTTTAATGTTAATGCACCTTATAGAAGTGGATTTACTAAACATTCCAATTTATATGCACAAGATATTACCAAAAATGGCCACAATCATGAGAAAGAAAAAGAACCTCGATATAAGTTTATATCACCAAGGGATCATTAAAATGTTAATCTCAATTTATTTAGAGAAATTAAATATTCCATGGAAGGTTTTTAGATATGGTGTTTAGATGAAACCTAGAGCTAGGGTTTTTTCCCAAAAAGGGTTGTTGGCCTAAAAACAATCCCCAATATCCCACTCAACTATACCTTTATAGTATTTTTATCTAACCAACTCTTCACAATGTTAATAAGGAATGAGAGGAGACAGGGTCCTAGCTCCAAAACTAATTGTGCTAGAGAATCAATGGAAGTAGATATTGCCAAAAATAGTGAGAATTCAAGGGAATCTCTCTAGAGTGAGAAATAAGGATCATAAAATGAAATAATCTCTTAGGAGATGGATGTAAACTATAATTCACACCCAACACAAATGGAAATATGGTCATATGAAGCATTTTAGGAACACTTGTGTTATGAGGTGGTTGGTACATTCAAAACCCCTGAGCTTACACCATCAAAAAAAGATTAGAATGAAGAATTTATGGAATAATAACTTCAACATTTTTACTTCACCTTGGAACATTATATACCTAGACCTAACCAAGATGAGAAAATTGGAAGGAAGAAAGGTAAGTCCCTTGGGCCCAAACCTTTTCATTTTTGTAGCCTGAGCTATCAATATCTATGAAGGAAAAACATGACATTGTTATTGCAAAACTAGAAGCTTGGATCCAAACTCCAGCAGGTTAAGCCTAAAGTTAGTAATTTAAATAAATTTTCTGAAACCATAGATAAGGATGAAGGTCCTGAGCTCAAAGCCTATAATTATTCAGAGGAATGCATTAAAGAATCACAATAGGCTATAAATGTCATTTAGATGGCAATATTACTAACACATATGCATTCATCTAACTCAATCTTGATTTGCCTCAATGTAGAACTAAGGATGAAAATTTTGACCCTGGGATCATAAAAAAGGACTACCACCAACAAATCATTGAGAAAATATAAATATTTTTTTCTATGTTTTCCACATAGTGGGACAAGTGGAAGGAAAATATTAAAGAATATAAAGAACAACTCACAAGAGCATATGCACAAGAGCAAGTTTCTTGGGAATTGGCACTAGAAGGAATATCATGTAGAACACCTTCCATGGCATATCCCATTTTCTTGCATGATAAATGGACTTGCTTAAAGTTGAAATAGAAGGAAGCTATAAAACCTTGTGAAATAAAACAACCACGTGACTTCATAAACATTTTTTTGTTTTTCTGTGGATTCTCATGAATAAAATTTGTTATGCCAGTTATATATGTTTAATTTTCTTCTTCAAGATAATATTCGATGTAATCCTAACCCATATGTTGGGGATGTCTAGATCAGGGAATTATATCTTATATTCTTAATCTGATACAATGGAAGAAATGAATAGATTTCTACTCTAGGACAAAGGAAGAGGCTAAAATTATGGTAAGAGATGAATATCCATAACCCATAGTTTTTATGGATATTATCAAAGACTCAGGAAATACCCTGGGAATTCAAATAACCTCTGACATCAACAAAAGTATATAGTCACAGAGTATTAGGAAGTGGCAAGGACCCACTCTTTAGGTGCTCTACTGGTCTCTCGTGAAATTTTGGAGGATAAAAAACATTATCTATAGATTAGGAATCCCATGGGATATGCTTACTTCAGTTTATCCCTTAAAAAATTATATAGTTGGACCCAATGGATCGAGTTATTATTTCACTTTCCTATCGTATGGTTTCCTATACTATTCTATGAGGCACCTATAAAATGGGAAGAGAAATAAGAGAGGACTCACTAGATTCAATTTGATAGAAATTTAGGCTACTACAATCCAAGAGAGTATGGGCACCCAATTTTTTATTAGGGAGAACTAAATGCCAAAGTTCAAAAATTGAAATAGTCAGGAGTTGCATGAGGACATGTAATAAGAGCAGCTAGGGGGAGATGTTGAACTACCATTTTTTCATCCTTTTGTAATAAATAATACCCCATTCTATGCTAAAATGAACCCACTTACTTTTCCTTTTGTACATAAGACTTAATTTTTTCTCCTATTATAGGTTTTTACTGAAAGATATATACAGTCATCACACTATCCCCTTATTTTATTTTATAGTAAAAAATATTAGAGTATATTGAATAGAGTACTCATTCTAATGTATGTCACATATTTTGATTAATATTTATAACCCAAATACTATAAACACTATTAATCATATATTTGTGTGAGGTTCAATTATGATACAACTCTTAAGTTGGTTTGTTACGCAACCAGCTCAAAAAATATAAGAAAATATAGATCAACGGCTTAAAATTTATCCTCTTCGAGGGGAAACCTCATTTACATTTAAATAAATGAACAAATATTAGATGATACAAATGGAAATACATCTTTTGTATATATAAGAATCTAAGGGGTCACAATATAATCAGAGCCTGCATAACAATAATAATGTAAGGGTACAACAATAACAATAGTGGGCTTCTATGGGGCACAAAAATAAAAATATGGGGGCACAACAATAAAAATAAGTAGGATACAATAACAATAACAATAAGGGGGATAAAATAGTATTATAGGTACCTAACATACCCCTCTCCTTCAAAAAAGTGTTGTCCTGAATGCTTGAGTAGTTATGGATGCTTCTGTATAAAATTCTCATCCTCCAATGTGGAATATTTAGCGAGTAAGTTCTTCCACTTAATGAGATAATTTGAAATTGATCAATTTCGTAGTCATCAGGTTCTTGTTCTCTTGATTGATTCATGAGAAAATATATTTTTTCCTTCTTCTTCAAGTTCTGGAAACACTGTTTGAATTGGAAACTTTTCACTGATAACCTTCGTTAAGCATGAAACATGGAAAACTGGGTGTACTCGAGAAGCAACAGGTAGCTCCAATTTGTATGCCATAGTACCAATATTTTGCAATACCTTGTAAGGACCGTAGTACTTGGGTGATAATTTATTATCCTTCTTATCTTGTTTTAGGGACATTTGTTTATATTTTTGTAGCCATAAAAATACCCAGTTGCCTACATAAAAACTTCTTTCACTACGATGTTGATCTACCTATTTTTTCATTCGATTCTACACTAGAGTGAGGTTATCCTTTAAGAGTTAGAGAACTTGTTGTTGGTGCTCGATGTGATATTCCACTGCTTGAACCTTATAATTTTCTCTTAAATATAATGTGATGGATGGTGGATGATGTCCATAAAGTGCCATTAATGGGGTCATTTTTGCTGCAATATTGAAGGAAGTGTTGTACCACCATTCAGCTAGAGGTAACCACTTGACCCATTATGTTTGTTTATCAAATAAAACGCAGCGAATAAATCCTTCCAAACATTTTTTCACTATCTTAATTTTCCCATCAGATTGAGGATTATAAGATGAACTATGAGTTAATTGAGTGCCAAGACAAGAAAATAATTTCGTCCAAAAATTTCCAGTGAAAATAAGATCTCTGTCACTTATTATAATCTTTTGGTTTCCATGAAGCTTTTGAATTGTTTCCATAAATGAAGTAGCAACTGTATTGGCTTTAAAAGGATGAGATAATGCACAAAAGTGTGCATACTTGGTAATTTTATCAAATACCACCATGATTACACTCTTTCGTTCATACTTGGGTAAACCTATGATAAAACCCATTGAGACAACCTCCCAACGCTGACTTGGAATGGTTAAAGGTTGTAACAGACCAAGGGTCTTAATTGTCTCAACTTTATTTTGTTGGAAAACCAAACATTCTGCCACAAACTTTAGAATATCATATTTAAGGCCATCCCAAAAAAATTCCTTCTTGACACTGTGGTAAGTTTTTAAAAATCTCGAGTTCCCTCCTAAGGGAGAGGTGTGCAATTCCAAAAGAATCTTTTGTGTGAGTTGGGAATTATTACAAAGATATATGCGATATTTGTACCATAATGAATCATTTTTCTAGATAATTGTATCATATGTACTAGGATATTGCTGCAACTTTTGAATGAGTGTCCACACATCTTCATCATTCTTCCATTCGTCCCTTGCTTCAGTTATCCACTCAGGTTGGATAATAGAAATGGAAAAAATAAATGCTTCTAAATCCTCATCCTTTCTTGAGAGTGCATTTGCAACAACATTTTGCTTCCCTTTTTTGTAAATGATTTCAAAGTTATAACCCAACAATTTTGTGACCCATTTTTTCTACTCTTCTGAAGACAATATTAAGTATTTAAGACTATCATTATCTTTTTTCAACTTGAAGTGTCTTCCCATTAGGTAAGGTCGCCATTGCTTGAGTGCATGTAGTATTAACAACATTTAATTCTCATAAATAGGTTTTTGTAAATACTTTCCTTTGATTGGAAGAATTTCAAAAGCAATGGGTCTTCCTTCTTGCATTAAAACCACACCAATTCCATTTCCTAAGGCATCACATTCCACAATAAAGATTTTTGTGAAGTCTGGGGTAGATAAGACCAGTGCTTGGCACATTTCCTCTTTAAGATGTTCAAAGGCCTTAGTTTCTTCTGGAGTCCAAGAAAATTCATATTTATTCTTTAATGATGTTAGAGGTGACGCTATTCTCCCATAATTCTTAACAAACTTGCGATAATACCCTGTCAACCTGAGAAATACTTGAAGATGCTTTGTGGTTGTGGGGATTTTGCATTCCTTAATGGCTTTAATTTTGTTAGGGTCTACCTTAACACCCTCATGAGATACAATATTACCAAAATATCCCACCTCCTATACTCCAAAGGAACATTTGGAGGTTTTGAATCAGATAAAATTTTAGGGGCTAATATTCACAAGTGGGCTAATTTTCCACGCTTTTTCCAAGAAAAATATTTTTCAATTTCCATTTTTTTTCTAAATTGATTCGCCCAAATTTTATAGTACACCATTATTTTACCTTAAAATTTTCCAAAATACCATATCAACTAATCTAAAAACATTGGAAATCTAAATATTTCTACAAAAAAGTCACCAAATTTTTTACAATTTACATATTCAGGACTAGTACAATTCGCCAAGATTTCTAAACTTTAAAATAAATTTCCATCCTTAAAATCTTCCTTCTTTTTCATATAATTGTTTCTCCTCCAATAGTTTGAGCACCCTATCAACGTTTTGAGCATCATCCTTCCGAGACTTTTTGTAGATTAGTATATCATCAAAAAAGACCAACACAAGTTTTCTAAGGAAGGGTTTGAAAATGGAATTCATCAAACCTTAAAATGTGGAAGGTGCATTAGTAAGGCAAAAATGCATGACCAAAAATTCATAATGACCCTCATGAGTTATGAATGTTTTTTTTGGAATGTCTTCAATCTTCATTATAATTTGATGATATCCTGAACGAAGATCCAACTTAGTGAAGTAAATTCATCCGATGTAATTCATCCAAAAATTCATTAATGACAGGAATGGGAACTTTTTATCTTTAATAGTGAGCTTTTTGAGCTCCCTATAATCCAGACACATACGCCATGATCAATCCTTCTTGTGCACCAATAATATTGGAGCAGAGAAAGAACTTTGACTAGGTTGAATTATACTAGCCTCCAACATTTATGCAACCATATGTTTAATCTCACTCTTTTGGGCATAAGGATATCTGTAAGGCTTGATGTTTGGAGGAATACTTCCTAGGATCAAATTTATAGCATGATCTTGATCATGAATACGTTGGAGGCCTTTGCGATTCTCAAACACCTTAATTGTCCAAGAATTTTTGGAGATATGGATAAACAGATGATTTCAATGTTTGAACCCCTAGTGAGAATAATTGTGCTATTACGCCTCGTTGTTATTTCTTCAGAAGTTTTTTCATGACATTAGAGTTGATTATATTTACTGGCTATTTTCCCTAAATATTGTAACCATTGGAATCCTAGTACAAAATCAACACCACCCATTAAAATGGAAAAAATTGGAGTATTCAATACATATTCCCCCATAGTTAGCTTGATATTATGGCACTTTCTCGAGAAATTTATAGTTCCTCCATTTTCAACCATTACTTGACACTCTGGTGTTGTATATAGGAAGCAACTCAATTCCTTCGCTATCTTACAATGAATAAAATTATGGGTACTGCCTGAATCAGTCAACACTATTACCTTTTTATTCTTGATATATCCTTGTATATTGAGAGTTTGAGGAGTGATCATTCCTTCCAATGCATTAAACAATATGGTTGAATTAATTTATTATTTCTCTGGGGCTAGTTCCTAGTGTATGTCCTCCAATTTTGATGTTTCTTGTTCCTTTTCTTTATCCTCTTCAAAATTTCTATAAAATAATGTCTTCTTAGCACACTTATGACCTTTAGTGTCTTTTCTATCGCAACTATAGCAAATCCTTTTTGCTATTTTTTCCTCCAATTGTTTTGGTTTCAACCTTTTAGGTTGTGGAAGGCTAGGAGAAAAAACACTTCCATCTTTATAGTTGTGAGTGTTAGAATTCCTTGTTGCCATAATTTTTCTTTCAACTTTTCTTGCCACCCTGAATGCCTTCTCCAATGAAATGGGTTCCCAAAGGTGAACCTCATGTTGGATGTTATCCTTTAAAATTCTTATGAAGACATCAATCCTATGCTCCTATGGAATTCTAGTTACCGTGATATTCAATTTTTGGAATTCCTCAATGTGCTTCGCCATTGAACCCTTTTGATTGAGATTTATTAATTGGCTAAAGAAGGTGTTTCTCTTTGTATCCTCATAATATGCTATCATTTCCTCCATAAAAATTGACCAAGTGACAAGCGGTTTATGGGAAAAAATCCATCGATACCATACGAACTGATTGTGTTCTAAATATAAAGTTGCAATGCATACCTTTTGTGAGTGTTGCATATCATGGAGATCAAAATATTGCTCCATATTTAGTATCTATGTTACCAGATCCTTGCCATCAAAATTCATCATATAAATTTTTGGAATGTTTTGGTTCTTAAACCCAAAATTGGAGTCTCTAAAATCATAATTCATATTCCTTTTGTCCTCATCATGATTCTCATGGATTACCTTGTCACCACCGTGAAGCCTTTATTCTAGCAACTTTGCAAAACCTTCCTTCAACCCCTCTATCTTGACATTCATCATTTCTTCCATGTCTAATTTTAAATCATCATTAAAAAATCCCATGTCCCTTTTTACACCATCTATCTTAACATTCATCATGGCTTCCAATTCATTTTTTGTTACTTTTTACGAGAGTGAAATTTTTTGCACTTGGTATTGTAATTTTGATATATCATGTTGCATTTCTTCCTCTTCTTCATGTGTCATAGAAGATATTTATGGTTGCTTACTAGGTGTGTTAAAAAAATTTTTGAGGCATTTTGGAATCAAACAATGATATCTATGATTCACTACGACCTTCGAATCACTTCAAACTATTTTTCAAAGAAATGCTATGCAAAATTTAAAAAATACACACCTTTTTCTTGTTTTTGAGGAGTTCTATATTGCACCTATTGCATCTTTGTGATTTAGCATCTCCAAGATATAAAATTTGGTATTTTAATATCCCTTTGAGACTTCTTTCCAATTCCTCAAGTCAGACCCAATTTGGATTCTTCAAGATAAAGTTATGCCCAATCTCCCATGATGATCTAATTATGGACTAGATCAATAGAGCGAACTTGTATAAAATTCCACTTGTCCCTGTTTCAGCCTTTGGCCTTGAACATGATATAAAATAAACTAAATTTTGTGCTCATTATGTCATTTTTACTAAAATTCCAATCCAATGCTAGAAGAGAAAGTTATGACGATTTTCCCTCGGCCACTTGTTTGAGACTGAATTTTGTATCATGAAAACCACCTAACGTTTTCGGGCCATATATTTCAGCTCCATGTGGTTGCAATTTCAACTTCTTAAGCTTTGTATAAAAACAAGTTATAGTGAAAATTCCACGATGTCCTTTTTGAAGCAGAGAAACCATAGAATCCAAAGCCCCGATACCAAATATTATGCAACCAACTCAAAAAAATAGAAGAAAAGATAGATCAACGACTTAAAAATTATCCTCTTCGAGGGGGAAAACTCCTTTACATTACATAAATGAAAAAATATTGGATGATAAAAATGACAAGACCTCCTTTGTATATATAGGAGTCTAAGGGGTCATGATATAATCAAAGCCTACATAAAAATAATAATGTAAGGGTACACCAATAACAATAGTGGGCTTCTATGGGGAACAACAATAAAAATATGGGGGCACAAAAATAAAAATAAGGGGGTTCCACTAAAAATAAAAATAAGGGGTCTATACTACTATTATATGGACCTAATGATCTGAAATGGATTGTATTTGTTACACTATGCAAAGTATCCAAACATATATAATTTTGTGTGCAAATGGTTCTCCTTAAATTGCAGGTTAAACAAATCTTTTTGGCTTTTTTATTCAAGTTTCTGTGTGAGGGTTGATTATGTAATTTTACTTTTTAACATAGAACAACAGAAATAAACAGAAAATAAACTCACAAACACATTACTCAGCTATTTTTTGAGTAGTTCACCCCTCTTGGGTTATGTCTTTTGTTCCAATCCTCCCAAATGGCATGTCCCTCTTGTATTAATTTGCTCAAAATGCAAGTACAAGTGAAAATATGCCCTGATAGTCAAATATGACTGTAAATTCAGCTTCAGAAGATATGAAATAGCTAAAATTGGATTTTTATTTACACTAAACATTGAAATATTACCCAATATAGTGCCTTCTCCACGATGGCCCTTATGGTTGCCCAAAACTTCACATCGGCTTTTTGAGCTCTAGAAGTTCTCAAAATTTTATAAAACCACTTCCATTGGTTCCAAAATGTCTTAAATATCCAAGATATATTTTTCATTCATAAAAAATGGCCTCCGGCTGCTCCGGTTTCGCCTCAATCACCTATCGGCACCCCCTGGCACTAGGATCAATGAAAACCTATTTGCTGAGTTTTCGATCTGTATAAGTCTTCAACACTTGCTGAAACCTCTGTCATTAGATTCATAATTATTTTTTCAGTCAATAATGACCATTGGTTCACTTCATATGGTCTCAAGCAGCTCTAGCTAAGCCTTACACTGCTGCTGGCAAAAGATGGCACTAATGGCCCCTGGAACTTTACTGAAGTTTTCAGCCTTCAAAATTTCTCTACAGGCTCTAAAAAAAATCCAATCAGATTCATAACATCTGAATTATCCAATTTAGACCATTGTAACTCTAGAAAAGGACTCTAGCTCCCCTTGCTAGGCCTCAAACTGATTTTGTCTCATGGTGGCCCTTATGGCCCCTTCATCTTCCTCGAAGAAAAATCTGCTAAATATGACCTGTGTTCAACCTGAAACCTATGCCAAACTTCTCAGAAGGTCGAAGAGACCCAAAATTGACTAAAATTTCATCCAATTTGGTTCAATAATGAGGAAGTTATGACCTCCCAAAGAAAACTGCCCAATGTCCCCCAAAAATCCCACTAAATGTGGAGGACTGCCAGTTAAAGTCGAAAAATATGGCAAAAAGGTAGAATTTGGTGGAGCGTGCCATAAATGGCGGAACCGTTTGGGGTGACATTTATTTTTAATTTGGGTGGTCACATGGTTACCACTGCCTAAACCGCCACCCAAACCGTTTGGCATAACCATTATAAACCGTTGCATTAATTTTTTAAAACTGCATGGCCACATGGCGGTTTATCTGTCACCGTGACCGCTAGAAGGGTAGCTCCTGGTCACTGGTGGTCTGGTCGCATGGAGATTCGGGGCTGTTGGGCTAGCCCTGAGGGGCTAGCTCTTAATTTTTTTCCACTCGACGAAAATTTAAACAATATATACAACGCGTCTCCATAGTCTTACAAGATCCAACGTATAGACCGATCGGTCGGGCCCATGGCCTGGCAGCCCGTCGACCAGGGTTCAAATCCCTTGAGCTTCAACAAAAATTTTACCACGTCCAACTTCCACCAGCCTGGGGCCATGTGGCGGCCTCCGAGCTTGCCACGTGGCAACCCGTGATTGGCCACAAAACTCCAATGTAAAACCACCATCAAATAAGGAGATGCCACTTGTTCGAAAATCATTTGCCTAGATGGAATATTCCAAGGAATATTCTCGAAATATTCTTTGGAATATTCTTTTTTTAATTTTTCCAAAGTTTGAAAGTCAAACTTGGTCAACTAAAAAATAGAGTTTAATGGAGATTTCAAACCTCAATAACTTTTGCATACGACCTCAATTTTGAGAACCATTCGTGATGCTAGAATTGTAGCGATGAGACCTTTCCGGTCGTTTAGATTGTAAGTGATTTTGAACACTTTCATTTTTGAGCAACTGGCATAACTTGGACATGATCTCCTGATCACACCTCCCAAATGAGAAGCTTTTGGACCCCAAAAGCTCTCTGGACTACTGAAATTGATATGTACAACAAATAAGAATACTGCACCGGGCACCCTCTTCTCTTCAGCCTCCAAACATTTGCCTTACATGGAAAGTGACTTTGAACCACAACTAGAAAGCAATTCACATTTCCCTTCCTCGATGCTTGTCCTCCTATCAAGAGTTTTCTTTCTTGCACTCTCTCAGAAAATTTCTAGAGAGAAATTTGCAGAATTAAACTGTACATCGCTGTCTTGATCAATGATCCAAGGTGGCTCAAAAAAACGAGAGATTATAGCATAAAATATATGTATACAACCAAAATTTGCATATGTAAAAAATGAGTACGTCTTACTGTACTAAGAAGTCCATCCACTTCTTACCAAGCCACTTCCATGGCGACTTTTGCTGCTGCAACTCTTCCTCATGTGAATAGTCCATTTTCACATTAACAATGGAATCCGTAGTTCCACTTGTGCCAATCTTCCTGTCCTCTTGCTGCATGTGCTTTGGATGACTAGTTGGATGCAAAGTCCAACAATTAGAGACATCATGTCCCTTCTTTTGGCAATATGTGCAAAACTTATGCACCTTTTTTGAAAGTTGTCTTTGCCTCATCTGCTTTCTCTATGCTTTCTTCCTCATCCAGCATCTCGAAACAACATGGTTAAATCGACCACAATATGTACAACAAATCTTTCTTCCATTTAAGCATGAAAAATTATCATGCTTTGTAGAAACACATTCAAATTGATCATGAGAAGATTTATACCTCTTTTGCTACTTTGAATGTTCATCCTTTTTGTCTTCATGAGAAGATGAACTAGTAGAGGCTACAACTTTCATTTGCAGTCTAACATCACCGATTTTGTCTTGAAAACTGTCTGAACTTGCATGTATGGCATAAGTTGCATGTCTACCCTCTTCTTTCTTCAACAAAGGCTTAAAGCAATGGCAATCATCTTTGAAACAAATTTGACATATTTGCATCTTAGAACTTGGAATAAAGGTTCTCTTTAAAGTAGCTTCACATGCTTCCATATTTCTGGAGTCCTCGCCATTAAATTGCACATAACTAAGACCAAGATTCTTGGGTCGCTCCTCAACCAAAATGGGATCAACCATGCCTTGTGCATGCTTGCCTAATCCCTTGCCTTCATAGCCCATTTTAATCATTAATTTGGACCTTATACCTCATGTATGTTTTTCAAAAGAACCAACACATATTTCTAATGAGGAAAATGAACACAAGTTAGAATGGATTACCTCTTCCTCATGAATTTTCTTGGTCAAAGCCTCTTGGGCTTGATGGAGCTGTCTCTCCATATCATGCAATCTTTGAAGAATTTCTTCCTTCTCTTCCTTCATGGAAAAAAACTATTTTTGGAGTCTTCGCCATTTAATCCTTTGCCTTCATATCCCATTTTAATCATTAATTTGGACCTTATACCTCTTGTATGTTTTTCGAAAGAACCAACGCATATTTCTAATGAGGAAACTGAACACAAGTTAGAATGGATTACCTCTTCCTCACGAATTCAAAGAAGTTAGAATCCATTTATAATGAGGAAATTGAACACAAGTTAGAATGGAAACGTGATCTGAAATGGATTGGATTTGTTACGCTATGCAAAGTATCCAAATAGATATAATTTTGTGTGCAAATGGTTCTCCTTAAATTGCAGGTTAAACAAATCTTTCTGGCTTTGTTATTCAAGTTTCTGTGTGAGGTTTGATTATGTAATTTTACTGTTTAACATAGAACAGCAGCAATAAATTGAAAATAACTCACAAACACATTACTCAGCTATTTTCTGAGCAGTTCACCCCTCCTGGGCTACGTCTGCTGGTCCAAGCCTCCCAAATGGCATGTCCCTCTTGTATTAATTTGCTCAAAATGAAAGTACAAGTGAAAATATGCCTCAATAGGCAAATATGAATGTAAATTAAGCTTTAGAAGATATTAAATAGCTAAAAATGGCTTTTCATTTACACTAAACATTGAAATATTACCCAATACAATGCCTTCTCCACGATGGCCCTAATGGCTGCCCAAAACTTCACATCATATTTTCAAGCTCTAGAATTTCTCAAAATATTCTCAAACCACTTCCATTGATTCTAAAATGTCTGAAATAGCCAAGATATACTTTTCATTCATCAAAAATGGCCTCCGGCTGCTCCGGTTTCCCCTCAATCACCTATCGGCACCCCCTGGCACTAGGGTCAATGAAAACCTCTCTGCTGAGTTTTCAACCTATAGAAGTCTTCAAAACTTGATAAAACCTTTTTCATTAGATTTATAATGATGTTTTCTATCAATAATGACCACTGGTTCACTGCATATGGTCTCAAGTAGCTCTGGCTAAGCCTTGCACTTTTACTGGCAAAAGATGGCAGTAATAGCCCTTGGAACTTTACTGAAGCTTTTTAAGCTTTTAAACGTTATCTACAGGATATGAAAACCATCTCATCAGATTCATAACATCTGAATTATCCAATTTAGACTATTGGAAATCTGGAAAAGGACTCTAGCTCCCCTGGCTAGGCCTCAAACTGATTTTGTCTCATGGTGGCCCTGATGGCCCCTTCATCTTCCTCGAAGAAAAAATGCTGAATATGACCTCTGTTTGACCTTAAACCTATGCCAAACTACTCATAAGGTCGAAGAGACCCAAAATTGACTAAAATTTCATCCAATTTGGTTCAATAATGAGGAAGTTATGACCTCCCAAATAAAACTGCCCAATGTCCCCCAAAAACCCCACTAAATGTGGAGGACTGCCAGTTAAAGTCGAAAAATATGGAAAAAGGTTGAATTTGGTGGAGCGCGCCCATAAATAGTGGAACCGTTTGGGGTGAAATTTATTGTTAATTTGGCGGTCACATGGTTACCACCGCCTAAACTGTTGCTCAAACCGTTTGGCATAACCGTTATAAACCGTCGCATTAATTTTTTTAAACTGCATGGCCACATGGCGGTTTATCTGTCGCCGTGACTGCCGAAAGGGTGGTTCCTGGTCACCGGTGGTTTGGTCGTGTGGAGAGTCAGGGCTGTCAGGCTAGCCCTTAATTTTTTTCCGCCCGACGAAAATTTAAACAATATATACAACGCGTCTCCATAGTCTTACAAGATCCCACGTATAGACCGATCGATCAGGCTCGTGGGCTGGAAACCCATCAACCAGGTTTCAAATCCCTTGAGCTTCAACAAAAATTTTACCACGTCCAACTTCCACTGACCCGAGGCCACGTGGCGGCCTCCGGGCCTGCCACGTGGCAGTTCGTGATTGGCCACAAAACTCTAAAGTCAAATCACCATCAAATAAGGAGATGCCACTTGTCCGAAAATCATTTGCCTAGATGGAATATTCAAAGGAATATTCCCAAAATATTCCTTGGAATATTCTTTTTAAAAATTTTCCGAAGTTTGAAAGTCAAACTTGGTCAACTGAAAAATGGAGTTTACTGGAGATTTCAAACCTCAATAAATTGTGCATACGACCTCGGTTTGGAGAACCGTTCACGGTGCCAGAATCACAACAACGATATATTTATGTTCATTCATATTGCAAGTTATTTTGAACACTTTCATTTTTGAGCAATTTGCATAACTTGGACATGATCTCCTTATCACCTAACATGGTTTCAGGATGGTTATGGGGATAATACACAGAGAAGCCATGGAAGTTCCCATATAAACATAATATAAATTCCAACGCAAGTATAAAAATAGAGCATGTGTATGAACCTCTTACTCAACACATTTTTTCAAGATTTTGGTAGTAGTTCGATTGAAGGGGGGCCATTCTAACTAAATTGTTGCACATGGTTATAACTACCATTAGAACCACTTGCACACTGAACCAATGGATAATATGAAGTGGCTTGCTATTGAACACTAACTAGTATCTCAAAACCCCTCACAAAAGCAAGTAAATCATGGTTTGTAAGTGGAAAGAGAATTAGCCAATCATCGTGAGAGACCACTAAATTGCTGGATCAACTGAGCACTGAACCAAGCATTACCTATTTGGCTACGTGATAAGCAGGATCAATTTTTTGTAACCGTTTCCAAAATTGTATAGTCATTTTGAAAGGAAAACAAAGGCCATGGGGCTTTGCCACTTCATACTTGAATTTGGAAATACCCCCTAATTATATATATTTAATAGTCTTCTTCAGAAATGATAGTATCAATATATGCAGAAAGTAGTATTTTTATTAATAATCTCTCTATTTTTTCCTTATTCGGTGTTCCATTTTAATGTGTGATCTATGACAACTACTCTGTTCAGGTTACTGTATAAGCGATTTTGCATAGATTGAACCTTGATGAGGGAACAATCAATGTTAAGTACTATCCTCTTAGCCTAGTTATATATTTGTGTGTTCATTTACATTATTATGAGTTTCTTATTTTCATTTCTACTTACTTTTAGTCTTGTATGTAAATTCACACACACCTTTTAAGTTTTGCCATGAAATTTGAGTGCTATAAAATCACCCTATTCTCCATTATACTTGTGAAATAGAGCTTAGTGGTGAAATTCATGAGCGTTCTCAAGGGATCTATCATGTGAGGTGTGAAAAACCAAGTATTGAATTCATAACATTGTTGAGTTTGTTTTATTTGCAATTGAGTGCATGATTAAAGTTTCTTTCATCTTTCCTTTCCAATTAATATATTAAATTTCATAGTTATGACTATATTAGATTCTCTTTTTTTGTTTACTGCACTGGGTGCCTCATAAGATATTCTAATAATTTAATTTGACAATTAAATGATAGGATCATGTGAATATGCCTATTATTGGTGATTATATATTCACATTGTGAGACATTTTGATTATTATGGACCTTTATATCATCATGTTTTGCATGAAAAATGATTTCTTATTCATATATAATAAAATGGGTTTGATATTATACTGTATTGTCCAATGTCATAAAATGTTACATTATTTACCAAATATATGGATGATTTACATTGTTATAATGAATAGAGGTGTGATCAATTATTATATTTGTTCAAACAATATAACAAATTAATGCAATGATTATATCCAAACATAATAATCTAAATATATAAACCAATATTATTATAAGAATATTTTATCTTTTGATAATTAATTGAAAATTTGTTATACATTACAAGAAGCTATGTTTGAATACTCATGAAATGGAAAAATTTAACGTTGAAACATATTGGTGCATTGTATTCAGTTAAAATCAATGGTGTAATTCAAATATATTTAAGCATCAACGAGTTTTAACGAGTCTTAAACATTAATGCAAGTAACTATAATAAAAATAATGGTGATCATAACAATAACACAACACCACTCCTTTTTAAAGATATAATTGTTGTTATTGTTATTATTTCAAGGAATAATAGTGTGCAAGGTACTATGCGGGTTGATGTTTTTGTAGATGTAATGTGCATTTGTGCTTCCATTATAAAAGAAACACAATACGACATCAAACATATATAATATGCACCAATTCATATTATATATTGTTAAATCCCAAATTATTATCAAATATTTGGTGATTTGGTGATGTGCATTATTGACATAAGCATATTGATGCTTCCAATATATAAAATTTACACCATGGCTTCAAGAATATGTTATACATATTGGTGCATATTATATATTTTTGAAGCTTCAATGTGTATGAAATATTGACACATCAATGCATGTTGTATATATTATACACATTGGTGTCTATTATCAATATGTGTACCGACAAATAAACCTATGTTAGAACCTGTAATCACTCAAAAAAGTTTGGTTATAGTGAAAATCCATTAAAATCTACATGAAAATATCTACTACTCATAGCAGAGTTTTTTTTTTTTAATAACATTTCCCAATATTGTAACACTAAAACCTCTGCAAAAACCTCCACTAGAAAGTTTTTCTCATTGTAATGCTTTAAGGTGCTTCACATATTTATGTAAGCCTAACGTTACAAAAAATGTTTCTTATACTACCAGCGATAAATATCAACCTAGGATTCAATTTTGCTCATGGATGCAAATCAAATACCATTAGTAAATAGTTTAAATCCTCCTAAAATAATTTAGAATTCATAAATTCTGAATAAATACATAATGAGATCCAACTGTGAGATACGCCTGTGTAAAAAACAACTATCAGTTTTCTAGTATGCAATAAATCAATAATCCATCAAATATTCTAGTGCCATAGATCTCAAATATCTCAATAGTTCAGTGCCATAGATCTTAAATAGTTAAGTCTAGTGAAATAAATCTAAATTTCTCATAATGTAAGAGTTGTTTTTCCTTCCAAAAATAATCAACTTCCTTGCATCATCCAAAAGATCATCTAGAGTTCTCCTTTTTAGAGGTTGCATTTAGTGGACAATTTTATCTCCATTTCAAAAAAAGGTGCTATTAGTAGTACTTCTTTATGTTTGGAGTTTAAATTACAAATTGTTTTAGCAAATATATGTAAGTTGTAAACATAAATATTAAAATTGACTCTCAAATTGAAAAGTAGTGCTCCTAGCATCAACACCCACTCCCTCTCCCCCTCTCCTTTATTTTTTATGGGGGGGGGGAGGACGTTAGTGGTGGGAGAGGGGAGGGCGTCGCCGTGTTTTAAATTCTGGCCTAGAAAACTAGTACTATTTAAAGAAAAAAACATAAAATCAATCCTAAAAATGAAAAGTGGTGCTAGTTGTAGCATCCCATTTTTTTTTAGATTATCATTACAACTTATTTGAAATTATGACTTTGAAAATTGATAATACTATGAACCAAAACCTCAAAATCACATTCCAAATCAAAACGTGGTGCTAAAAATCACATTTTTTTTAACCATAACTTAAAAACCAACACTATTACGAACAAAAACATAAATAAATAAATAAAAACTAAATAATATACATATAAAACCCAAACATATTTAAATTAAAACTAAATAAATAAAAACAAAGTTAAATTTCAAGTAAGTTATAATACAACAAGATAAGCATGTGCCTGTTCCATATTCCTTGCAAAAAAAAGGGGCGCGGGGGGGGGGGGGAAGGGAGAGATGATTTGGCAACCATCATTCATCCACTTTCACCATCATCACTTCCCATTCCTATGATACTCATTACACTTTTTCTAATTATTATTATTATTATTACACTTTTCCATTTTTTAATTTTATTATTATTATTATTTTATTAGTGGAATCGATAACACACTAACTCTTGTACTCACGTGACACAAGGTTGATCCCCAACAACTGCTGCCTATAACCTTCAGGTGCAATCACTCTGCCCCTAAGCACGTCACACAAGCGAGGTTTGACCCATGACCTGCACAGTGGCACAAATGCCTACCAATGCGTTTGTTGGCCAACAAGACGCACCCCTAGGGGCTTATTATTATTTTTTTTTTCTTTTTAAATTATTATTATCATTTTTTAATTGGTTTATTTATTGTATTTTCTGTTTCATTTTATTTAAAATTCATTTTTGACTCGTTTCTTTTCACATATAAATTATTCTATTCTCTAGTCCATGGGAAAGGTTAATATATTCTCATGAGTTCAAGGCATTTCAACAAAAATGCCTAGATTCATTACTATAATCTACTCAACATGAGCTTAGCATGTCACTTGTAAAAAATAGATTTTGGTAAGGATGATAATAATCATTTCTCACAACCACTTGAGATAAAACTAATTGACATATACATGTGGAAACACATATTTTTCTTTTAATGTTGAAATTTATTTACTCATTTTGTGTGTTTTTTTCATTTGTAATAATGTCAGATTTTCATACCATAGTTTCAAAATAATTTATTTTAACTTAAAAAAAACCAAAAAATGTACTTATAGTACCATATCAAAAGGTGATTTTGAGTTTTCAAATCACAACATTACTAGTTTTCAAAACCATAAATTTAAAAACGCCATAATATTAATCTTAAAAAAAAATGATATTTCATCATACAATTCAATAATAAAAATAAATATTTAGATGTATGTAATATACTTTCACGTAACATATAAGAAAATCCAAAAAGGAAAAAACAACGTATATATGTTTGTGGAAATTTAAATAACCCAAAAATATTAAAAGATAAAAAAAAATCAAATGGTTTTAAAAATACAAAATAAACTATATTTCCGCACCTTATTGCCTTGATTTTCCTTGAAAATAATGGGAGAGGTGATTTTTTCCCTTTTGTCCCCTTTACCATTTTCACTCTCCATTCTCATGACACATAAGTATATTATTTTATTTTCTATATATATATATATATATATATATATTATTTTTCCAAAAGGAATTCTATATTTTAATATAGGGTAGATGTGTATGTGTACTGTAATGTAAGCATGTCAATATTTTTTAAATGTTAGGAAAAAAATATGTAAAAAAAAATTAAATGTCGACTTCAAATTAAAACGTACATCAATATAAAATGTAAAATGTAAAGCATAGAGCTACTAATCTGATTAGAAGAAATTGGTCTGTCTATAATGTAAAGTTGACATATTATTGTTTCTTTAACATGTTATTTATTTATATATAATTATTGGTGTTATCACTAAAAAATGAAGCATCATTTGACAAAGTCATATAGGTTCATGTGTCAAAGGTAGGGTTGTAGGGTTCATTTTTATTACTTGGTCAAGGAAAATATTAAATTTTTCTTATTTAAGCTTACCCTAAGGTCTAAACCCACTCACCTTCAAATCCCCTCATGTCACATCGCTCATAATTTTCTGATAGTTTTCATTTCCCAAGGTTTTAATATCGAAATGGTCCTTTTAGACAAGAAACCACAGTTTCGTAGCGAAATACACTGGGAAATTTCACTTTTCGCTATGAAACCGCTGATACTTTCATAGCAAAAATGCCCAGATTTACACTAAACACGCTACGAAAGTGAGGTTTCCTATCTGTCGGGTCAAATTAGTTGTTAGGTGTCAGAAAATCATTGGGAAAGGGTAAGTTAGATACCATTCAAGTTACTGAGGGTAAAGCTCAAGGTAAATAGTCGGGTCTGAAGTCATCATCACCATTTTAGGCATGTATGAGTCATCATTGTGCTATGAGTGAATATCAAACTTCAAAATCTTTCCTAATTCAGTAATTTCTCATTCTTCATTCCTTCTTTGCATGATATCGATCTCTGGAGAACTATTGCATTGAGCCAAAGTTGTGGTTGGTGTTTTCAAAGGTTTACAAAGATCATTGTTCAAGCGAGGCAGAAAACTATCAAGCGAGGCAAAGAACTATCAAGTGAGGTAGAGAAGACACCAAAGAAGCTAAGGAACCAAAAAGAAATACAAATAAGGGTGGCCAATGTCTGAGATATGAACCAGAAGATATGAATATGATCAATGAAGGCGCAACAGTTGTAGAAGTATTCAGAAGGACAAGATTTTTACAATTTTGTGAAAGATTACAAGGTTGCCATGTACAGGTTTCCAAAGAATTTTCTTTAAACTTCAGTGGAACAGCTACCAAAGTGGGGATGCTTAATCTCACCATTACACCAGAAGTCATTGCAGCAGCAACAGGGATTCCAAGGGGAAAAGAGAAGTGGTTCAAAGGGTTCAAATTCAACATGGAACAGTGCAAAGAGTTTATGAAGCCAAAAAAAAGTGAAATGGACCTTACGAATGCCATTCCAAGGAGTTGCATGAAGGATACCTACTCAAAGTTGCTGCTCATCATACAAAAATATTTTACTTATGAAGGGGGATACCATAAAGTCTACTCTTACCATTTCAAGCTCTTCCTACACTTTGCTGGTAAAATATCTCTTGATCTGCCTTTCTATTTACACAGAAGTCTAGCAAAAATGGCAGATAAAGTACAAGAAAAATCTGAAGGAAGTGAAACTTCATTGTTTCGTCATGGTCTAATTAAATTGTTGGTTTTAGATGAGCTCCAAAGACTAGGAAGAGACTGGTCTTCATTTTTGTTTGTTAGTGGTTTTGAGTTGGATACTCTCACTCCTACAAGAACTCCTAAACCTAGGAGTATCCCATGACCCTTAGTGGCAGAACCAAGTGAAACAGCAAGAGTATAACCAAGTGAACCAGTCATGATGGAAACCGAGAAATTTCATAGTTTTGATACACCCAATGTCCCACTTGCAAAACAAAAATCAAAAGTGGTCAAACCTGCAAAACAAAAACAAGTTGTGAGTAAACAAGGAAGCAAAAGGATGACAAGGAGTCAAACAATGGATTTAGAAGAGTAGCTAAAGGAAATTTAGAATACATACTACATGCCATTGACATAGAAGAGACTCCTATAGTCCAAGCTGAGGATATAGAGGAAGGTGGACATAAACTAAAGAAAGCCAAAACTGTAAAGAAACTAGAATTTGAAGGAGAGGATGCAGGTTTTATGTTCCACGCAAGAAAGCCCATGACAAGGCATGCTAGAAAACTTTTGGAGACCAGCAAAGAAGTTCATCCAGCTACTGATACTATCAAGCCACCACAGGACATCTTTGATCTTTCATCATCTGCAGAGAAAGATTTAGTTAGCAAGTCAAAGAGAGGAAAGGAGAAAGTAATGGAAAAAACAGAGTTTGAACTCCTTGAAGAATAGTTGAAGTTGGCCAACCATGAAATTTCTGTTATGAAGAAAGAATCAAGAAAACACAATGTCTAGAAGGTTCAGTTTTAAAAGATGAAAGAGGTTTGGGAAGAGCGGGTTGACAGTGTTTCCAAGACCCTAGATAATACACAACAGTGAATCAAATGGACCATGCCATTGAGGAAAGAGGTGAAACATGTCAGGAGAATGAAATTTCATTTGAAATCTACAAACATAAAGTTGAAATATCAGGTTAAAGACCTCCAGGAACAACTTGAACTAATCTATGAGGAGTTGGAGAAAAAGGGCCTTAAAATGATAGTAGTTGAGGAGCCAATTTCTCAACCCATCATCAATGAGGAATAAACACCTCAAGACTCATAGTTTAAGTTGATTTATGATTTTAAAGGTTAATGGCATGTTGGAAACAAGGTTTTTACAGTTGAAAGACACATCTTTTAAGCTAGACAAAAATCTGGAAATTTCATTGTTTTCAGCAGTTTCGTAGCATTCTTAGGCTTGAAGACCAGGAAAACGCTATGAAACTACTTCTTTTTTCATTTTGAACCATTTTGAGAAGCTTCTAGAGGATGAAAATGAGATGGTAGAGGTGTCAAGACATGAGGAATACAACACAGAAGGAAAGAATAAAAAAAGTTGATGGCAAAAGGCAATTACGAAAGTACACTATGAAACTATCATGCTTTCGTAGCGTGTTGTTATGCTGCTTTATGAGCATGTTTTTGTGCAGTTATGGATAGGTGGATAATTTCAAAGGGTCAAAGGACTATGTTAGCAGCTGCCCAAGACTTGAAGACTAAGAGATAAAGACAAATCATCAGCCAAACCATGCGTTGAAGATAAAGACCAGTTTCCTTTAAAATAGGGTTTGTTTCCAGATTTGGAGGAGACTAATTAAGATGTCATGTAGTGATGAGTTCCATTACACCCTATTCGAACATGTGAAGGAATATTTGTCAAATATGTAATGGTTTTTAGGAGATAAGGTTTTTAATGTAATAATGAACAGTTTGTGTCCTATTAGTAAAAGGGTTGTCAAGTAGAATAGCTGTCATTTTCTCATTAAAGTAGATGTTTTATTGTTATGCAAGGTGTCATTAGGGAAATTTCGATGAATCTAGCCAGGAGGCAGATCATCTCATCATGTAACAAGTCTATTAAAGGGCATAGATTCGAATTTGTCAAGGGTTGGAGATTTTTTGGCGATACTGCAACTTTATGTAAATTGATTGTTTTCAGTAATACAGAGACTTGTTTCTTGACCAACCTAAGATTATGATTGAGTTTTTAGTGCTTATATTATCCATATCTTCTATGTGTACCATTTGCAGTGGTTTTCATCTTTAATACTCAGAATTCATTCATGTAATGCTCTGACTTCCTTTATAGATGAATTGACTGTGTTATTTCATGTTTCATGTGTGTTTACTTTTGCTAAAAACTCTTACCTGCCTCTGCTTCCATGTCAAATGAAATTACTGCTGAATCACTGAAATTGTTGACTCTATAAGCCCAATGTTTGCATAATGAAATTATTTTCAACCTATACACATCACAAGAAATTTTTTTTCCAAGTAGAGTTAGCCATCTAAATCTATCTTTATCAAATATCGTTAACCCTTTGAGAGAGCCCTCTCAGACTGAAGAGGCTAAGCTTCAGTTACAAGCTGGTCTAAAAAATTTACATGAAGTTGTCTGATTAGCAACCTATCAGGTGAAATTTTGTGATAACATTTTGGTGCTTCTGCCAGGAGCCTGAAGACTATATTTTCCCAAAATTTTGAAGCTGAACTTCTGAAGGTAGCAAGAGCTCAGGAAGTTACTCGAGGTTGCATCTACCTTGGTGACTCCATTCAAAATTCATATGATCAAAGGTGGTTTCGAGAAGGAGATACATGAGGAGTAATCCTGGCCCAAATCCACCTACCATTGTGGACAATCCAACCACCATCTCCAGAGGCAGTCAAGGCATTTTTGCAATATTAGGTACTCCATTACATATAAAATCCTTGTCCTCTGAAGTTTTAAGAAGTCCTGAAGATAAAAAGTTTAATGATAAAAATCAGGAAGTCTTGTTTAGGTCTGAAAGTGAAAAAGAATTAACTGAAATTGTCTTAGACCTACATAGGAGAGGTATTGATACCTTAGCCTTAGGGACAAAAAAAGATAAAGAAGAGTATTGGGAAGCAGTCACTTTAGAGTTACTGTTAGAGAAAGAGTCATTGGATAGGGTGAAGGAACTAGACCCATTTGAAATTTTGTTAAAAAGTAAAACTGGTGTTCCTCTTCCTGATTAGAGTTCAATTATCACTGGACAGCAAAGACCAAACAACCCTCCTCCTAACAGTTCCTCTTCCTCTACTACCGATGTCCCTAAAACTACCACAATCCCATTCATCATGGCAGAAAATGTGCCTCCTCCACCTGTTAGGTATGCTCCTCTTGCCCTTACAGCTGTCTTAAATGCCCTTCCTAGAAAATACTCTTCTAGAATCAAAACTTGGGGAAGTGATGAAGAGATTACAGCTGAAGAGCATGTAGACCAGTTTAATGAATTTATAGACAGGGAGGAGGTTGACCATGAGGATGTCAAGATGAGATTGTTTGCTCAGAGCTTTATTGGTGAAGTTAGGAAGTGGTACAAAGCCCTTACTCCTGGAAGCCTACATAATTGGAATGAATTTGAATATAGCTTCTTGAGGAAGTTGGGAAATAGAACTAATCATGTACAAGCACTCACTGAGTATAATAGTTTGAAGAGAGCTGTTGATGAAACTGTTCAAAACTTTTCAAAGAGATTTAACAAAGCGTATGACTCAATCCTTGCCCATCTTAAGCCTCCTCCAGGAGTAGCTCAACTGAGATATGCTGAAGCTTTTGACTATGAATTTTCTATACTGCTGAGAGAGAGAGAAGCCACTTCACTTGCTGAAATGCAAAATGATGCAGTGGAGGTGGAGGTCAATATAATAGTAGCAAAAAAGTCCACGATGGGTAAGACTAAGTTGGAAGAAGAAGATAAGCCTTCCACCTCTGATGAAAAATTTGATTCCATGATGAAGAAAATGGAAAAACTGATGGATAGGCTTGCCCTTGGTAATGCCTCTGCTCCTCCTATACAAAATGAGCCTCAGTTTAGAAATCCTCAATTCAAAAGACCTCAAAACCAGCAAAGGCCAAAGGAAAATAGAAATCAGCCACCTAACCCTTAAGTAAGGCCTCCTTTTCAGCAAAACTTAGTTTATGAAGAAGATCAGTCTAAAATACAAGAAGATTCAATTCATTCCTTAGATGAAAACATGTCAGGGATGTTTTTAACTAAGGAGGAACATGATGAGCCAGACCATGAAGTAAACAAGGGTGAGGAACCATCTGATTATTTTAAAGGGTATCAACATGCAATCTTTGAGATGCAGAAACAATACAACCTCAGAAATAGAAATGTGTCAATTACTGCAAACAAAACACAACCCAAGGAAGATGCCCCCAAGGCTGCTGAGGTTAGGAAAGAAACACCACCTCCTCCTCCTCTCAAAGAAACTAAAAAAACTGCTTATGTTTTCAGTTTGGATAATGAGATCTCTAAGATCAAAATCCCAGTACCTTTTGGAGAAATTATTAAGGTGAATGAATACATAAGTAGGATTGTGAAAATGTTGAATTCACAACTAGGAGCTGCTAATATCCTAAATGTTCAATAACATCATCCAACCATATACTTGGGTCCAAGATTAGAGGATGAGCAGAATGAGGAGGTGCCTCCTTTTTATGTTAGCCTTAGTATTCATGACATGAAATTGCATAATTCCATGTTGGATTCAGGAGCCTCTCACAATCTTATGCCCAAATTAATCATGGAGAGGATGGGGTTGGAAATTATTAGACCGTATAAGGGCTTTTTTTCCTTTGATTCAAAAAGAGTTCAGTGCATTGGTTTAATAAAAAATGTTGTTGTTGGTCTTACACAATTCCCTGCCAAGACAGTGGTCATGGACATTGTGGTAGAAGATATTCCACCTAAGTTTGGCATGCTGTTATCAAGGTCATGGGTAGCAAAGATAAAAGGTACAATGCAAATGGACCTAACTTATGCCACCATTCCTATTTTTGGTGAGCAAAGGAGACTTTATAGAGAAACAAGAATGGATTACATGGTAAGTAGTCAAGATAAACCTCAGAACTTTCCAATATACGCTCTTGATACTGAACTTGGATATGCTATTATTTTCAATGAGTTGACTAATGAAGCAGAGGATGAAAAGAAGGCAAAAAATCAGCAAACATTAAATCAGCAGACAAAAAATCAGCAAATAGAAATTCAGCAAATCAGTGAGGAGAAGGCGAAAGGTTAGTGGTTGTTGCATTTTGATGGATCAGTAGGAAGAGAGGGGGTAGGAGCAGGAATTTGGATTACAAGTCCAGATAATGAAAGTAAGTTATTTTCTTACAAATTGAATTTTGATTGCACAAATAACATGACTGAGTATGAATCTTTAATTTTGAGCTTAGAAATTTTGAAAAGAATGGGTGCCCAAAAGATTTATGTTTATGGAGATTCTGATCTAGTTATTAAGCAAGTTGAGGGTGTGTATCAAACAAAGGATGTAAGAATGAGGGCATACATAAATTTAGTCATAGACATGTTGGAAAATTTCCAAGAACATTCATTCATTGTTAATACTAGGGATCAAAACTCAGTTGCTGACTCCCTAGCTGTCTCTGCAAGTCTATTTATCATTCCCATTCATTCCACTAAAATATATGAGGTTGAGATTCACCATAGACCAGCTATCCCTGATAACATTATCCATTGGAAAGTATTTGAAGGTGACTAGCAAGTAAAAAACGTTATTTAGCTAAAAGAAGAGTTTGAAAATACACAAGTAGATCAACAAAACATGCTTGCTGAATCTAAGGGAAATTCTGAATTATTAAAACTAAGGAATAACTCTATACCCAAAGGCCTCATACCCCTTGAGAAGCTTTTTGATCAGAATGATGTGTTCAAATCTCCTAGGATACAAGCTGATGATGAAGAGGTAGAGAGTTGTAACCTTGGCATAATAGCTATGGAAAAAATGATTAAACTTTCAAAGTTTCTTTCAGCTGATATGAAACAGAAATATATTGAGATGATGAAAAGGTTCATAGATTTTTTTTCTTGGAGTTATGCTGATTTGAAGAAGTATGATCCTACTATCATTCAGCATACCATTCCCATTAAAGAAAATGAAAATCCTTTCAAGAAGAAGTTGAGGATGATTAATCCACTTCTCATGCATCTGATTGAGAAGGAAATCAAGAAACTCTTTGATGCCAAAATTATTGTTCCAATCATATTCTCAAAGTGGCTTGCAAACTTGGTTCCAGTCAGAAAAAAGAGTGGATAAATAAGAATATATATTGACTTCAGAAACTTGAATAAAGCCTCTCTGAAGGACAACTACCCTCTCCCAAAGATGGACCAAATTTTGTATAATATTGTTAGTACACAAAGGATGTCTATGCTTGATGGGTTTTTAGGATATAATCAGATTCTTGTGCATTTGGAAGATCAGGAAAAAACATCTTGTACCATACCATGGGGCACATTCATGTATGCCAATATTCCCTTTGGTCTGATGAATGCAGGAGCTACCTTTTAGAGAGAAATAGACATTGATTTTACTAAGGAGAAGGACAAGATGGTGGTTTTCTATCTAGATGACATAACAGTCTTATAAAGGATGGAATAATATCACTTGAAGCACCTAGAAAAGATTCTGCTGAAGTGTAGAAGGTTTGGAATTTCTCTCAATCCCACTAAAATCATTTTTGCTCTAACTTCAGGAAAATTACTTGGACACATTATTTCTAAATATGGGATTAATATTGATACAAACAGGGTCAATGAAATTCAGAATGTGGATTTTCTTAGAAGCACAAAGGAGTTTCAGTCTTTCCTTGGAAAGTTAAATTTTGTGAGGAGGTTTATTCCTAATTTTGCTGAGATTGTAAAGGACATAACAAATATGCTGAAGAAAGGAGCTGACATCAAGTGGACAGCAGAATAAAAGCACTCATTTTAGGAGATCAAAATGGCACTCACCCAAGCACCAGTGTTGATCAGCCCAGATTTCTCAAAAGAATTTCTTGTTTTTACATTTGCATCAGAAAATACAATTACTGGAGTTTTGTTGGAGAAAGGACAACAAGGTACTGAGAAGCCCATTTCATTTTTTAGTAGGAAATTAGCTAACTCAAAGCTAAAGTACAACATTTTAGAGAAGCAAGCTTATGCCTTGGTCAAGGCCATCAAAGATTTCAGAATTTACATTCTGCATTCTCATATTATAGCTTTTGTTCCTAATGTTGTTGTGAAAGATATTCTAACTCAAGCTAATCCTGATGGTAAGAGGGGGAAATGGATTTGTAACTTGCTGGAATATGACATAGAGATCAATCCCACAAAATTGGTCAAAGGTCAAGGCCTACCAAAGCTAATGGCACAGTCAAACTTTGATTGTCTTGACATGAACTTCATTGCAGAAATTTCATAAATTTCAGATTAAGAGGAAGAGATGATCCCCATTGAAGAAAAGTATGTCATTTCAGATTGGTACAGATACATTGTTTTTGTCTTACATCATCATAGAGCACCTACTGAGCTGACAAATTCCAAGGCAAGGTTTGTAAAGTTAAAGTCTTTGAGGTATTGCATCATTGACACAAATCTGTATTGGAAGGATACCGATGGTATTTTGTTGAATTGTTTGCTGGAAGAGGAGGATGAAAAAGTGATTGAGGAGTTTCACAAAGGAGATTGTGGAGGTCATCATTATTGGAAGGCTAAAGCAAATAAGATTCTCAGAGCAGGGTATTATTGGCCTACTATGTTCAAAGATTTCTACAAAAATATTGCTGCGTGCCACGAATGCCAGATTTTTTATGGTAAGAAGAAGCTTGTACCTTTACCCTTGATGCCTATCTATGTTGAGGCACCATTTCAGTAGTGGGGGCTAGATTTTATTGGTGAGATTCATCCATCATCTTCAGGCCAACATCACTGGATTCTGACAACAATTGACTATTTCACCAAGTGGATTGAAGCAATCCCAACTAGGCAAGCAAATAATTCAATTATCATTTCATTTTTGGAAAATAATATATTGTCTAGATTTGGCTTCCCTATGAAGATCATCATTGATAATGCATAGGAATTTAAATCTAAGAAGCTAATTAGTTTTTGTCATCAATATCACATTACTCTTGGGCATTTTACTGCATATTATCCACAAGGTAATGGTCTTGTTGAATCTTCTAACAAGAGCATTGTGAGGATTATTAAGAAGGTATTGCAGGAGAATAAGAAGTCATGGCATTTGAAGCTGAAGTATGCTTTGTGGGTTGATAGATTGTGCACAAAGAGGTCAATAGGAAATTCACCTTATGAGTTGGTATATGGGGCTAAAGCCATATTTCCCACATCCTTAGGAGTGCCCGTCATGAAGCTGTTGCAAGGATTGGAAGAGGAGCCAAATGCAATTCAGAGAAGGATCATTTAGTTGATAGCTTTGCAAGAGAAAATGGAGGAAGTCTATAACAGTAATCAACAATCTCAAAATAGAATCAAGAAAACATTTGACAAGAAGGTCAAGGAGGAAAATTTTCAAATCCAAGATGTGTTTTTGAAATGGGAGGCCATGATTGAAGAAAAGGGGAAGCATGATAAATTTGAGAACATTTGGAAAGGTCCATTCAGAGTAGTTGCATTCCATGGGAACAACACTTACATTTTGCAGGAGATGGATGGACAACCATGTCTTGGAGGGCCTATCAATGGCAGGTTTTTGAACCACTATTCCTCTTAAATTTTGCTGATCATTCATTCCATTGTATATATTCCATTTTATACATTTTTTCTGCTAATAATGACAAGATGATCATCAATCTTGAGCCCGAGGTGAAGGCCATTAGAGTTTGAAGAAAAATCTTGGCAAATTTCAGAGTTTTTTGTTTTTAAGAATATGGATAGCAGCACTGGAACTATTGGTTCTTTGGTGTACCACTGGGGAACACCATCCCAAGTGGAGCCACAGTTATCACTAAAAAATGAAGCATCATTTGACAAAGTCATACAGGTTCATGTGTCAAAGGTAGGGTTGTAGGGTTCATTTTTATTACTTGGTTGAGGAAAATTTTAAATTTTTCTTATTTAAGCTTACCCTAAGGTCTAAACCCACTCACTTTCAAATCCCCTCATGTCACTTCACTCATAATTTTCTGATAGTTTTCATTTCCCAAGGTTTTAATACCGAAATGGTCCTTTTAGCCAAGAAACCACAGTTTCGTAGCCAAATACACTAGGAAATTTCACTTTTCGCTACGAAACCACTGATACTTTCATAGTGAAAATGCCCAGATTTACACTAAACACGTTACAAAATTGAGGTTTCCTGTCTGTCATGTCAAATTAGTTGTTAGGTGTCAGAAAATTATTGGGAAAGGGTAAGCTAGATACCATTCAAGTCAGTGAGGGTAAAGATCAAGGTACATAGTCAGGTCTGAAGTCATCATCACCATTTTAGGCATGTATGAGTCATCATTGTGTTATGAATGAACATCAAACTTCAAAATATTTCCTAATTCAGTCATTTCTTGATATCGAGCTTTAGAGAACTATTGCATTGAGCCAAAGTTGTGGCTGGTGTTTTCAAATGTTTACAAAGATCATTGATCAAGTGAGGCAAAAAACTATCAAGTGAGACATAGAACTATCAAGTGAGGCAGAGAAGACAGCAAAGAAGCTATGGAACCAAAAAGAAAGACAAATAAGGGTGGCCAATGTTTGAGATATGAATCTGATCAATGAAGACCCAACAGTTGTAGAAGTATTCAGAAGGACAGGATGTTTACAGTTTTGTGAAATATTACAAGGCTGTCATATACAGGTTTCCAAAGAATTTGCTTTAAACTTCAGTGGAACAACTAACAAAGTGGGGATGCTTAATCTCACCATTACACCAGAAGTCATTGCAGCAGGAACATGGATTCCAAGGGGACAAGAGAAGTGGTTCAAAGGGTTCAAATTCAGCATGGAGCAGTGCAAAGAGTTTATGAAGATAGAAAACAATGAAATGGACCTTACTAATGCCATTCCAAGGAGCTGCATGAAGGATAACTACTCAAATTTGTTGCTCACCATCCAACAATATTTTATTTGTGAAGGGAGATACCATAAAGTCTACTCTTACCATTTCAAGCTCCTCCTACACTTTTCTAGTAAGATATCTCTTGATCTACCTTTCTATTTACACAGAAGTCTAGAAAAAATGGCAGATAAGGTACAAGAAAAATCTGAAGGAAGTGAAACTTCATTGTTTCATCATGGTTTAATTAAATTTCTGGTTTAGATGAGCTCCAAAGACTAGGTAGAGATTGGTCTTCATTTTTTTTTGTTAGTGGTTTTGAGTTGGATACTCTTACTCCTACAAGAACTCCTAAACCTAGGAGTATCCCATCACCTTTAGTGGTAGAACCAAGTGAACCAGCAAGAGTAGAACCAAGAGAACCAGCCATGATGGAAACAGAGCAATTGCAGAGTTTTGATACACCCAATGTGCCACTTGCAAAAAAAAAAAAAAAGGTGGTCAAACCTCAGAGAAGATTATTCATTAATAACCTTTACTCATACGCCCCTTGCACTAAGATCTTCTTCTCCTTATATAGATTTAGCCTTTACCAATACCATGAGTCAAAACCACACACCAGCTGATGGTATTTTTGGACGGAATCAAATAGACAATACAACGCTTAATATTGTAAGCTAGACCATGGTAATTCCCCTTGGTATCATACTTTTAGATCGCAAAAAGGCATACATGACTTGGAACGTACTTATCCGTGTGTATATGCGACTTGGTATTTACAAACCTACGTATACATTGTGACATATTAAAATTATCCAATCTGCTACACAATACTTCTGATAGACTGCTAAGGTTCGCCAGACAGACATATACTACATCCTTTGTCAGAGAGTTGCCATCAAGGACAATCGATACAATATCTTAGGGCATAGGAAACATATTTCCAACAATCTCCCCCTTTGGACTTGATGGCAACTATGATCATAAATACATTAAGCGTAACCTTTATTCAACCATCCACAATATTCTCCCCCTTTGACATCAAGGGCAAAGGGCATATTACCATGCTCCCCCTGAGTTCATGCTGAATTTTCAGATAGATTTTTCAATGAAGTACATGAATTTATAACACAACCTAGTATGACCTTTCCTAAGGACTCATACTTACAGCAAAGATCCAACCAAGTGGAATTACATATTTGACTCAACTTCCCAATCAAGTGGGTTTACAAATTTGAACAAGTCCTTACATGACTGAGTATAACAATTTTTCATCATAGGTCTCAACATTACCTTTTCATCAAATTACAGATATGACTTTCCAAGACCAAAGAATCTCAACCATGAGATCATAACACAATAGTCAATGACAACAATGCATCCTTTTCCATAGGACAAGTGCTCCCCCTTAGCTTGTGCATCCTGAACACTTTCAACAGAAAATCATCAAAGCATCTTCATCAAGGAGAAAAATATTAGAGAATGATATAGAAAGGTGAATACTCGAACAACACCACAACTGCTCTGAAACGCTGATCGAGAGAATTTCTGTCAGCAAAACTCATACGTGGTTTTATTCATAGAAACTTGCGTATATACGCGATTTGCCTTTATGAAACCCACATACCGAATTTAATCTTATGAAATCAAGCAGATCAGATCTGAGAGGCAGAGACAACTCCTAGCTTCTGTCGAAGATATTTGAATGCTTCCCTGGGAAGAGGTTTAGTAAATATATCAACAACTTGTTCTTTGGAGGGAACATACTCTAATTTAACCTTTTGTTCAAGCACTTGTTCACGTAAGAAGTGATACTTGATAGGAATGTGCTTGGTCTTGGAATGCATAACAAGATTCTTTGAGATACTGATGGCACTTGTATTATCACAAAAAATAGATATGGGAGGTGAACATTTGATTTGAATGTCTTGTAAAGTCTGCATCATCCAAAGTAGTTGTGTGCAACATGATGCGGCAGCCACATATTCTGCTTCTGTTGTAGATAAGGAAATATAACTTTGTTTCTTTCTGAACCAAGATACTAATTGGGGCCCCATATAGAATGCACCACCACTAGTGCTTTTTCGATCATCAACATTTCCAGCCCAATCCGCATCTGTGTAAACATGAAGAGTCAGATCAGAATTCTTTGGATACCATAGACCAAATTCTTGAGTCCCTTGTAGATATTTGAATATTTTTTTTACAGCCTGAAGGTGAGATTCTTTTGGATTGGCTTGGAATCGTCCAACAATCCCAACTGCATGCATAATGTCTGGTCTCGTCCCGGTGAGATAAAGTAGACTTCCAATCATGGATATATATTCTGGTTGATTCATCGTGGGAGAATCATCATGAGAACAGAGGTTACACCCAGTTACCATTGGTGTACTTACAGGTTTGCAGTCTTCCATCCCATATTTCTTCAGAATTTGCTTAAGATATTTTGCTTGTGATAAAAATATGCCATGTGTTGCTTTTTGCACTTGTAAGCCAAGAAAAAATGTTAGTTCCCCAAGTAAAGACATTTCAAATTATTGTTGCATAATAGAAGAAAATTTCTGACTCATGGACTCTTCATTAATTCCAAAAATTATGTCATCAACATATACTACTACAATTAATAGTTTATCATTTTTAGTTTTTGTGTATAAGTTGCTATCAGCATATCCCTTTGAAAATATTCGTTGATGAAGATATTTGTCAAGACGATAGTACCATGCCCTTGGAGCTTGTTTGAGACAATATAAAGCCTTTTTAAGTTTACAAAAAAAAATTTCATCATTTCCCAAAATGGATCCTTCTGGTTGTTCTATATAAACTTCTTCTTCTAGATCACCATTGAGGAAAGCAGATTTAACATCCATTTGATAAACTTTGATTTGTTGAAAGCTTGAAAAGGCAAGAAACATTCTTATGGCTTCAAGTCTAGCTACAGGAGCAAATGTTTCTTCAAAGTCTATACCTTCTTGTTGAGCATACCTTTACAAACAAGTCTAGCTTTGTTTCTAATAACATCTCCATTTTCATTTAACTTGTTTTTGAATATCCATTTTGTTCCAATAACATTTTTATCATGAGGTCTTGGAACTAATTCCCAAGTATGATTCTTTTCAATCTGATCAAGTTCTTCATTCATGGCTTGAATCCAACGTTCATCTTTGCTAGCTTGATTGACATTCTGTGGTTCGATAGTGGATAGAAATGCCAGATAGCTAGGAGATCCTACAAGATTTCTTCTTGTTTGGACACCTGATCCCTTTTCTCCCAAAATTTGAGATTCTAGATGATTCTTTTGAACATACCTGGATTGAACCTTTTCAGATAGATCTTCTTCTGGTGCTTCATTGGGTTCTCCTTCTATATTATTTCTATTTGATGCAGGAAGATATACATCACCATCATCTTCATTTGTTGTTTGTATTTCCCTTTTTGGAGCTGAGAGAGACTCATCAATTACAACGTCAATGCATTCAACAATCTTCTACAGTCTTTTATTGTAACATTTATATGCTTTACTTCTAGAAGAGTAACCAAGAAATATTTCTTCATCTGCTCTAGTTTCAAACTCGCCAAGTTTTTCATCATTGTTCTTGATAAAACATTTTCTTCCAAAAAATATAGAATGCTTTATAGTGGGAAGGTTACCATACCAGAGCTCATATGGAGTTTTATCACTGTTGACACGAACATGCACCTTGTTAAGAATATTTACAGTGGTATGTGTTGCTTCTCCCCAAAATGTGTCTGGTGTTCCAGAATCATCAAGCATAGCTCGATCCATCTATTGAACTATTCTATTCATTGTTTCTACTACGCCATTTTGTTGAGGGGTACCAGCTACAGAAAACTGTCTTTTTATGCCATGTTGCTCACAGAAATAAAAGAATTCATCTGATATATATTCACCTCCTCGGTCAGATCTAAGAAATTTTATTTTTAGATCTAATTCATTTTCAACCAGGGCTTTGAAGATCTAAATTTTTTCAAATGCTTCATCTTTTTGTTTTAGCAACCCAATCCAACAAATTCTCGAGACATCATCAATAAACAAAATATAGTATTGTTCTCCACGGGGTGACTTTTTCCTCATAGGTCCACATAGGTCGGTATGAATGAGTTCAAGAGGCTTACTTTTTCATCCTTCTTAGGCATTAAATTGCACTCTGGTTTGCTTACCGAATTGGCAAGATTTGCATATGATACTTTCAGGCAGAGTAATGTTGGGAAGATCACGAACAGCTTTGAGTCTGCTAGATTTGTTGATTTGAGAGAAGCTCAAATGCCCCAATTTTCTGTGCCATAACCAATTTTCTGAAGATTTACCCAAGTAACATTTTTCCTTACAAATTTTCAATACATACAAATTTCTTGGTGTTCTATTTGCTTTTATTATTGTTTTTCCTGTGTCAAGATCACGTACCACACATTCTTTTGAGCTAAAGACAACTTCGGTTCCTTGATCACACATTTGACTTAAACTTAACAGGTTATGTTTTAATCCATCCATATACATAACATTGTTATCTTTCACCTTTTCTCTTAGAAAAATAGAACCTTTTCCCTTAATAACATCAGGAGTATCATTTCCAAAAGTGACATTCTTTTCTCTTTCTAGAGCATTGTATGCAAGAAGTTTATTTCTGTCACCTGTCATGTGTTTTGAGCATCCGCTATCAATGTACAATTGATTTTCTTCTCCTTCTACAAATAAAGCTATGCCACAGTTCTCAACCTGTAAGTCCTTCTTTCTCCATACCTTGGAACTTGAAGGTATATGCTCTTTTGGCTGAATTTTGCTCCTGCATTCAAATTCTTCATGACGAAAGTTATTGCAATAAGCACATTCAATTTCATTTTGAAGAGGAGAAATTTTTTTATACGTATTCTTCTTTATTCCAGACTTGTTTCTTTTCTTTCTTTCTTCTCTGGTCATGATGGTTTTGTATGCAACACATTGAACAACTTTATGACCAAAATTATGACATGAGAAACATTGTCCTTTAAAGAAGAAATTTATGCGATCATGGAAACTTATATTTGTGTTTACCTGTTGATTGGTATTTCTCTGAAAGATATTTCTATTATTGTTCTTTGTATTGAGGTGGTCATGCTTTACCTGTAATGTTTCTTTGTTCCCTTGCTGAGTGACAGAATGTTGTAGGCTGGTTGTAGCTGCTTTTAGATAGTTTGGTGCTGAAGACTGAGAGGATTCTCTGACATATCCAAGACCTATCTTTAAAAGAGGAGAACATTGTACCTTGATAATTTCATCTAAGGTTTCAGATCCTTTAACAAATCTAAGATTCAAAGTTTTCACTTTCTCAATTTCTTTTCTTCGACTTACTATTTCACATTCTAATTTCTCATTGTTTTTCTCCTTTACTACAAGTTGGCTCTTTAGAGTTTCTATGGATATTTTGTTTTCTTCCAAACATATTTTGAGCTGATTGATATCTTCAAGAAAATAATTATCTTCTAGAGCATCCATAAAGGTATCCTTAGCCTCACTAGAATCCTTTTCAAATGCCATGATAAGTCTAACATCTTGATCAGATTCTTCTTCACTACTTGATAACCCATCACTATCTTCATGAGTATAATAATTTTTTCTATTGCTAAACTGATTCTTATTTCCCCTTGTTATTTCTTTCCTTTTTCATTAATTTCCTTATGAGGACACTTTGCAGCATAATGACCAACTCTTCCACAAGCAAAGCATTTAAAAGGAAGCTTACCTCTGAACCTTCCAGTGCCAAGCTGTAGCTTCTTTACAAAGTTTACCTCATCTTCTTCTGAAACATACCCTGATCCTTTTGTTTCTTGTACTTCTTTTCCTTTTGTAGCAGCTCTAAAGACAACTTCTTTGACTTTAGATGAACCTCCTTTTCTCATTTCACAAGTAGTTAGAATACCATGAAGTTGAACAATAGTAAGAGTTTGTAGATCCTGCTTCTCTTCAATAGCAGATACTTTTGACTCAAATTTGTAAGTTAGAGATCTTAATACCTTTTCTACCAGAGTAGTTTCAGTTATGTTTTCTCTCAAATTTCTCATATGATTTACAATATCATCCAGATGTAAAAATAAACTGGCAATGCTCTCCTCATTATGAATCCTTAGATTTTCATATTGAATTCTGAGAGTTTGGAGTTTAGCACTTTTTACCTTTGTATCGCCTTCATAGCTTAGAATGATTTTGTCCCATATCTCCTTTGCTGTATTCAACTGCATGACTTTGACAAATTCAGATTCAGTCAGACTCCCCAATAATGCATTGACTGCCTTTTCATTCGTTTCATAGTTCTTTCTTGCCATAGCATCTGTTGGAACTGAGGCTGGATATTGATAACATCCTTCAACTATAGCCCATACATCTGCTCCAAGGGACTGAAGATAGGATCTTGTCCTTGTCTTCCAGAAGAATAAATTGTTTCCGTTGAAGAGAGGAGACCTGATAGATGTTGTCCCATATTGATTGCTCATCTTGGTTGATCTTCCTTCTAGCGGCTAAGCTTCTTCACAAGGACCTGCTCTGATACTAATTGTTGAAAAATACTGAGAGGGGGGGGGGTGAATCAGTATTTAGAGCTTACTGAAAAGATTTTAACTTTTTCTTTTACATAATTCCATACGCGGCTTTGATGAACCCAAATCGTGTATACAGGCGCATATGCTGAAAGAAACTAGTGTATACTGATATAATTTTACAGATTAGAAAATTTCAGGAACAGCCTTTAAATCCGTTTACTAGTCATGCATCTATAGGATAATCAGTAAATATGTGCAGTAACAGTAGTATAAATCATCACACAAGTGCAACACACATGAACACCAATATTTAAGGTGGAAACCCAATTCGGGAGAAAACCACCACTGCTGTCATCTCTGTCTTCATTATTTATTACATGGAAAACTATTTACAACATTGTACTGATGCAGACTCATATCAGTATGCAGGCCTCTACCTGCAGAAGGCTACAACCTTCTCTTGTTTTCCAGCTGCTACTGGAAGGGAACTACAACCCCCTTGCTTCTCATTTACCAGCCTCTCCTGGAAGGGATCTTCAACCCCCTCAATAGAACACCATCTTCTAATGGCAGGAAGCTTCTACTTCCATACTGAAGGCTTCAACCGTCAGAACCACTACAGATCACATTTCATCAATTTTCATACTGGATCAAACAGTATCAACACAACTCTTCATAAACATCAATAACCATAAGTTTTACCTAATACATCAATCAGAACAGTGAGATCACTGTAATCAGATCATCAGAAATAACCCAGACTTCAGAATAAATATGCAGATACAAAATCGACCCTGAATCATCATCAACTTAAAATGCATACGCTACTTCGCTTCACTGAACCTGTGTATATATGCGCTTTCCTTCATACCAACCTGTGTATAGCTCTATGAATACTATTTTTCAGAAAGTAATTAGTCTTAGATCCAGATTTGAGGCTTTCAGCCAGATATCTTTAGAAATGCAGAACTCTTCATCAGTTAGTCACCATCAACCATGTTTATTCTCTCATTGATCATATTTGTACATAATCAACTTACCAGCATATACAGTATTCAAACAACCGAGATCTTCAAGAAGACTTCATTGACAGACAATAGACAAATAGCAGGAATCACATAAAAACATCTGCAATAGGCTTCAGAAAGCCCTAACTTCCATACATGCCTTTTCTGAAGCAAACACACGTATATATGCACTTTTACTGAGATGAACTTACATATAGATCTGTAAATGTAAAATTTGCAGAATGAACAAGATCCATAGAACTTACCCATATTTTCTTCATTGGACTTCAGAAAACTTGCGCTAGTTCATAGATCTAATCATCTCTTCAATGGATCTCACAAGAGCATAGTCATTTCAGATCTAGAGATCCTGAACCATCATTGTATCCATGGGTGCATCATAGATTTAGATCTATCAATTAAAACAAAGTTCATCCATGCAGATATGCCTCAGAGAAGATTATTCATTAACAACCTTTACTCATACACCCCTCGCACTAAGATCTTCTTCTCCTTATATAGATTTAGCCTTTACCAATACCATGAGTCAAAACCACACACCAGCTGATGGTATTTTTGGACGGAATCAAATAGACAATACAACGCTTAATATTGTGAGCTAGACCATGGTAATTCCCCTTGGTATCATACTTTTAGATCGCAAAAAGGCATACATGAATTGGAACGTACTTATCCGTGTGTATACGTGACTTGGTATTTACAAACCTGCGTATACATTGTGACATATTAAAATTATCAAATCTGCTGCACAATACTTCTAATAGACTACTAAGGTTCGCCAGACAGACATATACTACATCCTTTGTCAGAGAGTTTCCATCAAGGACAATCGATACAATATCTTAGGGAATAGGAAACATATTTCCAACAATCTCCCCCTTTGGACTTGATGGCAACTATGATCATAAATACATTAAGTGTAACCTTTATTCAACCATCCACAATATTCTACCCCTTTGACATCAAGGGCAAAGGGCATATTACCATGCTCCCCCTGAGTTCATGCTGAATTTTCAGACAGATTTTTCAATGAAGTACATGAATTTATAACACAACCTAGTATGACCTTTCCTAAGGACTCATACTTACAGAAAATATCCAACCAAGTGGAATTACATATTTGACTCAACTTCCAAATCAAGTGGGTTTACAAATTTGAACAATTCCTTACATGACTGAATATAACAATTTTTCATCATAGGTCTCAACATGACCTTTTCATCAAATTACAGATATGACTTTCCAAGACTAAAGAATCTCAACCATGAGATCATAACACAGCAGTCAATGACAACAATGCATCCTTTTCCGTAGGACAAGTGCTCCCCCTTAGCTTGTGCATCCTTAAAAATTTCAACAGAAAATCATCAAGGCATCTTCATCAAGGAGAAAAATATTAGAGAATGATACAGAAAGGTGAGTACTAGAACAACACCACAACTGTTCTGAAACACTGACCCAAAGAATTTCTGTCAGCAAAACTCATACGCAGTTTTATGCATAGAAACTCACGTATGTACGCGATTTGACTTTATGAAACCTGCATACCGAATTTAGTCTTCTGAAATCAAGCAGATATGATCTGAGAGGCGGATGTAGGTTTTAACCATGAACATAAATTATCTACACACGAATATTATAACAGAAAATAAACAATAGCGAGAGCATAAAACATAAAACAGATAAACACAGATATTTTCCCCTGGATCCCAAATCGGGACGACCAGCTTGATTTTTCATTATGTTCCTTTTAGTGTTACAACACATATATATACATGTCGAAGCATACATGAACCCTAATCCATTAACCCTCGATTAGAACATAACCGTAGTTCCCTTGACCGGATCTACAAAAATACCAGGGGCCGAAAAACCATTGTACCCCAAAACCATGTGCAAAACCATGCACAAAACCATGGACGCAGACTACCCATCAGAAATTAAGGACCAAAAATTTTCGCCGGGGCACTGCCCCAGACCCCAAAAGGGGGGGCTACCAGCCCCCCTGTGACCCCCCCATTGCGCCCAGCGCAAAGGGGTGGCTATCACCCCCCCTCTTACCCCTGCACGTGTTTAGTCGTGGAAATAATATAACACATACCCAACATTCTCCCACTTGTTGTTTTCTTTCCGCAGGGGGCCACAGGAGAGCTTTGTCATTGGCCCAATTCTTCAACACCCATTGTTTCTCTACACCAAGAGAACTTATGAGTGCTCACAGACTTCTTCAATGCATCTACAGCATTCTTCAAAGTGTCCACCTTTACCAACAACACCCTTTTAGCCTCAACCATATCTCTAACAAAGTGATATTGAACATCAATTTTCTTTGTCTTTGAATGATAAGCAGGGTTCTTAGCCAAGAAAATTGCACTTTGGCTATCACACTCTATCCTTATAGCTTGTTGTACCAACCCCATACTTGAACACAATCTCTGCAACCAAACTGCTTCCTTGCTTGCATGAGTGGCTGCTATGTATTTTGCCTCTGTAGTTGAAAGAGCCACTACAGTCTGTCTTTTACTCATCCAACTGACTGCGCCTCCAAATAGGCTAAACACATACCCACTTGTAGATCTTCTTTGGTCCAGATCTCCAGCCCAGTTTGCATCAACAAAGCCAAGAATGTCCAACATTCTTTCCAATCCTGGTCTTCCCTGGTAGCACAAGCCATAATCACTAGTGCCACGTAAATATATGAAAACCCACTTCACTGTCGTCCAATGCTCCTTCCCTGGGTTTGACATAAACCTGCTCAATACTCCCACTGCATGTGCAATGTCTGGTCTAATACAGACCATTGCATACATCAGGCTACCCACTGCACTTGCATATGGAACACGGGACATATTCTCCTCTTCTTCTTGTGTCTTGGGACATTGCTCAACAGAAAACTTTACACCTACAGGAATAGGAACATTCACCGGTTTACTATCCTGCATATTGAACCTCTGCAATATAGTCTCGACATACTTCCTCTGGTTTAACCAGAGCTTCCTCTTTACCCGATCTCTCTTAATTTCCATGCCCAAAATATAGTTTGCAGCACCAAGATCCTTCATGTCGAATTTGGAGAATAGTTGGGTCTTCAAATCTTGGATATTTTCTTTGTCATTTCCAATCAACAACATATCATCCACATACAAGACCAAATAAATAACACGGTCACCAATTAATTTAAAATAAACACAGTGATCCTCCTTGCTTATAGTGAAGCCAAGTCCCCGTATATAGGTATCAAATTTCTGATACCACATCCTTGGTGACTGTTTTAACCCATACAGAGACTTCTTCAACCTGCATACCAGTCCTTTCTTACACTTCACCATAAAGCCTTCAGGTTGCTTCATGTAGATCTCCTCTTCTAGATCCCCGTGAAGAAATGCTGTCTTCACATCCATTTTTTCTATCTCAAAATCAAATGCAGCAGCAACAGATAAAAGTAATCTAATAGAAGTAACTTTGGAAACAGGAGAAAAAATATCACCAAAATCAATTCCTGGCACCTGGGAATAACCTTTTGCTACCAACTGAGCTTTGTATTTCTCCACCTTGCCTTCTACATTCATCTTCTTTTTAAACACCCATTTGCTCCCGATGGGCTTCCTTCCAGCTGGCAACTCCACCAGATCCCATGCCTCATTTTTGTGCAAGGATGCCATTTTATCAACCATGGCCTCCTTCTAGAGTTTTCCATCCTCTGAATCTATTGCCTCCTTGACAGTTCTGGGATCATCATCAGTTATAGTTAAGGAAAAACCTGAACAGAAAGAAAATGGACTATACCTTTTTGGTGGCCTTCTTTCCCGAACTGATCTTCTTATAGTTGGAGTTTGTGGCTCTTCCTCTTCTGAATCTTCTTCTGCTGTAGAGTTTGATTCATCCTCCTTTAGCTTAAACTCTATCTTCTCAGGTTCCTTTGGTAGGACTTCATGTGTAACAACATCTTTCACCTCTCTAAACACCACATCTCGGTTGTACACAACCTTCCTTGTTTCTGGGTTCCAAAACTTGTAACCCTTTAAACCATCCTTATACCCAATAAAGATGCACCTTTCAGATTTATTATCCAACTTGGTCCTTTTATCCTTTGGAACATGTACATATGCATCACATCCAAATACCCTTAGATGTGAAAGAGAGGGTTTCTTACCAGTCCATACCTCATGTGGAGTCTTATCCTCCAACCCTGATGAAGGTGATCTATTAACCAGATAGCATGCAGTCTCCACTACCTTTGCCCAGAATTCTTGTCCTAACCCAGTACCACTGAGCATGCTTCTTGCCTTTTCCATCAGCGTTCTGTTCATTATTTCTGCAACTCCATTTTGCTGACGTGTGTATGGAGTATTCTTTTGTCGTGCTATACCACACTTCTTACAGAACTCTTCAAATTCCTTCTTGCAGAACTCCCCACCATTATCTGTCCTCAGCGCCTTTATCTTCTTCTCTGTTTGGTTTTCCACCAGAGCCTTAAATTCTTTAAATTTGTCAAAGACTTCAGATTTCTTCCTCAAGAAATATATCCTTTTATTCCTTGAGAAGTCATCTATGAATGAAACATAGTACACAGACTTTCCCAATGAAGGAACTGACACAGGTCCAAACACATCACTGTGCACAAGTTCTAATATCTTGTTTGCCCTCTTAGCACCAGAAGGAAAACTCACCTGATTCTGGTTCCCATATACACAATGTTCACAGAAATCGAAATCTATAGAGCAATTAGACATACCTTCTACCATACCATTTCTATGCAGTATACGAAGGCCCTTCTCTCTAATATGTCCAAGCCTTTGATGCCATAGCATGGTCTTTTCTCCAGAGACAGCTAGGCTTTCCACTCCACTTTTAGGAACCATAGAACTGTTACATCCATCAATAACAATGCTACCTTGTAGCTTGTACAGAGTTCCAATCCGAGCTGCCCGCATTAATACCAGTGCTCCCCGAACCATCTTGCAGGCATCTTTCTCGAACACTGTTTTTACACCTGCATCATCCATCTTTCTTACGGAAATCAGATTTCTGGCAAACGTAGGAATATGCAGAACACCAGGAAGTGTTCTAATCCTTCCACCTTGCAGCTTTAGCTTGACCTTTCCACGTCCGACAATTCTGGCCTTCCTATCATCCCCTAGGAAGACATAACCACCATCATAATTCTCATACTCGCAGAACCACTCCTTATGGGGAGTGAAGTGAAAGGATGCACCTGAGTCAATCAACCATGACTCATGATCTACATGTGTATTTGAAGAAGAAGCAAAATACACATCCCCACCTTCATCTAAGGTGGTTTTTGCCTCTCGCACAAGAGCATCATCGTATCCCTTTCCTTTCCTCAAAGAGCTTTAGATCTCGCAACCCTTTTGTAGTGCCCTTCCTTTCCACATTTCCAAAGACACTTTTACAAAATTTCAGGAGATTTAGATCTCCCTCTAGATTTAGATCTCCCACTTGAAACCTTATTCTTGTTTCTATTCTGGGACCTTCCTCGTATAGATAAGGCATCTCCATTCTGACCCTCCATATTTCTCCGTCTCATTTCCTCCGACAACAAGGTTGAGACAATGTCATCAAAATTCAAGGTATTTGTATTGCTACCTATTGCAATAATGAGACTATCCCATGAGTCTGGTAGAGAACACAACAAACTGATGCACTTATTTTCATCTGAGATGTTAATATCAACAGATGACATTTGACTTACCACAGTATTGAAGGCGTTCAAATGATTTGTCACTGAGTCTCCATCCTTCATCCTCAGGTTATACAGCTTTTTCTGCAGGAACAATTTATTCACCAGAGACTTAGATTGGTACAAAGTCCCAAGTTTGTCCCACAAATTCTTCGTTGTATCTTCCCCAGATACATTCAACAATACCGAATCTGAGACACACAACCGTATTGTGCTCTTCACCTTTCGATCCAACTTTTTCCAGTCTTCATCTGACATTGCCATTGGTTTAGTACCTGGATCTACCATGATCCACTAATCTTTATCCACCAGCAGATCCTCCATCTTGAGCTTCCACAACTCAAAAATCTAACCATTAAATTTCTCAATCTCTATCTTTCCACTGCTCGCCATATTCTTTCACCGCAAGAATCGATCCTGCATATCTCCCACTGAACAGGGTCTACCACAGGGCCGAGCAAAAAACCCTTAACAGCAAAGGCATCCCCTTGAAGCCAAAACTGCTCTGATACCAAATGTAGGTTTTAACCCTATACAGAAATTATCTACAAACGAATCTTATAACAGAAAATAAACACAAGCGAGAGCATAAAACATAAAACAGATAAATACGTAGATTTTCCTCGATCCCAAATCAGACGACCGCCTGATTTCATTATGTCTCTTTTAGTGTTACAACACATATATATACATGTCGAAGCATACATGAACCCTAATCTATTAACCCTGGATTAGAACATAACCGTAGTTCCCTTGACTGGATCTACAAAAATACCAGGGGCCGAAAAACCATCGTACCCCAAAACCATGTAAAAAACCATGCACAAAACCATGGACGCGGACTACCCACCGGAAATTAAGGACCAAAAATTTTTTGGGGGGCTATCGGCCCCCCTCTTGCCCCCCCGCACGTGCTTAGTCATGGAAAGAATATAACACATACCCAATAGCGAAGACAACTCCCAGCTTCTGCTGGAGATATTTGAATGCTTCCCTGGGAAGAGGTTTAGTAAATATATCAACAACTTATTCTTTGGAGGGAACATACTCTAATTTAACCTTTTGTTCAAGCACTTGTTCACGTAAGAAGTGATACTTGATAGGAATGTGCTTGGTCTTGGAATGCATAACAAGATTCTTTGAGATACTGATGGCACTTGTATTATCACAAAAAATAGATATGGGAGGTGAACATTTGATTTGAATGTCTTGTAAAGTCTGCATCATCCAAAGTAGTTGTGTGCAACATGATGCGGCAGCCACATATTCTGCTTCTGTTGTAGATAAGGAAATATAACTTTGTTTCTTTCTGAACCAAGATACTAATTGGGGCCCCATATAGAATGCACCACCACTAGTGCTTTTTCGATCATCAACATTTCCAGCCCAATCCGCATCTGTGTAAACATGAAGAGTCAGATCAGAATTCTTTGGATACCATAGACCAAATTCTTGAGTCCCTTGTAGATATTTGAATATTTTTTTTACAGCCTGAAGGTGAGATTCTTTTGGATTGGCTTGGAATCGTCCAACAATCCCAACTGCATGCATAATGTCTGGTCTCGTCCCGGTGAGATAAAGTAGACTTCCAATCATGGATATATATTCTGGTTGATTCATCGTGGGAGAATCATCATGAGAACAGAGGTTACACCCAGTTACCATTGGTGTACTTACAGGTTTGCAGTCTTCCATCCCATATTTCTTCAGAATTTGCTTAAGATATTTTGCTTGTGATAAAAATATGCCATGTGTTGCTTTTTGCACTTGTAAGCCAAGAAAAAATGTTAGTTCCCCAAGTAAAGACATTTCAAATTATTGTTGCATAATAGAAGAAAATTTCTGACTCATGGACTCTTCATTAATTCCAAAAATTATGTCATCAACATATACTACTACAATTAATAGTTTATCATTTTTAGTTTTTGTGTATAAGTTGCTATCAGCATATCCCTTTGAAAATATTCGTTGATGAAGATATTTGTCAAGACGATAGTACCATGCCCTTGGAGCTTGTTTGAGACAATATAAAGCCTTTTTAAGTTTACAAAAAAAAATTTCATCATTTCCCAAAATGGATCCTTCTGGTTGTTCTATATAAACTTCTTCTTCTAGATCACCATTGAGGAAAGCAGATTTAACATCCATTTGATAAACTTTGATTTGTTGAAAGCTTGAAAAGGCAAGAAACATTCTTATGGCTTCAAGTCTAGCTACAGGAGCAAATGTTTCTTCAAAGTCTATACCTTCTTGTTGAGCATACCTTTACAAACAAGTCTAGCTTTGTTTCTAATAACATCTCCATTTTCATTTAACTTGTTTTTGAATATCCATTTTGTTCCAATAACATTTTTATCATGAGGTCTTGGAACTAATTCCCAAGTATGATTCTTTTCAATCTGATCAAGTTCTTCATTCATGGCTTGAATCCAACATTCATCTTTTCTAGCTTGATTGACATTCTGTGGTTCGATAGTGGATAGAAATTCCAGATAGCTAGGAGATCCTACAATAGTTCTTCTTGTTTGGACACCTGATCCCTTTTCTCCCAAAATTTGAGATTTTGGATGATTCTTTTGAACATACCTGGATGGAGCCTTTTCAGATAGATCTTCTTCTGGTGCTTCATTGGGTTCTCCTTCTATATTATTTCTATTTGATACAGGAAGATATATATCACCATCATCTTCATTTTTTGTTTGTATTTCCCTTTTTGGAGCTGAGAGAGACTCACCAATTACAACGTCCATGCATTCAACAATATTCCGAAGTCTTTTATTGTAACATTTATATGCTTTACTTCTAGAAGAGTAACCAAGAAATATTCCTTCATCTGATCTAGGTTCAAACTTGCCAAGTTTTTCATCATTGTTCTTGATAAAACATTTTCTTCCAAAAACTCTAAAATGCTTTACAGTGGGAAGGTTACCATACCAGAGCTCATATGGAGTTTTATCACTGTTCACATGAACATGTTCCTTGTTAAGAATATTTATAGCAGTATGTGTTGCTTCTCCCCAAAATGTGTCAGGTGTTCCAGAATCATCAAGCATAGCTCGAGTCGTCTGTTGAACTGTTCTATTCATTCCTTTTGCTACGCGATTTTTTTGTGGGGTACTAGCTACAAAAAAATGTCTTTTTATGCCATGTTGCTCACAGAAATCAAAGAATTCATCTGATATGTATTCACCTCCTCGGTCAGATCTAAGACATTTTATTTTTAGATCTAATTCATTTTCAACCAGGGATTTGAAGATCTGAAAATTTTCAAATGCTTCATCTGTGTGTTTTACAACCCAATCCAACACATTCTGGAGAAATCATTAATAAACAAAATATAGTATTGTTCTCCACGGGGTGAATTTTTCCTCATAGGTCCACATAGGTTGGTATGAATGAGTTCAAGAGGCTTACTTGTTCATCCTTCTTTGGCATTAAATTGCACTCTGGTTTGCTTACCGAATTGGCAAGATTTGCATATGATACTTTCAGGCAGAGTAATGTTGGGAAGATCATGAACAACTTTGAGTTTGCTAGATTTGTTGATTTGAGAGAAGCTCAAATGCCCCAATCTTCTGTGCCATAACCAATTTTCTGAAGATTTACCCAAGTAACATTGTTCCTTACAACTTTTCAATACATACAAATTTCTTGGTGTTCTATTTCCTTTTATTATTGTTTTTCCTGTGTCAAGATCACGTACCACACATTCTTTTGAGCTAAAGACAACTTCAGTTCCTTGATCACACATTTGACTTACACTTAATAGGTTATGTTTTAATCCATCCACATACATAACATTGTTAGCTTTCACCTTTTCTCTTAGAAAAACAGAACCTTTTCCCTTAATAACATCAGGAGTATCATTTCCAAAAGTGACATTATTTTCTCTTTCTAGAGCATTGTATGCAAGAAGTTTATTTCTATCACCTGTCATGTGTTTTGAGAATCTGCTATCAATGTACCATTGATTTTCGTCTCCTTCTACAAATAAATCTATGCCATAGTTCTCAACCTGTAAGTCCTTCTTTCTCCATACCTTGGAACTTGAAGGTATATGCTATTTTGGCTGAAGTTTTCTCCTGCATTCAGATTCTTCATGACCAAAGTTATTGTAATAAGCACATTCAATTTCATTTTGAAGAGGAGAAAAGTTTTTATACGTATTCTTCTTTATTACAGACTCATTTCTTTTCTTTCTTGCTTCTTTGGTCATGATGGTTTTGTATGCAACACATTGAACAGCTTTATGACCAAAATTATGACATGAGAAACATTGTCCATTAAAGAAGAAATTGCTACGATCATGAAATCTTCTATTTGTGTTTACCTGTTGATTGGTATTTCTCTGAAAGATATTTTTGTTATTGTTCTTTGTATTGAGGTGGTCATGCTTTACCTGTAAAGTTTCTTTGTTCCCTTGCTGAGTGACAGAATGTTGTAGGTTGGCTGTAGCTGCTTTTAGATAGTTTGGTGCTGAATACTGAGAGGATTCTCTGACATATCCAAGACCTGTCTTTAAAAGAGGAGAACGTTGTACCTTGATAATTTCATCTAAGGTTTCGGATCCTTTAGCAAATCTAAGATTCAAAGTTTTCACTTTCTCAATTTCTTTTCTTAGACTTACTATTTCACATTCTAATTTCTCATTGTGTTTCTCCTTTTCTACAAGCTGATTCTTTAGAGTTTCTATGGATATCTTTTTTTCTTCCAAACATATTTTGAGCTGGTTGATTTCTTCAAGAAAATCATTATCTTCTAGAGCATCCATAAAGGTATCCTTAGCCTCACTAGAATCCTTTTCAAATGCCATGAGAATTCTAACATCTTGATTAGATTATTCTTCACTATTTGATAACCCATCACTATCTTCATGAGTATAATAACTTTTTCTATTGCTAAACCGATTCTTATTTCCCCTTGCTATTTCCTTTCCTTTTTCATGAATTTCCTTACGAGGACACTTTGCAGCATAATGACCAACTCTTCCACAAGCAAAACATTTAAAAGGAAGCTTACCTCTGAACCTTCCAGTGCCAAGTTGTAGCTTCTTTACAAAGTTTACCTCATCTTCTTCTGAAACATACCCTGATCCTTCTGTTTCTTGTACTTATTTTCCTTTTGTAGCAGCTCTAAAGAGAGCTTCTTTAACTTCAAATGAACCTCCCTTTCTCATTTCACGAGCAGTTAGAATACCATGAAGTTGAACAATAGTAAGAGTTTGTAGATCCTACTTCTCTTCAATAGCAGATACTGTTGACTTAAATTTGGAAGTTATAGATCTTAATACCTTTTATACCAGAGTAGTGTCAGTTATGGTTTCTCCCAAATTTCTCATACAATTTACAATATCATCCAGATGTAAAAAGAAACTGGCAATGCTCTCCTCATTATGCATCCTTATATTTTCATATTGAATTATGAGAGTTTGGAGTTTAGCACTTTTTACCTTTGTATCATCTTCATAGCTTAGAATGATTTTGTCCCCTATCCCCTTTGTTGTATTCAACTGCATGACTTTGAAAAATTCGGATTCAGTCAGACTCCCCAATAATGCATTTACCACCTTTTCATTCGTCTCATAGTTCTTTCTTGCTATAGCATCTATTGGAACTGAGGCTGGATATTGATAACCTCCTTCAACTATAGCCCATACATCTTCTCCAAGAGACTGAAGATAGGATCTTGTCCTTGTCTTCCAGAAGATTAAATTGTTTTCGTTGAAGAGAGGAGGCCTGATAGATGTTGTCCCATCTTGATTTCTCATCTTGGCTGATCTTCCTTCTAGCGCCTAAGCTTCTTTAGAAGGACCTGCTTTGATACCAATTGTTGAAAAATACTGAGAGGGGGGGGGGGGGGTGAATCAGTATTTAGAGCTTACTGAAAATATTTTAACTTTTTCTTTTACAGAATTCCATATGCGGCTTTGATGAACCCAACTCACGTATACACACGCATATGCTGAAAGAAACTAGCGTATACTGATATAATTTTACAGATTAGAAAAACTTTCAGGAACAGTATTTAAATGAGTTTACCAGTCATGCATCTGTTAGATAATCAGTAAATATGTGCAGTAACAGCAGTATAAATCATCACACAAGTGCAACACACATGAACACCAATATTTAAGGTGGAAACCCAATTCGGGAGAAAACCACCACTGTTGTCGTCTCTGTCTTCAATATTTATTATATTGAAAACTATTTACAACATTGTACTGATGTAGGCTCATATCAGTACGCAGGCCTCTACCTGCAGAAGGCTACAACCTTCTCTCGTTTTCCAGCTACTACTGGAAGGGAGCTACAACCCCCTTGCTTCTCATTTACCAGCCTCTCCTGGAAGGGAGCTTCAACCCCCTTAATAGAACACCAACTTCTACTGGCAGGAAGCTTCTACTTCCATACTGAAGGCTTCAACCCTCAGAACCACTGCAGACCACGTTTCATCAATTTTCATACTGGATCAAACAGCATCAACACAACTCTTCATAAACATCAATAACCATAAGTTTTACCCAAAACATCAATCAGACCAGTGAGATCACTGTAATCATATCATCAGAAATATCCCAGACTTTAGAATAAATATGCAGATACAAACTCAACCCTGAATCATCATCAACTTAAAATGCATACGCTACTTCGCTTCAATGAACCCGCGTATATACGCGCTTTCCTTCATACCAACCTGCGTATAGCTCTGTGAATACTGTTTTTCAGAAATTAATCAGTCTCAGATCTAGATCTGAGGCTTTTAGTAAGATATCTTTAGAAATGCAGAACTCTTCATCAGTTAGTCACCATCAACCATATTTATTATCTCATTGATCATATTTTTACATAATCAACTTACCAGCATATACAGTATTCAAACAACCCAGATCTTCAAGAAGACTTCATTGACAGACAATAGAAAAATAGCAAGAATCACATAAAAACATCTGTAATAGGCTTAAGAAAGCCCTAACTTCCATATGCACCTTTTCTGAAGCAAACCTGCGTATATACGCACTTTTACTGAGACGAACTAGCGTATAGATCTATAAATGTGAAATTTGCATAATGAACCAGATCCATAGAACTTACCCAGATTTTCTTCATTGGACTTCAGCAAACTTGCGCCAGGTCATAAATCTAATCATCTCTTCAATAGATCACACAATAGCATAATCATTTCAGATCTAGAGATCCTGAACCATCATTGTATCCAAGGGTGCATCATAGATTTAGATCTATCAATTAAAACAGAGTTCATCCATGCAGATATACCTCAGAGAATATTACTCATTAACAACATTTACTCATACACCCCTTGCACTAAGTTCTTCTTCTCCTTATATAGATTTAGCCTTTACCAATACCATGAGTCAAAACCACACACCAACTGATGGTATTTTTGGATGGAATCAAATAGACAATAGATTGCTCAATACTGTGAGAAAATACCATGGTAATGCCCCTTGGTATCATACTTTTAGAGCGCAAAAAGGCATACACAACTTGGAATGTACTTATCCGCGTGTATACGCGACTTGGTCTTTACAAACCCATGTATACATTGTGACATATTAAAATTATCCAATCTGCTGCACAATATTTCTGATAGACTGCTGAGGTTCGCCAGACAGACATATACTACATCCTTTGCCAGATAGTTTCCATCAAGGATAGTCGATACAATATCTTAGGGCATAGGAAACATATTTCCAACAATCTCCCCCTTTGGACTTGATGGCAACTATGATCATAAATACATTAATCGTAACATTTGTTCAACCATCCACAATATTCTCCCCCTTTGACATCAAGGGCAAAGGGCATATTACCATGCTCCCCCTGAGTTCATGCTGAATTTTCAGACACATGTTTCAATGAAGTTCATGAATTTATAACACAACCTAGTATGACCTTTCCTAAGGACTCATACTTACAGCAAAGATCCAACCAAGTGGAATTACATATTTGACTCAACTTTCCAATCAAGTGGGTTCACAAATTTGAGCAAGTCCTTACATGACTGAATATAACAATTTTTCATCATAGGTCTCAACATGACCTTTTCATCAAATTACAGATATGGCTTTACAAGACCAAAGAATCTCAACCATGAGATCATAACACAGCAGTCAATGACAACAATGCATCCTTTTCCATAGGACAAGTGCTCCCCCTTAGCTTGTGCATCCTAAACACTTTCAACAACAAATCATTAAAGCATCTTCATCAAAGAGAAAAATATTAGAGAATGATACAGAAAGGTGAGTACTCGAACAACACCACAACTTTTCTGAAACGTTGACCCAAATAATTTCTGTCAGCAAAACTCATACGTGGTTTTATGCATAGAAGCTCATGTATATACGCGATTTTCCTTTATGAAACCCACATACCGAATTTAGTCTTCTGAAATCAAGCAGATCTGATCTGAGAGGCGGAGACAACTCCCAGCTTCTATCGGAGATATTCGAATGGTTCCCTGGGAAGAGGTTTAGTAAATATATCAAAAACTTGTTCTTTGGAGGGAACATACTCTAATTTAACCTTTTTTTCAAGCACTCGTTCATGTAAGAAGTGATACTTGATAGGAATGTGCTTGGTCTTGGAATGCATAACAGGATTCTTTGAGATACTGATGGCACTTGTATTATCACACAAAATATATATCGGAGGTGAACATTTGATTTGAATGTCTTGTAAAGTCTACATCATCCAAATTAGTTGTGTGCAACATGATGTGGCAGCCACATATTCTGCTTCTGTTGTAGATAAGGCAATAGAACTTCATTTCTTGCTGAACCAAGATACTAATCGGGGCCCCATATAGAATGCACCACCACTAGTGCTTTTTCGATCATCAACATTTCTAGCACAACCCACATCTGTGTAAGCATGAAGAGTGAGATCAGCATTCTTTGGATACCATAGACCAAAGTCTTGAGTCCCTTGTAGATATTTGAATATTCTTCTTACCGCCTGAAGGTGAGATACTTTTGGATTGGCTTGGAATCGTCCAACAATCCCAACTGCATGCATAATGTTTGGTCTCGTCCCGGTGAGATAAAGTATACTTCCAATCATGGATATATATTCTGGTTGATTCACCGTGGGAGAATCATCATGAGAACAGATGTCACACCTAGTTACCATTGGTGTACTTATAGGTTTGCAGTCTTCCATCCCATATTTCTTCAGAGTTTTCTTAAGATATTTTTCTTGTGATAAAAATATGCCATCTGTTGTTTGTTGCACTTGTAAGCCAAGAAAAAATGTTAGTTCCCCAAGTAAAGACATTTCAAATTCTTGTTGCATAACAGAAGCAAATTTCTGACTCATGGACTCTTCATTACTTCCAAAAATGATGTCATCAACATATACTACTACAATTAATAGTTTATCATTTTCAGTTTTTGTGTATAAGTTACTATCAGCATATCCCTTTGAAAATCCTTGTTGATGAAGATATTTGTCAAGACGATAGTACCATGCCCTTGGTGCTTGTTTGAGACAATATAAATCCTTTTTAAGTTTACAAACAATTTTTTCATCATTTCCCAAAATGAATCCTTCTGATTGTTCTATATAAAATTCTTCTTCTAGACCACCATTGAGGAAAGAAGATTTAACATCCATTTGATAAAATTTGATTTGTTGAAAGTTGAAAAAGCAAGAAACATTCTTATGGCTTCAAGTCTAGCTACAGGAGCAAATGTTCCTTCAAAGTCTATACCTTCTTGTTGAGCATACCCTTTACAAAAAATTCTATCTTTGTTTCTAATAACATCTCCATTTTTATTTAACTTGTTTTTGAATATCCATTTTGTTCCAATAACATTTTTATCACGAGGTCTTGGAACTAATTCCCAAGTATGATTCTTTTCAATCTGATCAAGTTCTTCATTCATGGTTTGAATCCAACATTCATCTTTGCTAGCTTGATTGAAATTTCATGGTTCGATAGTAGATAGAAATGAAAGATAGCTAGGAGATCCTATAAAAGTTCTTCTTGTTTGGACACCTGATCCCTTTTCTCCCAAAATTTGAGATTCTGGATGATTCTTTTGAACATACCTGGATGGAGCCTTTTCAGATAGATCTTCTTCTGGTGCTTCATTCGGTTCTCCTTCTATATTATTTCTATTTGATGTAGGAAGATATACATCACCATCATCTTCATTTGTTGTTTGTATTTCCCTTTTTGGAACTGAGAGAGACTCATCAATTACAATGCCAATGCATTCAACAATCCTCCGAAGTCTTTTGTTGTAACATTTATATGCTTTAATTCTAGAAGAGTAACCAAGAAATATTCCTTCATCTGCTCTAGGTTCAAACTTGCCAAGTTTTTCATCATTGTTCTTGATAAAACATTTGCTTCCAAAAATTCTAAAATTCTTTACAGTGGGAAGGTTACCATACCAGAGCTCATATGGATTTTTGTCACTGTTCACATGACCATGCGCCTTGTTAAGAATATTTACAGCAGTATGTGTTGCTTCTCCCCAAAATGTGTCAGGTGTTCCAGAATCATCAAGCATAGCTCGAGCCATCTGTTGAAATGTTCTATTCATTCTTTTTGTACGCCATTTGGTTTGGGTACCAGCTACAGACAACTATCTTTTTATGCCATGTTACTCACAGAAATCAAAGAATTCATCTGATATATATTCACCTTCTCGGTAAGATCTAAGACATTTGATTTTTAAATCTAATTCATTTTCAACCAGGGCTTTGAAGATCTGAAATTTTTCAAATGCTTCATCTTTGTGTTTTAGCAACCCAATCCAACACATTCTTGAGAAATCATCAATAAAAAAATATAGTATTGTTCTCCACGGGGTGAATTTTTCCTCATAGGTCCACATAGGTCGGTATGAATGAGTTCAAGAGGCTTACTTGTTGATCCTTCTTTGGCATTAAATTTCACTCTGGTTTGCTTACCGAATTGGCAAGATTTGAATATGATATTTTCAGGCAGAGTAATGTTGGGAAGATCACGAACAACTTTGAGTCTGCTAGATTTGGTTATTTGAGAGAAGCTAAAATGCCCCAATCTTCTGTGCCATAACCAATTTTCTGAAGATTTACCCAAGTAACATTGTTCCTTACAAATTTTCAATACATACAAATTGTTTGGTGTTCTATGTCTTTTTATTATTGTTTTTCTTGTGTCAAGATCACATACCACACATTCTTTTGAGCTAAAGACAACTTCAGTTCCTTGATCACACATTTGACTTACACTTAACAGGTTATGTTTTAATCCATCCACATACATAACATTATTAGCTTTCACCTTTTCTCTTAGAAAAATAGAACCTTTTCCCTTAATAACAGCAGGAGTATCATTTCCAAAAGTGACATTATTTTCTCTTTCTAGAGCATTGTATGCAAGAAGTTCAATACAATACTATGATCAATAATTTACCTTCTACCACAATATGGTAAAGGTTCTCATCTGCTTCACTTTTGTTGAAGCCCAACCCAGTGAAATAACTTTCGATCTTGGTGTACCAAGCACGAGGTGATTTTTTTAGTCCATACATCGCTCGTTTGAGTCTGCACACATGCAACTCTCTATCGAATGTCTCAAATCCTTTCATATGCTCAATGTACACCTCTTCCTCAATCACTTCGTTTATAAAGTTTGCCTTTAAATCCATCTGATGTATCTTCCATCCCATCTATGCTGAAATTGCAAGAATATATTTGATTGAAGAGTACCTTTCTATTGGAGCAAAGGTGACCTCGTAATCTACTCCTTGTACCTCAGAGAACCCCTTGGACACAAATCTGGCCTCGTGTTTCTCCTCACTCCCATCTATTGCTGGATTCACCTTGTAGATCCTCTTGGATCCTACAACTGACTTATCCTTTGGTCTTGGGACAACTTCCCATGCATTGTTTATAATAATGGATTCATACTCCTCAACCATGGAATCAACCCATACTGGTGGTTGAAATGCTTCCTCGGATGTGGATGGCTCAGTCTCTACACTCTTGCTCATAAGATCCATGTATCTAATGTATCTATTTGGGGACCTTATTTGTCTATGTTGTGATGTGAGTCCTCCCACATTCTCTATAGCATCATCCATTAATAGTGCACTTCCTTCCATCTCTGGATGTCTCTTCTTGAGTGGGTGCTTCCACTCTCTGTTCCTCTTCTTGTGGTTCTCCACATCTTGAGGTTATTCTTTTGGAGCTAACAGATCTTCAACTGCATGCATATGAAGCTCCATCTCTAGGGAAATTCGCATGGCCTTTCCTTCATAGAATTTCACATCTCTACGAACCACTTTCATCCTACGAGATGATAGGTACACCCGATAGTTGTGAGGTGTATCAGTGTACCCCAAAAATATTCCCTACTCAGATATTGGCTATATATTTTTCCGTGCATATTTGGTAACATGAAAGTAAACTGATGAACCAAAAATTCTAAAGTGCGCAACAAATGGCTTCTTACCAAAAAAGGCTTCTCCTAGTGTAATCATCCTGAGGATTCGATGAGGACTTATGCTCTGCACATGCACAATTGTGTTGCATGCTTATGCCCACAAGTGAAACGGTAGGCCCTAATCATGTAACATCAGTCGTGCAACTCCCACAATGCTTTTGTCCTTTCTTTATGCAACCCCATTCTTTTGTGGGTTATGAGGTGTTATCAACTCTCATCGAATTAATTTTTATGCATAGAAGTTCTTGAATTCATTTAACACATATTATCCATCATTGTTTCTCCTGAGAGATTTCACCTTCTTTCATGTGTCTTTCTCGACAAGTACTTTGAACTCACAAAATTTTCAGAACACCTGATCTTTATTCTGCATGAATAATATCCAACACTTGCATGAAAAATAATCTACAAAAATCACATAATACTTTTCCTTGGCAGTGGAGGTTGTCGAGAACGTTCCACACACATCTGACTAAACTCTTTCAAGAATCGATTTCACCCGACTATCATTATCATGAAAGGTGGCTTTGGTGTAATTCCCTAATGTACACCCTTTGCATGCATCACACTGCTCAAGTGCACCCTTGGGAAGTCCTATAGAAATTTTTTGCATGATATTCAAAGGTATGTGGTGTAGATGGCCCAATATTCTATGCCATAACTCACTGATGTATCGGTTCTCCACCTTCTCTTCTTTCGTGATCAAGGAAGAACAATATTATACACCCAATTTGTATAGGTTCTTAGCTCGAACCCTGATATTCTTCACTTGTCCTATGGAGATGTGACGATGGAATGCCTTTCCTTTGCTAAATATGACATCATAGCCACGATATTCCAACATAGCAACTGAAACTAAGTTCTTCTTCAAACCTGGAACATACATGACATATTTTAATGTGAGAGGATAACCAGACTCCCTATGAAAAGTAACAATAACGATTTTGGTTACATTATACCTTCCATCGTCTCCCATATCTATGTGCATCTGGAGGTCCTTCTCCTCCAAGTTGCTGAAAAACTCTTTGTTGTCAGTTATATGGAATGAGGATCCACTATATAGGTACCACACACTACCCATCACAGATGAGACCATGCATGTGATGAGGGTGAAATCCAACTCAAATTGTGAAGCAAGAGCTTCACCTACCACTCCTCTTGAGGGCTTCTTGTTGGCCTTCTTGTGCAGACACTTCGTGGAATAGTGTACCAGCTCGTGATAGTGAAAACATCTAATATTCGACAAGTCCTTCTTTCCTGCCTGACTAGAATCTGATTCGGAATTGGATGGATTCCATTTCCCTTTCTTTTCCTTTCCAGCCAAGGCATAGTTCTCCTCATCATCATGCTTTGATGAGGATCCAACTCTGGTGTTACGTCGAATCTCTTGGGAAGGCCTAGAAGTGCTAGGCTCACAAGATCATCCTCATACTGTAACACCAACACTTCCAAGATCATCCCAACACTGAGTGAACTTGATCAAGTATTTTGGTATTGTGTCGCCCTTCTCCATCTTGATTTTTCTGAGCTTGTATTTCATTGATAGCTTCTTGTGGTCATTTTTGTTATAAAAAAAATATGTTAAGGCCTTCCACATAGAATATGGACTTTCCTTTCCATAAAGGTTTGATACAATATGATCTCGAACTCCTTCTAATATAATCCTTCTTTCCTTTGCTACGTTCTTCTTCCATGCCACCAGATCTTAAGCATATGTTTTTGTAGGCTTAGGAATATCATTGTATATCAATTCATTCAACTCGTTGTCTTCAAACACTGCCTCTATATTGTCTCTCCAATATATTTAATTCCAACTACCCTCAAGGGAATATTCGAGTCTCAATCTAGAGAAAGACATCTTGATCTTGCTACTGGTCCAGAAGAGTAGATCTGCAAATTCGATTCACCTGCACAGAAAAAACTTGTATTCTTCTCTCCTATAGTTATTACTTCTCTAATACCATGTAGAAAATACACGTACATTCAAGTGATAATTGTAATATGTTAAAACACTATACTTTAATATACTCTACCAATTGCGGAAACCAATTTAGATATTGAAATCACAAAACATGAAAGAGAAAGAATTTCAATCGCAAAACACAAATATTTATCTGGGGATAGACTCATCTAAAAACTCCGCTATTTGTATATTACATAATATAAAGAATATGATAATATTACAATTCTTTACTCCAAGTTGAGAAACCTCTTCACTATCTCTATTTGTCTCAATGATTCTTAGATAGGCATGGTTCAATACTTAACCAATTTCTGGCTTGCCCAAGTCCCTATTTCCTAGCACAGTTTCCTTGGGAAATTAGGCCCTATTAATTAGGGAAATTCCCAATTCATACTGCACAATACATTAGGGGCCTTCCTTTGACTGCATGCACCACCTATACAATTCATATAATTATACAACTGATAGTACACTTCCCTTGAACTCTAATCTCAACTGGGTGTTTCTCAGAACTAACTTGCATGAGTTATTTATAAGTGAATTATCATTTATCTGATTGATCACTGCATGTGAATTAAATATGATTTCCATGCTTTGACTTGTCTCTAATTCCTCCATCATTTAGAACTAGTTAAATTGATTTTTTCTAAGATAAAATGAGTTAATCAATTACAACTCAAAATAAACTCAAACAGGGTTCTATAATGTAGGAGACACTCTACATGCCTCTAGTTTGACCCGCAACTTGAACAAACTGAGCAAAATAAGCCATCCTAACTTATTTAACCCGTACAAGTTGTCATGTAATGTGGCATTACAATTTTCTTCTAATTTAATTCAAGGGAAAATTAAATTAGAAGCCATTCTTAGAGTCGTTTTCAACACTCCCTCTCAGCAAGAAACATATTTTGTGATACCCTGATCCTGCCTCTATGGAACTCGAATTTTCCTCTTAATAGTTCCTTCGTCAATATGTCTGCATACTAATCCTCTGTAGGAATGTATTCTAATAGCATAATCCACCTCTACACACAATCTCTGACATGGTGATATCAGATGTCGATATACTTGGACTTGTCATGAAAAACCATTTTAACCGAGAGTTTGATGCAACTATGGTTATCACAATAAATCACCACCAGATCCATCTATTGACCAAAAAACCAAACAAGGATATTCCTCATCTAGATAGCCTCATAAGCTTCTTAATGAGCATCCATGTACTCAACTTTTGTTGAAATGAGTGTAATTGGTCTCTGCTTCCTACTGTACTAGGAAATTGCTGCTGACCCAATATTGAAGATGCCCCTTGATGTTCTCTTCCTGTCGAATTGAATCACTACCAAATTTTCATTTGTGAAGCCTTGAATTTTCACTCCCTCTGTATGTATGTACCAAAGACAAACTGACTGGTGCCTCTGAGGTATCTCAACGCATTTTTGGTTACCTTCCAATAAAGCTTGGTTGGATTAACCATATCTTGACTAAGCTATTTAGCTGCATAACATATGTTCGGTCGTGTGTTCACAAAGTACATGAGTGAACCCAAAATATTCTTGTAAATGGTAACTTCTACCACTTCACCTGAAGCAACATCTTCCTTCCTCAAATTCCCTGCTAGAGGAGTCTCCATGGGTTTGCTTCTCTCCATGTGAAACTTCTTAAGTATCTCATTGGCATACTTTCCCTGAGAGACAAACAATTCCCCATCTCTTTTCCAAATTCTAAAACCAAGGTAATAATGCAACAGCCCCATGTCCTTCATCTCAAATTATTTTGCAAGATCCTCTTTGCAATAATTGATCAACTTCTCATCACTTTTCAGAATCAAATCATTGACATATAATACTATGATCAATAATTTACCTTCTAGCACAATATGGTAAAGGTTCGCATCTACTTCACTTTTCATGAAGCCCAACCCAACAAAATATTTTTCGATCCTAGTGTACCAAGCACAGGGTGATTTTTTCAGTCCATACAATGCTCGCTTGAGTCTTCACACATGCGTCCTTTGTCAAAGGTATCAAATCATTCTGACTACTCAATGTACACCTCTTCCTCAATCACTCTATCTAGGAAGGTTGTCTTTACATCCATATAATGTATCTTCCATCTCATCTATGCTGAAATTACAAGAATAGATCTGATTGAAGAGTACCTTGCTACTCGATAAAATTTCTCCTCATAATATATTCCCTCTACATGAGAGAACCCCTTGGCCACAAATCTAGCCTTATGTTTTCACACTCCCATCTACTTCTTTCTTCACCTTGTAGATCCACCTGGATCCTACAACTAACTTGTCCTCCAGTCTTAGGAAAACTTCCCATGCACTGTTTCTAATAATGGATTCATACTCTTCAACCATGGCATCAACCCATACTAGTTGTTGTACTACTACTTCCTCAAATGAGGATGTCTCAGTCTCTACTCTCTCACTCATAAGATCCATGTAGCCAGTCTATCTATCTGGGGACCTTCTCTACCTGCGCACTAATGTGGGTGCTCCCACATTCTCTCTAGCATAATGCATCATATGTAAGCCTATCTGGTGTGCTTCCTTCCATATCTAGATGTCTCTTCTTGAGTGGGTGCTACCACTCTGTGTTCCTCTAATTGTGGCTTCTCCACATCTTGGGGTTCTTCTTTTGGAGCTAAGAGATCCTCAACTACATGCATCGGAAGCTCCATCTCAAGGGAAATTTTCATGGATTTTCCTTCGTTGAATTTCACATCTCTACTAACCACTGTCATCCTATGAGATGGAAGTTACACCCAATAGTTGTGAGGTGTATCAATGTAACCCAGAAATATTCCCAACTCAATTTTCGGTAATAGCTTTTTTCATGCATCTTTGGTAACATGACAGTAAACTGTTGAACTAAAAATTCTAAAGTGCACAAAATTTGTCTTCTTACTAGAAAAGGCTTCTTCTGGTGTACTCATCCTGAGGATTTGATGAGGAATTTTACCCTGCACATGCACAACTATGTTGCATGCTTCTTCCCATAAGTGCGACGGTAGGCCTTGATCATGTAACATCACCTATGCATCTCCCACAATGCTCATTTTATTTATTTATTCAACCCAATTATGTTATGGGTTATGAGGTGCTATAAACTCTCATCAAATGCCCTTTGATGCACACAAGTTATTGAATTAATTCGATGCATATTTTCCACCGTTGTCTCTCCTAAGAGCCTTCATCTTATTGCATGCATATTTCTCGACAAGTGCTTTGAACCCACACAATTTTGAGAACACCTGATCTTTCTTTTGCATGAATAATATCCAACACTTGCATGAAAAATCATCTACAAAAATCACATAATACATGTGCTTGGTCATGGAGGTTGTTGAGAATGTTCCACATGCATTTGAGTGAACTCTTTCGAGGATTTCTTTCGCCTGATTGTCCTTATCATGAAATTTTCCTTTGGTGTACTTCCCCAATGTAAACCCTTTGCATGTATCACATTGCTCAAGTGCACCCTTGGGAAGTCCTATAGAAATTTGCTGCATGATATTCAAAGCTTAGTGGTGTAGATGGCCTAATATTCTATGACATAACTCACCAATGTCTCGGTTCTCCACCTTCTCTACTTTCGTGCTTAAGGAAAAAAAATATTCTAAATCCAATTTGTAGAGATTATTTACTCGAACCCCTAACTTCTTCACTTGTCTCGTGGCTATGTGACGAAGGAACACCTCTTATTTTATAAATATCACATCGTATCCATAGTATTCTTACATAGTAACTGAAACTAAGTTCTTTTTCGAACCCAAAACATACATGCCATATTTTAATTTGAGAGGAGAACTAGATTCCCTCTGAAAAGTAATAGTGTTGATGTCGGTTGCACTATACCTTCAATCGAATCCCATCTCAATGTGCATCTGGAGGTCCTTCTCCTCCAAGTCGTTGAAGAACTCTTTATTGTCGTTCATATGGAATGAGGCTCCACTATCCAGGTACCCCACACTAACCATCACCGATGACACCATGTATGAAATGAGGGTGAAATCCAACTCTAATTGTGAAGAAAGATCTTCACCTGCCACTCCTACTGAGGGCTTCTTGTCGACCTTCTTGTGTGGACACTTTGTGGCATAGTGTCCAAACTCGTGGCAGTGAAAAAATTTAATCTTCGACAAGTCCTTCTTTACTTCCTAACCAAAATATGATTTGGAATGGGATGACTTCCCTTTCCCTTTCTTTTCCTTTCCATACAAGGTACAATTCTCCTCATCATCATGGGTTGATGAGGATCCATCTCTGGTGTTCCGTTAAATCTATTCTTGTACCAAGTTGGACCACAATCAATCCTACTTTGGTAGCTTCTCCCTCCCATTCACCAAATCCTGGTAGCTGTTACATCTCTTGGAAGGCCTAGAAGTGCTAGGCTCACTAGATCATCCTCGGAAACTGTAACACCAACACTTCTGAGCTCATCTCGACAATGACTGAACTTGGTCAATTATTTTGGTATTGTGTCATCGTTCTCCATCTTGATTTTCCCGAGCTTGTATTTCAGAGACATCTTCCTATTGTCACTATTGTTCGGAAAAAAATTTGTTAAGGCCTTCCACATAGCATATGGAGTTTCCTTTCCATGGAGGTTCGATACAATATGATCTCGAACTCCTTATAACATAATCCTTCTTTCCTTTGCTACATTATTCTTCCATGCTGCCAGATCTTGAGCATATGTTGTTGCAAGATTAAGAATATAACTTTCTATGAATTCCTTCAGCCCGTTGTCTTCCAATGCTACCTCCATCATGTATCTCTAATATATTGAATTTGAAGTACCCTCAAGGGTATATTTGAGTCTCAATCCAGAGAAAGACATCCTGATCCTGATGCTGGTCCTAAAGAGTATATTTGCAAATTCGATTCACTCGCACATAACAAACTCATATTTTTCTCTTCTATACTGATTCCTTCTTTGAATCCATGTATAAAATCCACGTAGATTCAACTGATAATTGTAATATGCTAAAAAATTATACTTTAATCTACTCTACCAATGGTGGAAACCTTTTTATATCTTGAAATTAAAAAACATGAAAAATAAAGAATTTCAATCACACAACACAAATATCTATCTGGGGAAAGCTTCAGTTAAAAACCCTTCTATTTTTATATTGCATAAGCCAAAGAATATGATAAGATTACAATGGTTTTCTCCAAGCTGAGAAGAACTATCTCTATATGTCTCAGTGATTCCTAGACAATCCTGGTTCAATACTTAACCAATTTCTGGCTTGCCTAAGTCCTTATTTCCTAGCATAGTTTCCTTGGTTAATCAGGCCCTATTAATTAGGTAAATTCCCAATCCATATTGAACAATACATTAGGGGACTTCCTCTAACTGCATGCATCACATGTTAAATTTAGATAATTATTCAACTAATACTACACTGCCCCTGAACTCCAATCTCAACTGGGTATTTCTCAGAACTAGCGTGCATTAGTTATTTATGAGTGAATTATTAGTTATCTAATTTATCACTGCATGTGAATTAAATATAATTTCCACATTTTGACCTCTCTTCGGTTCCTCCATCAATTAGAACTAGTTACACTGACTTTAACTTAGATAAACTGAGTTAATTAATTACAACTCAAAATAAACTCAACCAGGGATCCTATAATGTAGGAGACACTCTACATGCCTCTAGTTTGACCCTCAACTCAAATTAACTGAGCCAACTAAGTCATCCTAACTTAGTTAACTCGTACAAGTTGTGATGTGGAATTACAATTTTATTCTAATTTAATTCAAGGGAAAATTAAATTAGAAGCCTTTCTTAGTGCCATTTTCAACATTGTATTTGTAAATTTATGATGATTTAAGGTTATGGTGGAAAAATATTGTAATTTTAACCCCGAGAAAAAGCGAGTGATTTTGTGATCGCTAGTTTTCAATTCAAGGGTTGATTTTGTTTTTTTTAGAAAAAAAATATGGTATTTAGGACTACAGTTATCATTTTGAGGTCCAATTTTCTCATAAATTTGTGATTATGTGTCATGTGGGTGTGGCCTAAGCGGTTCAGAAAATGATTTTTTTCCCCTCTTCCCAATATTGATTCCTGTAAAGGGACATATTGGCTTGTTGTGATGAAGGAAAAAAGTAGGAGCCCCGATTCTTTGGTAATGTCGTAGCTCTTACTGAGTCATAAGTTATTAGTATATCAATATTGTAGGCGATTCGTTATACTCTTGGTGTTATAGTGTCAGCTAAAAGGTTTAATCCTAAGTCTCGCCCATATTACTCTAGCATGTTACTGATTAACCATGATTACAATTTTTTTTAACTATGTTCTTCTCTTTAGTTATAACATTCCCTTTCACATTCTCCCAAGTGTCCTCAACCACCCTCAATAATAAGCTATCAATATCTCATTCTATTTTTGGGGAGAATATAAATTAAAATAAATTAATAAAAGAATCAATAAAATAGACTGTAAAGTATTTATACTCATGCTAAGTCATTAATGATAAATGTGACATTTTCTATAAAACTTTATTGCAAACCACTATACAAATTTAATTCATTATACCATCCAATAATCAAAATCGAGAAAGATACTTAATATTATCATATATTTATGTACATACAATATAATATTATGTAGTACATATGTTTGTGTAAATTTTAATAACTCCAAAATATTCAAATTAAAATAAAATAAAATAAAACAAATTTAAATTAAATTATAAAAATAAAACAAATGAAAACATGTGTATGCTCCCCTATTCTCTTAATTTTCCTTGAAATAAAAGCAAATTGGGGGAGTCCCCAATGGGGGTGGTATTAAGAGTCACATTGGAGTCAGACAACATGATTAACACGTCAGACATACAAATGACACACAAGTTGGCATACCTAGGATTGCTAGACATACTCTCCACCTATTACTGCCTAGTCCATGCATGGCACCCTTATCGTCCACAAGCCTCAAATCACCTACCCTAGCCCCGTCGAATTAAATGCAAGAAGATGGTTGCATATGAGTTCAAGTACAAATTAATACCTTTTAACACTATGTTTCATCCCTTAATAACTGTAATGGGTAGCCTTTATCATGGCGGATTGGTTACGGGTGGAGGAGGACCTAACATGCAAATTGCAAAGCTCATTCATGAGTGCATTATTTTGGGTTTAATGTGATTGTTAAGAGTGTGCCCTGTCCTACACATGTCTCGCCATGGATTTTTCACACTCTGGTTTTTTCACTCAATGGTTTGGTCCTATCACATCTACGCCCCATTTTAAATGCATGGGAAACGTCTCAGGGTGGTGAAATTTCTATGTTCTAGGTTTAGGTGATGAAGGTTTCCAATCATCGCTTTGCTTCTGGATGTCAAGGTTGGTTTCTTCAAGTCCTAAGGAAGGTTTGTTTCAGTACTAGTTTCCATCATATTCTTGTTGTTGTTTATCGTCCAATTGTTGAATTGTCTAGTATCATCTATGTATTTTCTTCAGTCTACACAGGGGTCAATTTTATTTGTTATTTTTCTCCATAACATGGGGTCGGGTCTTTATTTTAAACCAGTGGTTGTGTTTCCGACCTCATCGCCTCAAGTCTCTAATTCGACTGGAATTTCATTCAACTATCCAGTGTTGGTCTGTGGAGTTTGGTACCTACGTACCTTCTCCATTTTCTTTTGATTTTTTCAATGGTTCAATTATTGGTGCAACAACCCTAACATATACGGCTTCACTTTCTCTCTATCCCTCACAAAATCTAGTTTTTTGGGAGTTAGGGTTAGCTTTTGTCTCAAAGTCTCGTTGCATCATTTTATATCCTACACCAAAACATAGTGCGACTCTTCTTTCTCATGGTGGATGATTTTTTCATTGTTCTCAGTTTTGCTTCACCCTTAACACTATGTATCCCTAATTGTTTGTTGGTGTACTCTCTCTTATTCTCCCACTATCCTAGTTCCTATGTAACCATGGCCCCTCAACAAAGATTTCCTAGCCATCATAGTCGCTCACCATGTTCATCTTCTTCTCATCATAGAAATTTTTTTGGATGGGAATATGTGGCCAACCACTTTGATTTAGTTCCTCCTGAAGTGAGAAATGAAATTCTTCACTTAGAGGAAAAGGATTTTGGAGACCGCTTATATTTTTCCAATTTCGAGATTGGTGGCAACTTCCTCAATTTGATTCCTGATCCAAGGAAATTCCAAAAGAGGAGGCTCCACTTCCTTCATTCCCTATATATACATCGTCAGTTGGAAACACTGCTTCATTTGGTCATTCGTGACAAGCAGGTCGACAATTACAAACTATTTGTAGGTCAGGAGGAAATCAAGATAATTTTTCGAGATATTCGCTAAAATTTGGATGATATCGTGGCCATGCTAACAAGGGTGGATCGATTCATGGTATCTAACTCATATACTAAGTCTAATGCGCAACATGAAATTCTAACAGTCATTAATTCTCCTGTTGGAATTTCTCCTCGGGACAACTCCACTACTCTCTCTCTGGTCATCATTTTGGACTAAAAATTCACCATGCATATTGCATTTCTCTTTGAAAATGGTTATTATCCATTTTTTGTACTATTTTTTACAATGGGTTGATGGCATGCCACTTTGGAAAAATGGTTTTTTTTGGTATGGGTCTATTCATTGTAAAATGGATGCAACTTGACAATAACTAGTTAGTTGGTATATCATTAATCACCATGCTCTTCATAGTCCCATCATCTCAATGTAATCTTCTTTCATGTTTGTAAAAGCCTTAAGATAGTAAACATATGGTATCTTTGGACTTCATTGGTAGTAATGGTGTATTTTTGGTCACCCCTGGTTGAATATATCAACACCCAAGGTGATTTTTTGATGTAAAAGGAGCTATTATTTAATATATTTTATCAATAATATAAATATATTGACGAAACTTACAAAAAAAAAGAAGCAAATTGGTGGAAGTGATTTTGACAGTCGACGTCCCCACCTCTATTCTCACTCCTCATTTCCCTCTCTTCCAATGAGGTTATGGGTTTTTAGTTTATTTCACCATCTTATCTAATGGATGATTAAGAATCCTATGACACCTAAGTACATTTAAAAAAAAAATTATATTATTATTATTTTATTAATTTCTATTTTCTTTTACCTAAATTATTATAGTTTTTTTTTTTCTTTACAATTCCCTTTTCCTTTTTCCATGTCACTTGCAAGAATTAAACCTAGGTGGGGACAATAATAATCAACTCTCACAACTTCCTGAGATAAACCAATTCTTTCTCACACACAATTAATATGTTTCTTCTTACTTTGGGGTTTTTACTTATATATTTGTTGTTTTTTTTGTTCTGATCTCGGGGGTCATGGAAAAAACCCACATTTTCCATTAATTATTGGGAAAAAAGTTCGAGGAAACAATGTGCCTTTCAGAAGTAGTTCATGTTTACAATATAAACTCTCAGGAGGTTGAGACAGACCTGTTGGTGTTGTGATTATTGTCATTTCAGTATTATAAATTCAAGTCACTCCCAGGATTGGAGGTGTAACGTTCTATTTCCATGTACTTGTCTTTCTTTTTGATGATATGAATGAAGCGACATTCCCACTATTGAAGAAGGGCCCATAGTTGTCGTCCACATTGGATGAAATTTGTTCTCAACTTATTGTGTGCATTGTCTTTATGGTATCCTTTATGTTGCTTCTTCTTTAATTGTTTGCACATATGTTTTTAACATGATCTTTCACACAATTATTCTAACATCAACTAAAGAAAAGATCTTGGATAATGATGGTATTAGACACATATTGGATCAATTTTGGTATAAGATAGGTCTTATGGTTGATGTGAATTTTGAGTGTGAATGATAACCAGAGATTGAACGGGAAACATGAATCAGGAAAATGGCAGATGACAATGCTCGTACCGATAATGAGCAATATTTCCATAAATATTTATTTAGGATGATAAATAAGGTAGACTAATTGTTTGAAGATTACGAGAATAAATTGCTGAAGAAGGAAAAGAAGAAGAAAGAGAGAGTAGAAGACAATGCTTCGGTAAATGAGGGAAATGGAGGAGAACCTCCTCAACCTCCATCTCCATCTTCAAGTGAATGATCTTATTATTCATTTTTCTCTCGTCATTCAAAACATCATCACCAGAGAATTCAAGAAAAGAATGTTGAATTGAGGAGACTGCTATAAGAAGCAGAAGAGGAGAAGCATAAATTACAACATAAGTTAAAAGCCACATAAGAGGCCTTGTTAAAATTGCAGTGTAATGGAGGCTTAAAAACACGATCCTCACCCACTCTAAAATCGAAAATTGAGGTAAACAATATCAGCGATTCTTCAGTTTCATGTTCTCATTATGATGATGATTTTGGTGCATTTGAAAGGCACTCCAAAGCCACATAAGCAAGGTAGTATGAATCCATGTAGGTTGAGGCTACATCACACCATTCCAATGATTGTGATTTTAGGTCATCTCCAAAGGGAAGTGAGCATTTCAAAGGAAGAGCTGAGGAAAACTCTCCTTGCTAGAGCCGCACCAAATATAACTTGTCAAGGAAAAAGGTCAAGAAAGTCTGGAGGAAGAAAAACCATTGTAGCCATTGCAACAAAGGTGGGCACCAGAGAGCCGCATGTTGGAAGCTCCATCTAGAGCTATGCCCAAAGAAGGACATGAATCATCTGAAATCACCTATGAAGGAACCAACTAATGAATAAATTCAACAAGGAAGTAAGCTACAGGAAGCAAGTCCATTAGCCTAGTTAGGTAAGATATGTGTAGAATTTTTGAGTAGTTGAGTATGGCCACCATTATAAATCACATGTTTTGAAAATGTTTGTAAAAGGGATGAGGTGTATAACATTACTTATGAATGAAACATGGTGATATTTTGGAGTTTACTTGGATAGCATGGTGATTCAGAATCTCTTAGTTAACAACATTAACCAAGATATTTTATTCTATAATGTTAGTAGAATTGCATGAAAGAGCGTGTAAGAAAATGTACGCAAATAATTAAAGAGGAAGAAACATAAGGATACCGTAAAGACAATGCACACAATGTTTGATAATGGAGTTCATCATGTGTGGACTATGCCTCTAGGCCCTTCTTCAATATTGGGGAGGTTGATTCATTTATCCCATCAAAAGAAAGGAAAGTACATGAAAAAGACATCATAATACTTCCATACCTGGGAGTGACTTAAAATTTAGCTACTCAAATCCTAGCAATCATAACACCAGTAGATATGTCTCATCCTCCTGATAATTTTGACTATAAAAATGAACTACTTCCAACATGTGCATTGTTGACTCGAACTCTGTGCCCAAAAATTAAAGATCAAGGTGAATTTTTGCCATGACCCATGAATTTCACTACCCAGATGCAAAAACTATCTACACCATTGTGATCATTGAGAAATTTTGGTTAAAATCAGTATAAACTTAGCCTCATTCTCACACCTACAAATTTAGCCCCACAGGGAATATTTTAGATTCCTCAAAGATTTTGCATCAAAGGAATATTGTCTACTTGAGCCATGCCCTCCTGGTTCTGCTACTCATGGTTCCATTAAATTGAGGTTCTTCCTATTCAGTGATTCTACGGATCTGGGTTCCATAAGGAAACATTCTATCTCATTTGAGTTCCAATGTGCTCGACGTTCTTCTCCTTGAGCCCCCTGTCAAATGAATTGTTTTAAGTTTAAATAAAACCCGTGGTTGGAAATTACAAAGCATAGGCCCATGGCCTATTAAAAACTGGTCATCATTTGGTTTTCAGAGACCTTCGGTCAAACCCCACCCTCAGCCCATAGTTTATATATTGTAATATTCCCAATTAGCCCAAGCTAATGGGAATATTCAATTTTTCTTTGTCTTATTTTGATTTTCATGTTGATGAATCAAATGTGAAGGAGGACATGTAAAACTCCTAAAAACATTAAAATAAATAAATTCCCATTGTAAACAAGGCTAAATCTGGGCCATTTTATAAAACACACTTGAGTGTGAAAGAGGCTAGATCAATTGACTGGGTCAACAGGACCAAATCAACAATGCTGTCTAGATGCAATGTATCTCCTAAAGGCACAACGCAGTCCATGTTGGAGGCCACTCATGTGAATGAAGCTAATTCATCAAGATGGTTTAGGGTTTGGCAAGACTTCCACATTATAAAAGAAAGAGGAGGACACCAAGGAGAGGGTTGATCATTTGATATTGCTGAAGGTATTGTCTATTTAGATATCCCTCATTCTCTAGCTATTTAGCTGAGAATAATGTTGTTTAGCACTTGGGTGTTCCTGGTCGGGAATCCCACCTCCTTCCTGGAGAAGCTCTTGGAGGAGTCTTGTTGCATCTTGTCCACTATCTGGAATTTGGCCAAGCTTCATCTTCCAACCACAATTTAGATCCTATTGAGGGTTTGATTGTTTTTGTAAGCTGCAGCAAGTGGAGGCTAGATCTACTCAGATCTAGGAAAATATAGAGGCTCTTTTCAGTGGGGAAGCTGTCTATCCCATTGGCAAGAGGATTCTGAATCCTTGGAGCTACCATTTCAGATCTTGGCATCAGGTCAAACCAGTGCTAGAGCCTACATCGCAGTTTTCCTTCCATAACTACATTATTTGCAAGTATTCAGTTGCAGGGTGTTTTGAATGCTTTTTTGGAGAGAGATCCACGGTGATAGGATTCTCCCTTTCACTTTGGTGATCCATGGATTGGCCATCCAATCCATGTTTGTTTTAGATCTGACTTACTTATGCTTCTATTTACTGCAGAATTCCTGAATATTGCTGCAGATCTATAATTCTAGATCTCAGATCTACTCCTATACATTCCATCGAAAATTTTAGGGGCTAATATTCGCAGGTGGGCTAATTTTCCATGTTTTTTCCAAAAAAAGAGATTTTCCAATTCCCATTTTTTTTTAAAATGGATTCGCCCAAATTTTATAGTATAAAAATATTTTACCCTAAAAATCACCGAAAATTTATATATGCTAATATAAAATTATTAAAAAAATAAATACTTTTACAAAAATAACATAAAATTTTTTACAATTCACATATTGGGGACTATTAAGATTCGCCAAGTTTTTAAACTTTAAGATAAACGTCCATCCTTAAAATTTTCCCTGGTACATTCATGTTTTGATCAAAACCCAAAGGGGAAATTGTAGAGGAACTCATCTAATGTACAGATCTGATATAGAAATATCATTTTGTACACAGATCTATTCTAGATCTGAAATGTAATATACAGCTGCTTCAGCCCATAAAATAATGTTTTCAAGCTTTGCAGTCTCATATTGTTGTTGCAGCACCTCAATCTTGAGGGATTCTTTCTGTAAATATTCCATTTCTCTCTTGTTATGGGCCGCATTATAGATCTGTTTTACTGATGTACATGTAAATATTCAGCCTCCATATTGTTATTCTGATTTGACTCAATGGGAATCTGTTATTTCTAAAGCAGAATTGTTTTGCATGACTGCAGCCCCGTTCTTTGGGTGGTTTTCAGCCATACTAGGTGGTGGGAGGTTTGTTTACCTCACCTAGTTTGATTTGTTTTTTCTCTCCTTTTGGATTTAGACATTAGATCCACTGTTCTAAGGGATCTAGGGGCTGCAAACTCATTTTAGTGCACCAATTTCTAAAGAAAGCATTATTCCAGTAGGCTTTGCTGTGAATCCCAATTTGTGGATATTACTGTTGGAACAGGGTCTCCTACAAGCTGCAAAACTGGTCCATTTTGAATACTTTTGATTAAATTTAGTCTAGAGTAGGGGTTTTGGGGTGTGTCAAAGCCCTGAAATCATTGTAATGGGTAAAAGGGTAAACCAGGGGTCCGAAAACCACGGTTTGCGGACCATAGGAAAGTCTAGGCTAGATTATTATAAATAGAGGAACATTTTGTATTGTAAGGCAGTGAAATGAAGAGCTATTGATGCGAATTGTGGTTTAAGTTATCTATTTTGGTTTTTGGGGAAAGGACTCCTGCTGGCTGTGTGCGCGAAGATCCAAGTCCAGCTGTGTGCGAACCCTGCTACTATGTGTGCAGGCTAGGAAGGGAATTGTAAGAAGGAATTGATGAATAAGAAAGGTTGATATAGAATTGAATCTATGAGTACTCTTTGTTTGAGTCATTAGTAATTACTGTATTGTGCATTTTCTGTATTTAAGCTGCGAAGATCTGTGTAAGTGCATTTTCTGTATCTAGATCTGTTATGTCCTCTTTATGCAATGTTGTGCTACTGTCATAAAAGAATATAATTATAGATCTAGCGCACATGGATGCGAATAGAGACCCACTTGGCCCTGTAAAAAAAAATGTTATCTGGGTATTATAGGGCCAGCTGCAGCTCTGCTTGCCTTACCTATCCTTTCTTAGGGTGCGGAAACCTGGTTCCAGCACCCACCCATACTACTTCGGGTGAGACTTTGACCTGCGCAAGTAGGTCATTGCCGAAAGGGCCAGTAGTATAGGGGTTTTTTGGAAAACCTTGAGCTCCAAACCTAGGTCAGGACCCCTCGAGCCAACAAATGGTTCCGTTGCCGGGACCTAGAGCATTTTGAGGAAGTGATCGGGTACTAACAAGTGAATACTGGAGATCTAACGTGGAAGTGAATGAGCGCTACTCTGGATGAAAGCACAACACGGAGCGGTAAGTACTGTCAAACCAATCAAGAAGAGGATCACTCTGCCCGTAGCCCACTGAGAAGAGAAACTACGCAAGGTCCGCCAGTTACCCCAACGTCAAACTCATGCAAGAACAAGCCCTCAACTGAAAACTCACTAGAAGGAGACATGGCAGTACACTTGAAATTACCTACCTTTAAAGGCGCAGCCAATGAGGACATGGATCGTTTTTGGTTCGTGGCCAACTCAGTATGGATTACGCAGGGTATGGTAAGCGATACTGTGAAGAGAGCACAGTTGTCCCTGGCCTTTGAAGAAAGAGCTCTGGACTAGTATATGCAGTACATCTCTCAAAATAGGAGTGCATCTCTTCAAGATACTAAGGACGCCCTAAAACAACAGTTTCGGAAGCCAAAATCTTACTCTCAGTTGGTATCCGAAGTAAAAGACTTCAAGCAAGGTGCGTCTGAGTCAGTGTGGGAGGCCGATCAGCGATTGAAGAAAGCAATTAGGGAAGGAGGGTTCAAGTACGATGACAGACAACACACAAAAAGGTTCATCACTATGTTGCTACCTCACTTACGTATACCAATGGGCCACCAGACCTTCGAGTCATAGGAAAAAGCTTTCGAAGCTGCCATGAAACTCGAGGCCACACCTAAGGATGACACATCAATAGGAGTACAACAGATTCAAGAGAAGATCGGAGCCATGCACATGGAAATTAAGAGCTTACGAACGGAACGAGGAAAAGGAGCTAGCGCAGACCTCTGGTGCATACGATGTCGGGTGTCTGGCCATACAAAGGACCAGTGTCCTCTATTGACGTATTACTTGCAGGCAGGGGGACCTAGTCCACTATGCCCCGCCTCTAGCGTATCTGTGCTATGGTACAATGACTGTCGGGTAGCGGGACTACATGATATGGCCCAGTGCCCTCGGCTAAGTATGGGCGAACTGAAGCAACAATGGTGCAGGTTCTGCCAGTCGGTAGGGCACGACGAGCAGAACTGTCGCACGTATGACTTGATGGTAGATCAAAAAAACCTCTACAAGGTACAATCAGACCCTGCATCGTTGAGATCCCCTGCAAACTTTGGTGGCTCCCCCGCAAGGGGCAAGGGGGGTCGGGGAGGAAGTGCGGGACGGGGGTGGGGGCAGCTAATCTGCTATAAATGTGGAGAGGTAGGGCACTTCACCAAGGACTGCCCAAATCCCACCAGGAAATCCTACAAATATTGTTGGCAGCTGGACCATGAGATTGAAGACTATCCGATCTTGATAGAAAAAATGTAGGAAAAACAACCCACCCCTACGCAGAATGTGCAAAAAGTTAAAACCGAGCTAAGGAATGTAGACCCGAGTGTAAAAATCATGACACGTAGCGGGATGGTCACCCATGGAGCCAAGGAAGTGCTTGCCCAAGATCCTACGACCTCTTCGGAAGGATTGAACATCGGAGGGCAACAAACACTAGCAGCTCCTGCGCAGCCACCAACGCACCTCAAGATAGAGGAAGGAGTTGAGCCCTTTCTGTAGGCATGTCTGAAGCTGCTACGAAACCCGCAGACCGTAGAGAGCCTCCAAGCATTAATGAATACCTGCACAGCTTGGCCCAATCTAATTCCCAGGACCAAGGATGTACAAAAACTATACAGCTATAAAAAACGGATTGGAAGAGAAATGCGGTTGACTGCGCAGATTGGTGACTACGAGATGGATCAAGTTATCTTAGATCTTGGATCGGATGCAAACGTATTACCAAAGAAGACATGGCAACAAATGGGAGAGCCTAAATTAGAATGGTCCACCATCCAGCTATGAATGGAAAATCAACAAAAAATCATTCCTCTGGGTAGGCTACCAAAATTCATGGTCGATATCGCAGGGGTAAAGGTCCTAGCTGACTTTGAAGTAATAGAAATTGTGGAAGATGTGGATCCCTACCCCGCACTCCTAGGACTAGAATGGGCTATAGACATGGGGGGTGTCATCAATCTCAAAAAGCACAGCATGGTGTTTGAGAACAACAGTACACGTGTAGTAGTACCGCTAGATCCAACAGAAGGTGCGTGATATAAAAAGCCAGCCTACGAGGAGGAGGAAATAGATCACATTTACAAATTGACTATGTGGGACGAAGATCGGGTTAAACCCATGGCCGAAGGAGTACTCTGCTGGGAAAAGGACAGTGAATGTTTTTCCAACTCTGATGAGGAGCTGGAAAACTGGCAAGGACGGTTGCACGAGGTTTCGACGCTACGATGTCTTTGGACCACCAGGAATTTCCATGCATCTCTACCAAGGTCAGAGACCTGCCCTACTGTGATGATGCAGGTAATATTATGAAGTTTTTTGAAGCCAAAATTCCCAAGGAATGCAGGCTAGGGGTACTGCTTCTAGCCCTGCGAGGAGCACCTGCGCATTGGTGGGATACCCAAGGGCCAGTATTCCACACTTGGGAGAAGTATCGAAGTGGGATGATCCTGTGCTTGGGAACCCCAGCTGACAGATGGATCCTGAGGTCAGAGGACCCACGCAGATACTTGCTGACATGCGAAACTAAATGGTGCGATAGGACCCCACCCGAACAAGCTCACCTGGTTACCTATGACCTAGGCTTGCGTTCGACTACGGAGCTACACCAACCATTGCGCAATTGGGAAAAATTGCAAACATTTCAGGGGACAGATGGCACGAGGACGCTTGACGCAACCTTGCCACACACAAATGACCTGACCAAGGGAAAAGCGTGCCTGTCAAGAAGCATGGTGGCCAACTTGCTGGAATCGTACCTGAACCGTGTTACAAAACACTCGGTGTCAACTTTAATTCGGGATACGCGAACAACACGCAGGCGTCATTTGAAGACTGGAGATCCATGGGAAAGCCCTTAGGTACAACTAACAACCATCAGAACACCGCATTTGGGTAGGAAGGGAACCTTACCATTAAGCACACTAGGTGGTTGGCCATTAATGCGGAAATTTATGGTAAGTTTACTTCGGACGGCCGATGGTAAGTTTCAAGTATGGGTTACTCTACCATTAGATAGCTCCAGACAGTGTGTATTTAACAGGATAGCTTTCCAATGGGCTACATATTGTCTTTACACCATGCCTCTGTTATCTTCCTACTGGATTATTGGAATCGTTGACGTGTTCTGGGACACCTGTCCTTTTGTTGCTATGGCGGTCCCTAACCTGCCGAACGCTTCGGTCCCTATCCATCTAGCACCTGCGGACATCATATTGAGAGGGTCTGGGGATGCCGAGATTGATCAAATGATTGGTCGTTGGCCCCCTACAGGGGGAATTGACTTCGCACCTCGCGCGGAGAGGCACGATAGCTGCATGACGGGGGTTCCCAGCCTTCGCAGCCCAGGAACGATTGTAGGACCCAGTTGGATGGCCTCGAATGGAACTACGAAAGAGGATTCGTAATTGCCACGGTTCGCCACCCACACTTTCGCAGTCAAATCGTAGCTCATCCTGCGTAAGGAAGGAACAAAGCGATACAGGAATCTATTGTGACTTCTTTGCAGTCCCAACAAAAGCCATATTTGTTTTCTCCCTCGTACTGTCATCGTTAACGACCACAACCCAACAGCTACGGACCTACAAATTGATTCGGCGCAGCTATCCCAAGAGGCGTTACAAGGATTATACACCACTGTGTTGCAAGAGGTTTGCCACCATGACCGGACTGCACAATAGCAGTGTGAAATACCTTCGGAAGTTCGGGCACAACGGGTTTCATTGGTCATAGAAGCAACAAATATTATTCAGGAGCAGCTTACTCAGGGCACACAGTTGGTCAAAACAACGACGCAGATCTGGACAGCAGTCCAGTACCATCCTATGCTTCAGCGTATCTAGGAAGACTTACAGCAGGCGGAAGCTGCTTTCGATCAGGTCAGAGCTCCCTTGCCCTCTAGCATATCTACGCAGCGTCTAGCCGTCATGGATAGGATTGCGAATATTTGTCGCGCCAAGCATGTCGTCAGGAAATGGTTGAAACCATGGGGCGACACCACTCTCCAGATCTCCCAGGATGCTCATACTGCCATTGCGCGCCTCCACTGGATGTTAGAACAGGTTACCACGGCTCTAGATGGCCCTGCCTCTCTGACGCTTGTCAACATTTCACAATGAGCTACTACTCAGAGTCAGGAAATGCTCCCTCTGCTCTTCTGTGCTCTTGATACCTTGCATGCGCAGATCGACGCCACACTACCGCAGTGACTCAGGACAAGTCACAAGATTGTGTTGGGGGAATGTTGGAACAGGGTTTCCTACAAGCTGTGAAACTGATCCATTTTAAATAATTTTGATTAAATTTAGTCTAGTGCAGGGGTTTTGGGGTGGGTCAAAGCCCTGAAAGCATTGTAATGGGTAAAAGGGTAAACCAGGGGTCCGAAAACCACAGTTTGTGGACCATAGGAAAGTCTAGGTTAGATTATTATAAATCGAGGAACATTTTGTATTGTAAGGAAAGGAAATGAAGAGCCATTGATGCGAATTGTGGTTTAAGTTATCTGTTTGGGGTTTTGGGGAAAGGACTCCTGCTGGCTGTGTACGCGGAGATCCAAGTCCAGCTGTGTGCGGACCCTGCTGCTGTGTGCGCAGGCTGGGAAGGGAATTGTAAGAAGGAATTGATGAATTGATGAATAAGAAAGGTTGATAGAGAACTGAATTTGTGAGTACTTTTTTTTTGAATCATTGGTAATTACTGTATTGTGTGTTTTCTGTATTTAAGCTGCGAAGATCTGTGTAAGTGCGTTTTCTATATCTAGATCTATATAGTCCTATTTATGCAATGCTATGCTACTATCATAAAAGCATATAATTATAGATCTAGCGCACGTGGATGCGAATAGAGACCCACTTGGCCCTGTGCAGAAAAAGGTGATCTGGGTATTACAGGGCCAGACACAGCTCTGCTTGCCTTACCTATCCTTTCTCAGGCTGCGGAAACCTAGTTCCAGCACCCACCCATACTACTTCGGGTGAGACTTTGACCTGCGCAAGTAGGTCATTGCCGAAAGGGCTAGTAGTATAGGGGTTTGTTGGAAAACCTTGAGCTTCGAACCTGGGTCAGGACCCCTCGAGCTAAAAATTACATATATAAAAATAAATTGTTTTAAAAATTGTTGTTAAATGTTGGCGGGTAATGTGAATCGTTCAACGGTTTGTTGTGTCGTTTTTTGTGGGGATTTCCAGTTGGTGGGTCAGTCGTTTTCGGCGGGTGTGGTTTTAACTCCCATCAACCCCATATATATATGTGTGTGTGTGTGTGTGTGTGTATGGAAATTGGAGTTTGGCGGGTCTTCTAGGCTTGCCAACAAAAATATTTTATTTATATATATTTTTAAAATGGTTATTTACAACTATTCGCAAAGTTGTTCAACTCAGGATTTGACTGACCTCATTAGCCATTTACTAGATGCCACATGGAATCGCCTAATTGGGCCATGTGGCCCCACATGATTGTCCACACACCTTCCTCCAACTTTGGCGGAGTGCCGCCAAAGTTTGGATATTCTGCCAAATTTACTCCATGCTAAAATTATCAGGCAATCTTTCTAACTTTGGCCAAAGTTTTCCAAATTTAGCCGTTTTTTTGGGCAGACTTCCAACTTTGGCGAAGCTCCAAATTTAGTTGGAACTCTACTAAATTTTTCTAGTGGGTCATGTTTGATTGGAACTTTGACTAGCAATAACTTGCGCATACGAACTTGGATTAGTTTGTGCTGTTGGAATCAGGACGTTGAACTCTTAAATATGGTCCTAGTTTTGATGAGATCTGAAGACTTCAATTTTTGAGCTTCTCTAGAGCCACTTGTATCATTCCTCCTCATTGAGGAGATTTTGGCCCTCTAAAAGAACAAACAATGCTGCAATCTACAAATGTCTCTGAAAGGCCACACTTTCTTCTCCTTCACCTTTGTACTTCGGAGCCTGAAGTCATAAACCAACACCTGTATCCATGTGAAAATTTGTAACTGCCAATACATGTCCAACTTATAAGACCCAAACAAAACCCATACTTTCCAATAGTTTATAACAAAGTCATGGTCAAGTTTACATCATAAACAATGGTCGATTTTATTCAACTAAAGGCCAAAATATCACTATGTTTCACATACAAGTGATGTTATAAAGCCATCACTTTTACAAAAAAATTTGTAACATGTGATTTACAATGGTGGCCGTTCCAAGCAACTTAAAAATGATTCCATTATAGATGGAGCTTCTTGGGATGCAAATATGGATAGAGCTTCCAACAGGTATCTCTGTAGTGTCCTTTCTCATTGCAATGGTTGCAATGGTCCTTCTTCCTCTAAAATTTCCTAACCTTCTTTCTCCCCTGATGTGGAGATGGATCCTTATGTCATTACTCTTTCCTGGTCAACATAACCTTTCTCGAGTGACTATATTTGGTGCGATTTTGGCGAGGAGAGATTTCCTTGGCTCTTCTTTTGAAATGTTCACCTTCTTTTGGAGATACTTTACAATCACGATCAGTGGAATTGTGTGATGTGTTTTTTATTGTCTCATATTTTTCTCTTGAAGACTCTCCTGTCTCTTCCTTTATGACATAGCCTAATCCTACATATCATGGTAATTCCACGACTTGGATGGGACTCATAATTACTTGGCCATTAAATCATAGGCCCTTGCCTTCATATCCCATCTTCTTCATGAGCTTCAAACCAATACTTATAGTTTAATTTTAAAATGCACCAAAATCATTATCATACAATGAAAATGAAAATGAATAATCACTAACATTGTTTACCTCAATTGCCGATTTTGAAGCGGGTGATGATGGCTTCGATGAGCCTTCAGTTCTCTTCAACTTTTCCAAACCTATTTTGTGGCTCATAATTGAAGATGTAATCTCTACTTCTCCTCTTATGCTACTTGTAGAAGTATCCTCAATTCAACATTCTCTGAATGAATGCTTTGGTTTATCTCCTCAAGTTATTATAACCATGCAGTCATTGGTTCTCTTCTCATATTTGGTACAACACTTGCTGCAATATTCATCTCATTTCCTAAATTAGAACCAAAGTCAATTGGTCCATCACCTACAATCCCAAAAAATGTGATCCTCATTTCATCATTTGAATTAGAAGATAGTTCAATTGGTACAACACCTGCAAAATATCCAACAGTTGTGATCTTCACCTAATCATCTGAGTCAAATCCAAAGTCTTTTGCACTCTAACAATTGTCTTCTACTTTCCTTTTCTTCCATTCCTCTTTGGCTTCAATTTTGGATTTAGTTTCCAGCAATCTTCATCGTCATGCCATTATTTATTACAATGAGTGCAAAATGGCCTTGCTTCTTTTTATTTGTTTTTGTTGTCTTCTTCGCATAATTTTATTGTTCATACTTTCCCCTGATTTCAAGGTGAACAGATTTCACACTAGCTGAATCAAGAGTAGTGGGTTCAAACAAAAAACAATAATGTTGGGCACAATTATGTAAAGAACTAATATATTTCATCCAGGAATGCCTAATGTCAAAGCTTGCTTCCTAAATTCCTCTTTGAAACTTTGAACATCTTGACTTTTGCCTTGTTTCAAATGTTGTCATTCTATGATGGATTTCTGCCAATATCCCAATGGAAAAAAATGTCCTTTTAAAGCATAAACAAATCCATAACAATAATAAAGGAGTTTCCCTGCATGCTTACTACCTTTCTGAAGTTTTCTCTCCCACCATATGAGAGTGTTCCTCCCTGTTATAACCAAAAAATGATCACCTAGCCATTACTAACTAGGTGGATTGAAATACACCATGTAGGATTAATTTTACCATAATAGAATCATTTTTACCATGGGAAATCATTTAACAAACGCTTTTAAAAAAAATATTTCTGATTAAAACTAAAAAACCTCATGAGAATAATTGAATAAATCATTATTTATTTAATTTTCTCAAGGAATAATTATTAAATCATTATTAGATAATTATTCCTTGTCACATTTGACTAAATCAACTAGGAATAATTAAATAAATCACTATTTATTCAATATTCTTAATTCTATTTTTGGAATAATCGTTAAATCACTATTTAATAATTATTTAATTTTCACACCTTTCTTAATCGTTGCGAAATAATTAATAAATCATTTATTTGTTAATTATTTCTAAATAAAGATATTTTTCCATTTTTAATATATTTTCCCTCTCCAAAAAATATAGTAAAGTATTCCTAACGGTTAGATATTGATTTTGGTCAATAATATTTTATTATTTCCTATTTTCGAGATCAACCCAATAATTTGCTATAAATAAGAGAGTTTTCCATTAATTTTTCACCATGATCATTATTATCGTCACCACTATCGTCTTATTTAATTTGAGCTCCCACTAGATTTCTATTCACTATTTTGGGTTTTTCACACATTGAGAGAGAGAGAATCAATCATTGAATCATAAGGACATCTAAAGGAACCATCCCGCGGAGGGGGATTTGTAGAACCTTTTTGTAGATCTCCTTCACTAGGTGTTTTTTTTTTTTCTAAATAAGTCTACTTCTATTATATAATATAGGTCATAATATTACATTCGTCATCCACCGGAGTTGGCAAGCCAATTCTGGCGGGAAATCCTAGTTTCAAAATAGAAAAATAGGGGTTGCCCCAAACGGGGAAACTAACCCTTGAGATGTGTCCAGTACACTTAGAGTGAGCTGCCCATTTAGGGAAACTAGCTATATTGATATCATATTTAGACCTGAAAACAAGAAGTGACAAATTGAATGGATTAGAGCGAAAATGGATGTGAAAAAGCATAGAGAGTAGAACCCAGCTGTCAAGCAGTTGGTTTCTTGTCATCCTGAATTGGCGATTGAAGCGTCTCCTCCAAAATTCTGCACACGTACTCGAAGTCATCGTCCTCCAGCTTGGACACCTATTCATTTAGCAAAGGAGAGGATTTGGCGTGAGCATTAGATAATGCATTGGTGTCATCCTTGTCCGAGCTGCTACTCTGGTCACTATTTGAGGCTTGCTGAACCAGCAAGGCCACCATCTTGCGAGGAGGAAAGGGGGAGGTGGGAGAGATGGTGGATTTGCGAGGATGCTTCCTGGAGCAGGAGTCGGAGTCGGAGGGCTCAGTGGAAGGCTAAGGAAGGTACAATGACAGGCATGCGGAGAGGCTGATGGTACCAGGACCTCCGACTCATCCCAATTGATAGAGAAGTTCACAGTTCTGCCAGCAGTGGCATGAATAGGAGGCCGGGAAGGGAGCCTGCATCCACCGGCCCTACGGCAACGCATGCGATGTCAATGGGTAATGGTGGTGGAGCAGGTATGTAGCTGAGATGAGGGGGGAAGCATAGCGTCATGGCTAGGAGCCGAAGGAGTAGATAGATGGAGCAGGGACTTGGCGGAGGCAGAGTTGCAGGGAGCGACAGAGCCAAACCAGAGAGAAAATGAAATGCTGAAATGGGGAGTTGGATGCACACATTTAAGGTCCATGAATGGCGGCAAAGGGTTAGAAGGCGTGATAGGCAGAATGAATGTTTGTAGGACAACATTAATGCCAAAATGAGGCGGATAGGACATTGCAGAGTGTTCAAGGGTGGTGGAGAATACAGGCCTCACGCTCCAGGCTTTAATCAAATTACTGTGGCCATGTGTGCCCATGTGAGGAGGATGGATGTCCAACGTCTGCGAGGCTAGATGGCAGCCAAAATTAATGCACATTAACACCCGCATCTGGGGCTCCTTCACCAGGTGTTATCAATAAAGATTTATTCATTTTAAAATTATTTCCATATTGGGTTATTACATTGGATATCTATTGTTGTTTTCTATTTTGGATCACATGTATATTTTTACTACGGGGATTTATTATTTTAATATTGCAAATATGAAGCATAAACAACCACATATTGTTGTTAGGGTCACTTGTAACCAGTGACTTAAGTGAAGCGTTTTTGGTACACCTTCCAAGAAACTTCATATTAACACTCCCAATCAAAGAGATGCTAATTGGATTTTGGCCTCATATTCTTTGATATGTTGAATCTAGAAATACACTTCAATCTGTTTGATCCAATTATTTAGCTTTTATGCATTATATTCTTCATTAAACATAGGCAAATAAAAATTTACATCCAACGTAAAAAAGGATTTTTGGAAGCACTTCTATGTTGTCTATTAGAATGATAAGAATGAGATGATGAAGAAGAAGAACTTTCACTTAAAGATGAAGATGTAGGTTCAGGAGGTTCTCCTCCATTTTCCCGATTCACTAAAGATTTTCCTCCAATTTCTCTTTCTTCTTCTCTTCCTTGTTTCCCAATTTCTTCTCATTATCTGAAAACAATTTGTCTACCTTATTTTCCATGGTGTAGAAATATTTATAGAAATTATTCTCATTCTCGGTATGAACATCATCATCTACCATTTTCCTTCTTCATGTTGCACATCCAATCTTCAGATAAAAGGAATTAAATTTAGCTTCACCCTTTTGAGCTTGTTCTTGGTTATCATTCAATCTAGTAATTCAAATCAACAAGAAGATCACTATGATACCAAAATTGATCCAGAATCTATGAGTTACTAACATTAAACAAGATCTTTTCTTCTATGATGTTAGAATAATTGTATAAAAGAGCATGTAAAAACCATGTATGAAAACACTTAAAGAAGAAGTAACATAAGGATACTATAAATATAATGCACAAAATGTTTGATAACAAAGTTCGACTAGTGTGGACTATGTCTCTGGACCCTGCTTCAATAGTGGGGAGGTCGCTTCATTCATCTCATCAAAATAAAGGCAAGTACATGGAAAATACATCATAATACCTCCATTCCTAGGAGTGACTTGAAATTTGGCTACTCAAATTGCAACAATCATAGCACTAGTGGATTTGTCTCATCCTCCTGAGACTTTTGACCGTAAACATGACTTAATTATGACATGTGCGTTTTTGTCTCAAACACATGCTCAATAATTAATGATGAAGGAAGCCTTCCACCATGACCCCTAAATTGTGTTGCCTAGATGCAAAAATTAATTTCACCATTGGAATCCTTGCAAAATTATGGTTAAAATGAATATAAACTTGACCTCATTTTCACACCTGCAAATCTAGCCCCACGGGGAATCTTTTAGATGCATCATAGATTTTGCATCAAAAGAAAAATACTAGAACCATGCCCTCCTAGTTCTGCTGCTCAGGGTTCTGTTATTATGAAATTTGTTGGAAGGTGTACCAAAAACACTTCACTTAAGTCACAGGTGACAAGTGACCCTAACGACAATTTGTGGTGCTTATATTTCGTATTTGCAATAATAATATGAGAAAATCGTACAGTAAAAAGATGTATGCGATCTAAAATCATAAACAGGAAAATAAATCCGATGTAATAACCCAATTATGGAAAGATATTTAAATGAATAAATATTTATTAATAACACCTGGTGAAGGAGATCTACAAAAGGGTCTGCAAATCCCCCTCCGTGGGATGGGTCCTTTGATGTCCTTGACGCTTCAGTGATCAACTCTCTCTCTCTCAATATGTGAAAAACCCAAACAATGTGTAGAAATCTAGTGGGAGCTCAATACAAGAAGACGATAATGGTGACAATAATACTGATTATGGTGAAAAATTAATGTAAAACACTCTTATTTATAGCCAAGTATTAGGTTGATCTCGAAAATAGGTAATAATAAAATATTATTGACCAAAATCAAGATCTAACTGTTAGGAATACTTTATTATAATTTTTGGAGAGGGAAAAGATATTCAAAATGGTCAAATATCTTTAATTATAAATAATTAATAAATAAAATTATTTATTAATTATTTGGTGAGGATTAAAAAAGGTGTGAAAATGAAATAATTATTAAATAGTGATTTAACAATTATTCCAAAAATAGAATTAACGAATAATAAACAAATAGTGATTTATTTAATTATTCCTAGGCGATTTAATCAAATGTGACAAGGAATAATTATAAAATAATGATTTAATAATTATTCCTAGAGAAAATTAAATAAATAATGATTTATCAATTATTCTCATGAGGTTTTTAAATTTTAATGAGAAATAATTTAATAAAAATAATTTACTAAATTATTTTCTATAATAAAATTGATTTTACTATGGTAAAATTAAACCTACATGTTGTATTTTGATCCAACTAGTTGGACATGGCTTGGTGATCATTTTTTGGTGATAACAGATTTCCCCCAAGCGTATGAGTGTTAGGAGAAAATCGTATGACCGAAATATGTTGTAAGTTACACTTCCACGAGACACCAAAGGGGAGTCAGAGAGAGAGAGAGGAAGAGATAGAACTGAATAATTGCAAGGAAGGACAGAGGAATGGAGGGGGCGAGACCTACTAAAGTGATATAATTCTCCTTTTATTTTGGAGTACATGATCTCAACTGAGGTGAGGGCACGGTGGGGGAGACATACCCATTTACGCTGATATAACTGAGTACAAAGAATAATGGTGAGCCCAACAATGTGGGACTGAGCTACAAAGTATATGATACATGATATTCCAGAATCGATGGGAAAAAAAATAATACACTGGAATCCCATATAAATAGTACACCTAGAAATACATAGGCCAAGTTTGAATATAATAACATCTGAGTACATGAGATATAATTCCCCTCAAGATGAAATGGGGAGGTGGAATTGCAACCAAAGAAGCCTTGTTGAACATGGAAGGGCTCTGAAGATATGAATGGACTATCTAAAGAAAACATGCATTCAATGGTCATTGAAACTAGAGGGAAACCGAACCCATCGAATCTATGGAACAATATCGGAGGCTAGATCATAAGTAGCAAACATTGGGGCATGTGGGGAGCTACCTGAATGGCCACCCCCTCATGAGGTCTAGAACATATCACACACACCTGGTGTTGAGACTTTGGGGTAGCATTAGATGTGCTATAGCTCTGAACCTTTGTGGAGGGGCTAGAACACATGAGATCTCCAAGAGCCAGAAAGTGTTTGGAGAAATTCCATCTTGTGTAAAAGTTATTCAAATAATTAAAATTTTAAATGAAGACCCTAAGCCTAACTTAGAGAAATCAAAAAAATAAAGTGAATTAATTTACACATGTGATGAGAATGTTCTAAGTGACATGGATCAAGCATTATTTTAATCTTAGTCGTCAATTATAGATTATATCACGTGTCGGGTATGTGTTATATTCTTTCCACGACTAGTCATGCATGGGGGGGTGTAAGTCCCTCCTGTACGTTGCGCTAGGCGTAGCAGGGGGGTCACAGGGGGGCAGCAGCCCCCCCGGCCAGGGTCTGGGGCAGCGCCCTTGGAAAAAAAATTTGGACCTTATTTTTTGGTGGGCGGACCCACCCATGGTTTTGTGCATGGGTTTGCACATGGTTTTGGGGTATGATGGTTTTCGGCCCCTGGTATTTTGTAGATCCGGTCAAGGGAACTATGGTTATGTTCTAATCCAGGGTTAATGGATTGGGGTTTATGTATACTTTAGCACGTATATATATGTGTTGTAACACTAAAAGGAATATAATGAAAAATCAAGCTGGTCATCCCGATTTGGGATCCAGGGGAAAATCTCTATGTTTATCTATTTTATGTTTTATGCTCTCGCTATTGTTTATTTTCTGTTTTAAGATTCATTTGTAGATAATTTTTGTACAGGGTTAAAACCTACATTTGGTATCAAAGTGATTTCGGCTTCACGAAGATGCCTTTGCTGCTGAGGGGTTTTTTTCTCAGGGCTGTGGTAGACCCTGTTCAGTGGGAGATCTATGGGATCGATTCTTGTGGTGAAAGAAGATGGCGAGCAGTGGAAAGATAAATATTGATAAATTTAATGGTCATAGTTTTGAGTTGTGGAAGCTCAAGATGGAGGACCTGTTGGTCGATAGAGATCAATGAATCATGGTAGATCCAGGTACTAAACCAACATCAATGCAGATGAAGACTGGAAGAAGTTGGATCGGAAGGCAAAGAGAACAATACGGTTGTGTATCTCCGATTCGGTATTGTTGAATGTATCTAGGGAAGCTACGATGAATAATTTGTGGAACAAACTTGGGACTTTGTACCAATCTAAGTCTTTGGTGAATAAATTGTTCCTGCGGAAAAAGCTGTATAACCTGAGGATGAAAGATGGAGACTCGATGACAGAGCATCTGAATGCCTTCAATACTGTGGTAATTCAGCTATCATCTATTGATATTAAAATCTCAGATGAAGATACGTGCATCAATTTGTTGTGTTCTCTACCAGATTCGTGGGACAGTCTGGTTATTGCAATAGGTAGCAATACAACTACCTTGAATTTTGATGACATTGTCTCTGCCTTGCTGTCGGAGGAAATGAGACGAAGAAATATGGAGGGCCATAATGGAGATACCTTATCTGTACGAGGAAGGTCCCAAAATAGAAACAAGAATAAGGTTTCGAGTGGGGGATCTAAATCTAGAGGGAGATCTAAATCTCCTGGAAAGTTTGTGAAGGTGTGCTTGAAATGCGGAAAGGAAAGGCACTACAAAAAGGGTTGCAGATCTAAAGCTCCTGAGAAAGGAAAACGATCTGATGATGCTCCTTGTGCAGAGGAAAAAACCACCTTGGATGAAGGTGGGGATGTGTATTTGGTTTCTTCTTCAAATACACATGTATATCATGAGTCATGGTTGATTAACTCGGGTACATCTTTTCAATTCACTCTCCATAGGGAGTGGTTCTGCAAATATGAGAAATATGATGGCGGTGATGTCTTCCTAGGGGATGATAGGAAGGCCAGAATTTTCGGACGTGGAAAAGTCAAACTGAAGCTACAAGGTGGAAGGATTATAACACTTCCTGGTGTTCTGCACATTCCTGCATTGGCCAAAAATCTGATTTCTATAAGCAAGATGGATGATGCGGGTGTAAAAACAGTGTTCGAGAAAAATAGCTATAAGATGGTTTTGGGAGCACTAGTATTAATGCGGGGAGTTTGGATTGGAACTATGTACAAGCTTCAGGGAAACACTGTTATTTATGGGTGCAACAATTTTGTGGTTCCCGAAAGTGGAGTGGAAAGCCTAGCGGTCTCTGGAGAAAATACTATGCTATGGAATCAAAGGCTTGGACATATTGGAGAGAGGCCTTCGGATACTGCATAGAAATGGTATGGTAGAAGGTATGTCTAATAGCTCTTTGGATTTCTATTTCTGTGAACATTGTGTATATGGGAAGCAAAATCAGGTGAGTTTTCCTTCTGGTGCTAAGAGGGCAAACAAGATATTAGAGCTTGTGCACAGTGATGTGTTTGGACCTGTTTCAGTTCCATTACTGGGTAAGTCTGTGTACTATGTTTCATTCATAGATGAATTCTCACGTAATACATGAATATATTTCTTGAGGAAGAAATCTGAAGTCTTTGACATATTTAAAGAATTTAAGGCTCTAGTGGAAAATCAGACAGAGAAGAAGATAAAGGTGCTAAGGACAGATAATGGTGGGGAGTTCTGCAAGAATGAATTTGAAGAGTTCTGTAAGAAGTGTGGTATAGCATGGAAAAAGACTATTCCATACACACCTCAACAAAATGGAGTTGCAAAAAGAATGAATAGAACACTAATGGAAAAGGCAAGAAGCATGCTCAGTGGTACCGGGTTAGGACAAGAATTTTGGGCAGAGGCATTGGAGACAGCATGTTACCTGGTTAACAGATCACCTTCATCAGTGTTGGAGGATAAGACTCCACATTAGGTATGGAATGGTAAGAAACCCTCTCTTTCACATATGAGGGTATTTGGATGTGATGCATATGTACATGTTCCAAAGGAGAAAAGGACCAAGTTGGATAATAAATCTGAAAGGTGCATCTTTATTGGGTATAAGGATGGTTTAAAGGGTTACAAGCTTTGGAACCCAGAAACAAGGAAGGTTGTGTACAACCGAGATGTAGTGTTTAGAGAGGTGAAAGATGTTGTTACACATGAAGTCCTACCAAAGGAACCTGAGAAGATAGAGTTTGAGCTAAAGGAGGATGAATCAAACTCTACAACAGAAGAAGACTCAGAAGATGAAGAGCCACAAACTCCAGCTTTGAGAAGATCAGTTCGGGAAAGAAGGCAACCAAAAAGGTATAGTCCATCTGCTTTCTGTTCAGGTTTTGCCTTAACTATAACTAATGATGAACCCAGAACTGTGAGGGAGGCAGTAGATTCAGAGGATGGAAAACTCTGGAAGGAGGCCATGGTTGATGAAATGGCATCCTTGCACAAAAACGATGCATGGGATCCGGTGGAGTTGCCGGCTGGAAGGAAGCCCATTGGGAGCAAATGGGTGTTTAAGAAGAAGATGAATGTAGAAGGCAAGGTGGAGAAATACAAAGCTCGGTTGGTAGCGAAAGGTTATTCCCAGGTGCCGGGAATTGATTGTGGTGATATTTTTTCTCCTGTTGCCAAGGTTACTTCTATTAGATTACTTTTATCTGTTGCTGCTGCATTTGATTTTGAGATAGAACAGATGGATGTGAAGACAAATTTTCTTCACGGGGATCTAGAAGAGGAGATCTACATGAAGCAACCTGAAGGCTTTATGGTGAAGGGTAAGAAAGAACTGGTATGCAAGTTAAAGAAGTCTCTGTATGGGTTAAAACAGTCACCAAGGATGTGGTATCAGAAATTTGATACCTATATACGGGGACTTGGCTTCACCAGAAGCAAGGAGGATCACTGTGTTTATTTTAAATTAATTGGTGACCGTGCTATTTATTTGGTCTTGTATGTGGATGATATGTTGTTGATTGGAAATGATAAAGAAATTATCCAAGATTTGAAGACCCAACTGTTCTCCAAATTCGACATGAAGGATCTTGGTGCTGCAAACTATATTTTGGGCATGGAAATTAAGAGAGATAGGGCAAAGAGGAAGCTCTGGTTAAACCAGAGGAAGTATGTCGAGACTATATTGTAGAGGTTCAATATGCAGGATAGTAAACCGGTGAGTGTTCCTATTCCTGTAGGTGCAAAGCTGTCTGCTGAACATTGTCCCAAGACACAAGAAGAAGAGGAGGATATGTCCCGTGTTCCATATGCAAGTGCAGTGGGTAGCCTGATGTATGCAATGGTCTGTACTAGACCAGACATTGCACATGCAGTGGGAGTATTGAGCAGGTTTATGTCAAACCCATGGAAGGAGCATTGGACAGCAGTGAAGCGGGTTTTCAGATATTTACGTGGCACTAGTGATTATGGCTTGTGCTACCAGGGAAGACCAGGATTGGAAAGAATGTTGGACATTCGTGGTTTTGTTGATGCAGACTGGGCTGGAGATCTGGACCAAAGAAGATCTACAAGTGGGTATATGTTTAGCCTATTTGGAGGCGCAGTCAGTTGGATGAGTAAAAGACAGTCTGTAGTGGCTCTTTCAACTACAGAGGCAGAATACATAGCAGCCACTCATGCAAGCAAGGAAGCAGTTTGGTTGTAGAGATTGTGTTCAAGTATGGGGTTGGTGCAACAAGCTATAAGGATAGATTGTGATAGCCAAAGTGCAATTTTATTGGCTAAGAACCCTGCTTATCATTCAAGGACAAAGCACATTGATGTTCAATATCACTTTGTGAGAGATATGGTTGAGGCTAAAAGGGTGTTGCTGGTAAAGGTGGACACGTTGAAGAATGTTTCAGATGCATTGACGAAGTTTGTGAGCACTCAAAAGTTCTCTTGGTGTAGAGAAACAATGGGTGTTGTAGAGTTGGGCTAATGACTAAGCCCTCCTGTGGCCCCTTGCGGAAAGAAAACAACAAATAGGAGAATGTTGGTTATGTGTTATATTCTTTCCATGACCAGTCACGTGTGGGGGGGTCATAGGGGGGGCGTAATTCCCTCCTGTACGTTGCACCAGGTGTAGTAGGGGGAAAAAGCCCCCCTTGTCGGGGTCTAGGGCAATGCCCTGGGAAAAAAATTTTGGACCTTATTTTTGGGTGGGCAGATCTGCCCATGGTTTTGTGCATGGGTTTGCACATGGTTTTGGGGTATGATGGTTTTTGGCCCCTTGTATTTTGTAGATCCGGTCAAGGGAACTACAGTTATGTTCTAATATAGGGTTAATGGATTGGGGTTTATGTATGCTTTGGCATGTATATATATTTTTTGTAACACTAAAAGGAATATAATGAAAAATCAAGCTGGTCGTCCCAATTTGGGATACAAGGGAAAATCTCCGTGTTTCTCTGTTTTATATTTTATGCTCTCGCTATTGTTTATTTTCTGTTTTAAGATTTGTTTGTAGATAATTTCTGTACAAGGTTAAAACCTACATCACGGACATCGATGTGTCAATGAGAAAAGTATAAAGGAATGGCTTGGGGTCAGATGGAGGACACACACATAGTCTAAGAGATTGAATTATTCTAACGGATTTGTGCTTGGATGAAGATCAGATCTGAGTGACTTATAGTTTCAGTGAGGGGTAGATGTAGTGATTGGCCAAGAGGGCCAAGAGTACAACGCATATCAAGGGAAACAGAGATGCAGTGGAGGAATTCCAGCCATAGGAATTGCAGCCATAGGAGGGTGTGACACAGTCTCTCAGGAGGGTAACGCAGGCCCATGCAAGGGCAACATAGTGTCTCCAAGCAGAAGTTTGAAATTCATTAGAATTTGGGGTTTCTAAGCTAGTAGGACTGAACCAGACTTCGGAGAAGCAGATCCACGCAGAGTTAGGGTGACGCAGTCCCTCAGCCAAGGCTATGCAAGCTGACACAGTAGTTGTGCAAAGCTAGCTGGGGTTTCACCAATTACTCATTCGGACCAGCCGTGACTTGTGATAATGAAGTATATCTCACATTTTTCTTTGTAGCCGAGGATTTCTATGTTGGGTGAGCCGAGTGTATGGAGCCCTAGATGTACTCATAAACTGTTGCTTAATAATAATAAACCCTCATATCTGTTGCACCAGTTTTCTCGCATTTGGGTTTTTCGAGGGACATTTGTCCAAAAAAATTGTGTCCTTTGCCATATGTGCATGATGTTCAGTAAATGATTTGTATTTTTGTAGGCTGATATTTGTGTTTACTTTGAATTTTTTCTGAATATTCAGTTAAATAATTTGTATAATAAATCAAGTAGGAGAAGTAAATCAATAGTTAGCAGTAGGATTTATGTGCTCAAAATTTTTCACATGGTGTTAAAGCATTGCAGATCAAGCTGGACCATCAGCAAAGTAGTTGAAGATATTTGCTGCAGGAAGGGAAGTTGAAGCAGCATTGATCCGGAAGAAGGCAACACAACACTAGAGGGACAACAAAACCTGCATGGGTGACGAAGAGTCAGTCTTCTCACATAGAGGCTGACACAGCTCCAAAGCGGTGACGTAGAGCCAGTCTACTCACACAGAGGGCGACGCAGCACCAGGAGAGGGAAGTTGAGCCAGTCTGCTCACGCAGAGGCTAACGTAGCACAACGAGGGTGAAAAAGTCCGAGTTGGTGAGTTGCTGTGCAGTTTTTCGAGGCTGGAAGTGCAGTTTCTAATCTTCAGAAGTTGCTAGTGTGGCATAGGTTTTGTCGGTGCAAAAAAATGCCTATCAAAGGTGACAAAAGCGGGAGGAGAACAGTCGCTTAGCAAATTTGTGCCAAAGAAATCTGAGATTCGATCAGGAGGGTGATCATAGAGTATTGATTCAGGAGATTTAGCAGAGGATTTCCAGAAGGGAAATTGGTTGTCAAGGGGAGCAACTAGTCTAGAGGGTTTCTATCACAAAGAAACCTCGATTCGGTCTTCTATTGAGTGCAACAATAGTAGAAGGTAGTGGAGTACTCGCTTCAACATATTTTGAGCTAGATGGCCCCATACAGACTGCGTGATCAGGATATGTTGGATAGTGTGTCCAAATTCGCGATCTAGAAGGCAAGAATCCTGACAATCTTGGAGGAGTACGTCATCAAAGAGCACACAGAAAATGTCTTAGTTGTGCCGAATGATTCGATTAAAGCTCTAAATAATTTCAATGAGAATCAGGCTCGGGAAAAGTGCTTGATCATGGATGGGGTGAAGGATTACCTGGTCCCACATATTGCTGAGAAGAGGACGGCACATGAGATGTGGACATATTTGACCACATTGTATCAAGGTAGCTCCATCCAAGGGACGATGCTTCTAGAGAACTAGATGAGGATGTTCCAGATGCATAAGGGAGAAGATATCAATCCATTCATCTCCAGATTGCAAATGATCCGGGATCAACTGATAGCCATGGGGGCAACTCTGTATGAACGTCTCTTGGTAAGGACTGACCTGAATGCAGTCAGTGATGAATGGGAGACCTTTGTCCAAAGAATTTTTGACAGAGCACAACTCCCTAATTTGGGTGACATGTGGGCTATCCTTCAACTGGAGGAGATATGACATATGACCAAGAAGGAATTTAGCAGCGGAAGTAGAAAAGTGAAGGAGTAGGAGTAGGACTCAACCCTAACATCAAAGGGACAATGACAACAAGGGAAAAATAAGAAGGGCCTATCAAAGGTCTGATGCTTTAGATGTGGCAAACTTGGGCACTTCGCCAGAACTTGTCCTAAGAGGAAGGATAAGGAATCTTCTGATTCCAAGGCAGTAGCAGCTAGAGGGGACAGTGGTTGTGAGGATGATGTGGCTTGAGAGAAGAGGTGGGGCGATATTGATATGTAGAGAAGATACAGATGGAGAGGCAGGATCCTTAAGGTGCTCAGACTCTTGGATCACATACGAGCTATGGGAGCCTTAAGAAAGTAGTAGGATGACTGGACCAGTGGATGTAGAAGATCATAGATGAAGCATAGGAAAAGTTGAGATGTTGTATATGGAGCAGTGTAGTGCAGAGGCATCAGCAACGTGGAAGAAACATCATAGATGTTGATGGGACTTCAACAACGCAAAGGGGCAGTGCTTATGTAGTGCAGAGTAGAAACAACGCAGTTTCTCGAGAGAGACAACGCAGTGTAGCAACCGAGGTAGCTTCAGTGATGAGATGCATCCCGGCTAACTTGACTGTCACTGATTGGGTAGGGGTCCTTTAGTTTCTTACTTCTCAGCAACTGAGTTGCAGTGTTGTAGTTGGCAGCACGATGTAGAAATTTGAGAGGGACCTGCAGTACAAATGTGGCAGTGTTAGTGACAGTGACATGGATAACAGTACAAAGAGTAGTAGCATAGTGGATGAAGGGCATAAATCCAAGCATCAATGCAGAGACCAATGCCAGAGATCAGGGCAATGCTTAAGTGTGGAAGTATTGTTAGAGCACACTCCTCGCTAAGAGGGAGTGTTGAGATTTTGGCGTAGCATCGAATGTGCTCTAGCTCCGAAACTTTGCGGAGGGGCTAGAACACATGAGATCTACAAGACCCAGAAAGAATTTGGAGAAATTATATCTAGTGTAAAATTTATTCAAGTAATTAAAATTTTTAATGAGGACCCTAAGTCTAGCTTAGGGAAATTAAAAAATTAAAATGAATTAATTTACACATGTGATGAGAATGTTCTAAGTGACATGGGTCAAGTATTATTTTAATGTTAGCTGTCAATTAGAGATTATATCACGTCTATTGATGTGTCAACAAGAAAATTATAAAGGAATGGCTTGGGGTCAGTTGGAGGACACACACAGAATCTAAGAGATCGAATTCTTCTAAAGGAGCAGTGCTCAGACGAAGATAAGATCTGAGTGACTCAGAGTTGTAGTGAGGGGAAGATGCAATGGTTGGCCAGGAGGGCCAAGATTATAGTGCAAATAAAGTGCAGCAGAGACACAGTGGAGGCAGCGCATCCATCAGAGGGTGTGACGCAGTCCCTCAGGAGGGTGATGTAGGCCCATGTAGGGCTCACGCAGGGGAAATGCAGTGTCTCCAAGCATACGTTAGAAATTCACCAAAAGCTGGGGTTTCTGAGCCAGCCGGGCTAAAACCAGACTTCGGAGATGCAGATCATTGCGGAGCTAGGGTGATGCAGTCCCTCAGCCAAGGCTATGTAGGCTGACATAGTAGCTGCGCAGATCCAGTTAGGGTTTCACCAGTTGCTCATTTGGATCAGCTGTGACTTGCGATAGTGAGGTATATCTCACAATTTTCTCTATATCCGAGGCCTTCTCTGTTGGGTGAGCCAAGTGTATGGCACCCTAGATGTACTTAGAAACTAGTGCTTAATAATAATAAACCCTCATATATGCTACACCAGTTTTCCCGCATTGGGTTTTTTCGGGGACATTTTTCAGAAAAATATGTGTCCTTTCTCATATGCACGTGATGTTCAGTAAATGATATGTATTTGTGTAGGCTTCTATTTTTGTTTACTTCGAAGTTTTTTTTAATATTTAGTTAAACAACTTGTGTAATAAATCAAGTAGGAGAAGTAAATCAATAGTTAGTAGTAGGATTTCTCTGCTCATAAATGTTCACACCTGGGAATCACTCGCACAATTTGCTACATCATTGGACCATCAAGTGTATGATTCTCAATCTTGTAATAATAATATGGAGTCGAGCACGTGAGAAACAACCAATTCAAGGGAAATGATGATTCCCTTTGCTTTATCTAAGGCACCAAAAAATGATGAAAGCTAGAACCAAGGTACACCACCCTCTAGACCATACTTCTGGAATAAATGTGTTGAAGTCGACAGAAGAGGGCCCGCTAGCGATGAGGCAATGAGGAATCCCCAACAAGGGCATGAGGAATCATAGTAAAGTTACTGATGGAATAACAACAGGGATGATGATGGAAGGGAACAAGATGAGAGGTGGACTGACAACTTCCCTTTTCAGATCATAATATGCATGGTTGACCTAGCAACAACTGACTCAATTCCAGAGGGGATGGTCAAATACTCAGACAAAGGCTTTTCAGAGACGGAAAAATATAGCAGGAAGCCAAAATGAGAAAAATGGGATGAATGTGACGCAAAGATGGATGGACTCAATGGGACTTGAAATAGACTCCATGAATGTAAGGATGACTCATCTCGGATGCTATGAACAAGGGTGACTCGATGATGTTTCCACATGGGAGAGGTCTAGGGGGAACCATAAAAACATGATTAATTAATGGTTACTCAAGAAAAAAATCAACACATGAATCGACAAGTGCAAAGGTAAAGTGGTACCAGAGTACATGCAGCTCATATGAAAAAAAATGGTTTTAATCAGTAGCAAAGTGAAACTTCATGGAAAAAATGGATTTTGCGTGAAGGATCAAATTAGCAAAAAGAAAGGGACACCCATTATAAAACTCGATGAGAGATTTCCAACGGTGCTAATAGTTTGTCAAACCGAGCTACGGTTTGGTCATAAAGGGCGACAAAAAAACTAGGGTTTCTCTTATAAAAGGGCTTCTTGCCCCCAAATCCAACTCATTTGCATAGTGAGTTGTTGTATAATTTGGAGAGGAGGATAAGGCCCTAAATCTAGTGGATATTGTAGTGCACAAACTGACCATTGGAATGAGGATATGCGAGTTGGAGGTATGTGGCCTAACATTACTCGTCATTTTTTGTGGATTAGAATTTCATATTAGGGCTTCAATTCACTATGGGGAACACTTTCTTATCCTCATGGACACAACGAATTTTTGGGGCCCTGTTCTTTGTTCTGGAATGCAGAAAATGGGTTGATAAGTGCGTCCAACGCAATTTTGAGGGAAAAAATGTGTTATGGGTAGGGAGGAAAAGCAAGGTTGGTGGTTTGTGGTGACTTGAAGCTAAGAACCATAAATGCATGCCTTTGATTTTGAACTTAAAAACATAATGGTATTTTTTAGGTATGGCAGAGCTAAATGTTGAATGGCGAGAATGATATTTGGAAAATCCTCATGTTGAGATTCAAGGAAACCTTCAACCCTGCAGTTAGAGCGATTCTGGATCAGTATGGGGTTCTTAAGTTCTTGGAGAACCCATTGATGAGTGTAGGTGAGCCCTTGTTGTTGAGGATTGTGAGCTTCTGGGACCCAAATCATGAGGCCTTTGTGGTACAGGGGTATAGGATCAAGCTCACAATTCAAGACATATCATTTTTGACAAGATTGCCCCCCTTAAGGGTGGTAGGGGAGATACATCCAGTGTTTCCTTGTGGGAGGATTATAGGAGAGTTTTTGGATTGTCATTATAGACCTTGTGCTCATGCAAAGGGCATAACCATCCATATCAATGACTTAGAGAGGTTGGAGACACGAGCTACAGCCGTAGCAGTGGTGTAGAGCTTGGGTATTCATGCCTTTCATCACATCACTAGGGGGAAGATTATGCTTGTGGAGAGTGTGCTGGCAGGGACATTGTATGGTTGGGCTCGAATGATGTTGTCATTATTGAAATGAAAGTTGACACTATGCAGACGAAGGACAAATTATAATTGTTCATCGAGACAGTTGTGTGCTCATTCTTCTTTGAGAAGATCCTGACCATCTGACTACATGTAAAGATCCATGATGGGGGCCCACAGGAGCCCAAGATGCGACGTTGGGGGAAGCTAATGCGACGAGGTGGAGGAGGGGGAGTAGGAGGAGTTTTCTAACCTAAGTTCTTTGCACATTTTTACTAGATTCCATTATACATAAATGACTATCTATATGGTGGAATGAACTATCATGGAGATCCTGACTTACCACTGCTGCTAGGACGAGCATGGGGTCCAAATTCTAAGTGAAAGTTGTTATATTTTGAGTGCATGTAAATTTTATAAAATATATGTATGTGGTACTAATTCCCAAAATTATGGTATCAAAATATAGCACTGGTGAACTCGACAGGATATACAGGATGATTCGTAGCACCTCGGGCTGCAGATCGGGGTGGTTCAACATCACGACAAATATCGAATAGTGATTCTCTACTGGAGGACCTCTATCATAGGTTCGACGTCCTACTGAATGGGGTGATAGAGCATGGATGGAATGAGTTAGAAGATCGGTATATGGATGTGCACTGGTCTTCCCTCAGAGTGATGAGGTATCATGTGGTGCATAGATATGGTTGTTCAAGTAGTTCGCGACTTACAAGCTGGTGGTATGGAGCCATTGGATCAATATTCTCGAGATGAAAATGACTAGGGATAGGGACATGTGGGTCAAATTTTTGTATTATAACATGTTATGGGCATGTCGGATGTATTTAAAGTAGTGGACTCCAAACACTTATATGTTGGATATTATGATACATAATATGGTTATGCATCTGTTTGTGATGATTGTGGTTCACCATTTGTTTATGTTATGGTTTCCTTCTTGTATATGCATGTGATAAATTCCAATCTAGAATGATATTTGCAATCGTATCTACATAGTGATTTTGGGCTCTATGAACATGACTAAATGTAATGAATTCATATTCACATTCCAAAAGATTAACTCGTATATATTTTCTAAAAATGATAGGATGACGCACATGATAAATGCCATTTAATTGCATGAAAAGTAATAAGGAATCAAGGCGAACATGAAAGTGAAGGATGTGATGATCAAGGGCATCGACTAACAAACCTATCAAAACATCATATTCGGCATGGTTATTGGTGGCATATATAATGCATACGTCATTGGAGTTAAATAACTAATGCAGAGGAGTGAAAATGGCCCAAGCTTCTGAGGATAGATTCTTGGAAAAGCGACTCTCACCATCGACATAAACGATATGAGGTCTGGATGATGGATCCATATGAAAGACGCAAGAATACAACGAATGAGATGATTGGGGGATGCAAGATACTTAAATGTAACAAAGAAAAAGATACACACTTTTCAAGGGGAAATGCTATGGGTAAAATTTCTTTAGGTAGAGTGCATTGAGAGGGTTAGGAAGGATTTGACCTTCTGAATCCTATAAAAGGTATTCCCCCTTCCCCAAACACTTATTGATGATGTAAGTATCGATACATAGTGGTTAAAACTTCCCATGCCCCAGGACATCATGAGCTTGGTCATATACAAGAAAAAGGTAACCCTCGTGAAAGGTACAAGGGTGGAATTTCTGATCATACTAAGCTTTTTTGCGCTTTTTGGTTGCTTCAATGGTTTGTAATGCAACACAATGGTATTAATTTTCAAGCTCAAGCATGATAACTCATTGTTCTAAGGGTTGGGTGTCTGGGAGGAGTTCAACGACAAGGTGGAGGGAGGGGATTCCACACTCAATTGGTAAGAGTGCCTCCTCTCCAAAGACAAGGTGGAAAGGAGTAAACTTCGGTGGAAGTTTTAACATAGGTTCTATAGGCCCAAAAAGTAGGGAAGAGCATAAGGTGTCATTTGGTCTTATGTTTATTCACCGTCCACTGAAGCATAGTTTTAAGGATTTTATTGATCGCTTCAACTTAGGAATTACCTTAGGAGTAATAAGACGATGAATATTGATGTTCAGAGCCAAATAGAGAGGATAGATCATGCCAGATATCATCTTCGAAGTGTTGTCCATGGTCAGAAACCAATTTATTTGGAACCTCGATTTGAGTGATAACCTGGTTAAATAACAAGTGGGTTGTAGTATCCATAGTGTTATTGAACGTAGGCATAGCTTCAAACATTTTACGAAATAATAAATGACCGCGATAATATACTTTTTGTTATTAGCGGATGGGGGTTGACACTTTATAAATTCAATAGCCCATTTACCGAAAGGACTAGTTGCAATGACATGATGGAGGAGAGCAGGTGGAGCTCGCGCCTTGGGGGTGAATAATTGACAAATGGGACAGTGTTTGACTTCCTCAATGCAAACGCTAAAGAGATAAGGCCAAAAGTAACTGGCGCACATGAGTTTTTGGGTAGTGGCCATTCTAGAGAGGTGACCACCACAAGATCCACCGTGGCATGAATTGAACACTTTCTAAGCTTCAATATGAGGGAGACAATGACAAAGGACACTGTCGACACTGCGATGATAAATATCTTCACCAATGAGGAGGTAGCGAGGGGCTTGATCTCAAATATGTTGTCGAGCATCACGGTTAATATAAGGTGCAAATTTATGGGTTCAAAAATAGGTGAGAATGTCTCTATAACAAGGATCATTTGAGGTGATGGCGAGAAAGTGTACATATAGAAGGTCATCATTTACCGATAGAGCAGGCATACCAGTAGGAAATTCAGAAATGAATTCAGCAAGGGCCAAATCTTTCTTACTCTTGGGTGTGACAAACTGTAGATAGAATTCTTGAATGATAATGATCCAACGAGCATACTTCCCATTGATTAGGTGTTGACTCAACATGAAGGCCATGGGGTTAGAGTTGGTCACGAATTTGGTGGTACGCATAAGGATATAATGATGAAGCTTTTGAATAGAGAAAAAAACATCTAGCGCTAAATTTTCTTCATGGGAATAGGACATAGGGGGACCGTTAAGGTTTTTATTGACATAATATATGACATGCTCAATTCTGGTAGCATCTTCCTATATTAGGACCCCAGCGACCGAGTAGGAGAAAGCTGAGATATACAAGATGAATTCCCTTTCAAAGTTAGGTGGAATCATCAAGGGAGCGGAAGTGAGAGCACGTTTGAGGGCATAGAAATATTGTTGAGCTTGGTCATCCCAAATGAATGGAATGGTATATCGAAGGAGTATAAGAAACCCATGAGCAGTGGTGACTTAGTCAGGAACAAATCGATGAAGAAAGTTGGCTTTGCCTTGGAAGCTTTATAACTGGTGAAGGGCACGAGGAGGAGGAAGTTCAAGAATATCTTGAACTTTGAGAGGGTTGAGCTTCATACCATCTTTGGACATAATGAAGCCCAAAATTCAGCTAGAAATAATGCAAAGGACACACTTAAGGGGATTGAGGTGAATGTTGGACTTGCCACATCGAAGGAATATGGTATAAAAATCATGAATGTGTTGCGATCGATGTTTGGAATGAGCGGTGAGATCGTCTAGATACACAAGGATAATATGAGCCCAATCATGGAAACAGTAAGACATGGCACATTGAAAATTGGCACCAACATTCTTTAAACTAAAAGGCATGAACCTATAGGTGAAAATTCCTCATGAACTAATGAAATTGGTTTTAAGTTGATTATCATAACGGATACTTATCTGGTTATATTCGTAGAATCCATCCATAAAGGAAAGAACCTCATGCCCCGCACACTCATCAATGATTTGGTCAATGAAAGGTGTCGGGAAGTTTTCTTTGGGATAAGCTTTTTTCAGATTATGAAAGTATGTACATACACGAATGGTGCCTTGTTTCTTGAGAACAGGAACAGGATTGGACACCCATGTGGTGTATTCAATGGGATATAGAAAGCCAACATACATGAGATTATCGATTTCGTCTTTGATAGCCTCACGTTTGGAAGGATGAATGGGTCTCATATTTTGGTGGACGGGAATGGGATCGACCCATGTGTCAATATGGTGTTCAAAAATGGCAGGTCCATGCATCTTGGAATAATACCAGGAGAAAAACTCACATAATTATTTGAATAACTTAGTTTAAGCATCAATTTATTATGGGGTGCATTGTGCCCCCAAAGTGATATTTTATTAGATCCCTAGTTTATTAAAAATGTTAGTTTTGATGGTATGGGAGATCTTGGACATATTTCATTCTTCAAAAGAATCTGGTGCAATAATGGGGTTTCTAAACCAATCGACTTCATCATGAATGAATTCTTTAGACTCCACAATATATTGATCATCAGTTTGTTGTGGAATGAAATACACATGATGGTGCATATCATCCCAAGGATAATCAGGGGTGGTCATGGCTTCCATGATGTCTTCATATGAATAAAAAATGGGAGGACGGGAGGAAGAGATACCACATGATGTGGAAGAGCTACCTGAAGCATCGTCATGAGAGACAAGGTTCACATGAGCATTAACAACAGAAGGGGAAAAATGACTAGTAAATGGGACATCTACCGATTTTGAGACTGTGGTATTCAATGAAGAAATTTTGATGAAATAATAATAGGAAACTCCAAGAGAGTCCCAATACATCGATCCCATGGATAACGACATGTAGAGAATAGGAGTGGTACTATATTTAATTTCGACATCGGGAGGAGGGATCACAATGGGTGGTTGAGAAACCTCTTGTTCTAGCATAATAATGGGGCCAAAATATGCGGGTAGAGAAGGGGTGAATTCATTATGAGCAACCTCTAATTCTTGAATCACTTGAAGTGTATCACGAAAGTCTTCGAGACAGGGACAGCGGTGAGAATAATGACCATAATTATCACACAAATCATAAGGGTGATTCATGCATAAGGATCTGTTCTTCTTAGCTAAATCATATAAGGTGACGTGGACCTCAGGGATTTTGGAGTCAGAAAAGGTATCAATGATGAAATTCTTGATATGAGGGAGCTCAGAACAATTATTGGTCGAGTGCCCAAAAACATCATGTTAGCCTCCACAATGTTGATAAAAGGATGTCGACGGAGGTAACCTCAAACCAAGCTTTCAGTTTGGTAGCTAACCCTACCAAACCAGAGACGACTCTCTCTATGAAATCACAACCAAAGGGTTTGAATAGACGAGGAGTATATTTTAGCCTAGTTAGGTCATTTTATGGTTTTTAAAGGTTGATGGTTTTTCTGTTGGATTAAGGATGAAAACCAGGTAGCTAGGTCAAATATATCAAAGGGTTACAACTACAAATATATGAAGGATAAAGGTAGCAATGATTTATTGATGGGATTAGGGTTTTGTCAATGTAGTGTAGGGTCTGAAAATGAAGGATGATCTTAATGAGCATGTATCATGAATTCGTTGAAACAAAAGGAAGCAAACATAAAATGATATTCCCAAACAAAACAAAGCTTATGAAGAATTCTGCTTATCAAAATTTTAGGAATATCATTGAAGAAAGAAAGGCATGGAAAGAGAACATGTATATCATTTATAAAATACTATAACAAAGAAAATACAACAGCAAAAACTCACTGCACATGAATTCCTAGATAATAACTATAACTAGTCCTTTGAATTTCTAAATAAAAGCTGAAGCACAAGCTACAATAGTCTCACCCTCTAATATCCAACCATTAAAATGACTTAGAAATGCATACATGTAGACAAAAAACCATTTCCCCTCTCTCAGGGGTCGAATCCTAGAGTGGAGGAGCAATTCACATGATTCCCTCACCTAAAACCTAAAGACTAGGGAGGTTAACCAAACTCTCCTCAAGATAGAGAAACTGATACATTTGACCATAAATGACATTACAAGCATGTATCCACCTCATTTTTTCTCTAACCAACATAATTACACATGAATACATCATCACAACATCCAAAATGATAAATTACATCAGTGGAGGTCGAATTTGGACTGAGTCAATTGAGAAAAGTGACTTTCAAGCAAAAACGCAGCGAAATCAGGCAAAACACTATGTGCTAGGAGAAAACAAAGCGAAATTGGTGCAAGAGACTTTTGAAGGGCTTCTTGAGGTCCAAATACTGATCTGAAAGATGATAGAGAAGTATATTGCTATATGATAAATGATAGAGTCCTAAAAAATTGAAAAAGGCTTCGCCTAGCCCCTCAAAAGTCTATTCTCCCACAAGTACTCCAAAAACGCAGCGAGTTGTTCAAAAATAGGGCAGAAAGGTGTTTTTTAAGTGGTTTTTAGCCCTTTTAACTTGCCAAAACTTGTTGAAAGTTTGCGCCTATGGGCTAGAAGTGATGAAAAATCCAAATATGCAAATTATTTTTCATTTGGAGGCCCCCATCAAAATCACAGCGTGGGGCACACTACGTTTTTGACCTAGTGACTATGTCAAAAACTGTCAAAAAATCCAAAATCTTCAAAAAATTTCAAAATTTGTCCAAATTTGCCCAAAATTCCTCCAGAATTTCTTCACGAAGACCTGAGATGGAATGCTAAGCTATGAGGGAAGCATCAACTATCAAATCCAAATTTCCCTTCTCCTTTTCCTCCATTAGGGTTTCTTTGAGCTTTGCCTCCAATTGATTGATTTTTTCCTGAGACACTTGATTTCTCTTGTAATAGTGCATGGTCATCTGTATCTAAATGTTATTTTTCCTATTATCCCTTTTCAAGAGCTTTTCCAAATGGCCATTGACTCTATCAAGCCAATACTCATTGTCTTTCTCAATGTCTGCCAATATGAGCTCATATACTGTCATTTGTGTCTTTAGTGGAGATGCCTCTCTTTGTTGTTGAAGTGCCTTTTTTAGGCCTCTAGTTCTTGGCATCTTCCTTCTAAACTACTATTCATGCTCATCTGACTCATCTATATCAAATATTTCTTTCCCCTTTACATCCTCTTTGCTAGCATCAACTCTATGCCTATTCAAAATAAGTTGATTTACCTTCAATTGCATGTTCTCCTGATCTAGGAATGAAATCAAGAAGTTGGCCTTGGACAAGTTTTACTTTAGTTCTCTGATCTCAACATATTTATCCATGATGACCTGCTCTGCTGATATGTGCTCCTCATCAAGAAAATGTGCCTCATGTTGTGGTGATGATCTATGTTTTGCTGATGTAGTCTTGGCCCCTTCCACAATGTTTGGACCAAACACAAGCTTCCTACCTCTCTGATATGTTTAAGTCACTTCAGCCCTAAGTGTATTCTTCTCTAAAATTCTACTAGATGAGCCAAGATCCCTTTGCATGGCTAGTAATGATGGTGTTGTTGATGATGTACCTTGTCGGGTGACTAGCAGGAGGCAAAAATACATTGGACTGAATGAATGTCTCCCAAGTAATGTTCTTCTCTGCAAGCTGGTGCAAGACATTGATTTTGATGAGGACATCATGAAAAAGTTTGGATTGATGATCACTTTTTCTATGCTGCACTTTCTCTGCCATTTTAGCCAAGATCTTGTATAGGTGGTAGGATAGGTTGAGAGGTTTTACCCCTGTGAAGTACATGAGCAATCTGACATGATACTTATACAATTTAGAAAACCTACCCTCACATGTAAAGTACTTCATAATGGCCCTCATCAATGGGGAAAAGTTATCAAGTATCTGACCAAAAGGAAACAATTTCTTAATGGTATCTTTGTAGTGACCTTTGATGAAGGGTTTGTAGTTCTGCACATCCAAATTTGGGCTCTTAAACCACTTTTCCCCACTATTTCGTATCCCTGTAGCTGTAGCTATGGCCTCAGTTGAGATTGTGAAGCTCACCCCTACAATTATGACCTTATCTATCCTAAGGTGAGTGTTGAGTGGTTCAAACCTTGGTACTTTCCCTCCCTTGTTATAATATTTCCTTTCTCCCTCCATGTTGACAGTTTGCAAGGCAAAAAAACCTAGTGGGAAAAACAGGGGTAGTGAGTGAGGGGAAGTGATGAAGGGGTTAGGGAAGGGATATGAGGGTAAGAAAATTTAGGGAAGTAGGTAGGGGTTTTAGGGAGCTTAGGGAAGTGGAAAGGAATGAAATGAGTGTAGGAATTAGCCTAGGGAAATTTAACACGGTCCTAGCCCTAGAAACTGTCCAAATGATCCAGGTGGCTCTAGAGACACACACAAGACAAAGAGGGCTTATGAAATATCTAAAATCAAAGTGGTCATAATATTATCGAATTGGGACCAGAGCGTAAGTCTCGGCGTCCTGATTGCAACGGTGTGAACGGTTCGTCAAACTGAGTTCGTATGTGAAATTTAGAGCTGGTCAAAGTTTTGGGGTTGAATAGGTGACATGGCACGTTAAAGAAGGCACAATTTTGTAGATTCTGGAGGTCGGATTTCGGCCAGCTTCGGCAGGAATTCGGGAAAATTTGTAGGATGGATAAAACGTCCTCTAACTCTTAAAATCAAATAATTTAAAAATGTGTTGTTTGTTATTAAAAATAAAAAAATAAAAAAAATAATTTTGGAGGGACGGGCCATGACCCCCGCCCCTCCCTAAATCACATTAACAAAAAAATATATTAAATATGGTCCGATAGGCCATGACCCCCGCGGACCCCATACCCACATATATTAAAATATATATAAAAGTGGTTGGGGGGGCAGGTGGTCAACCCCACTACCCCTACAGTTCCGTTACAATATTACGACAGCGGATAGGATGAGCGTACCACCCGATGTGGTTCCGGCCCCCCAAAACCATATACACGTTGGGCTTTAAAACAAATACACGCCAGTTTTGGAGGGGGCAGGGTTTAACCGACTGACCTCCTCCCCACCATTACAAGATCTTATCCACTACACCAAACCGCGGGAACTTGTAAGTTCCGCCTGGATGGTTTTATAAAAAAACTCATCATTTGCATAGTGCACCCAAGGCAGGTTGGAGCGGGCATGAAAGCCGAGGCATGGAACCATGAGCGTGGAGCAGCGCATGCGGTGGAACCATGATTGAGCCTCATTTCCAGAGGGGCCAAATTTTCCTAGTGTCCAAATTGGACAAATTTTATATGAATTTCATAAATCTCGATGACGTGAACCTGATGGCAATGTCAGTTTCTGCAACATAGGTCTCGATTTTTTGGCCATTTTCTAGAATGGGATGACGGTGTCGGATTTCAGCATGTGGACAATTGATTTCTTTCCATTCGATGCCACGAACTCGATGGTGCATTCAGATCCAGCGATTGAGTAGCCCAATTCTTTAGCCAGCATAAGAATTGAGGTATATGAAGTGTTGTTTCCATGTACTTCATTGATTATTGTTGTAGGATGTTTTATGTCGTGCTGATTCCTGCTTGATGTATGATGCAGAATCGTTATGTCATTTACTATTGTTGATTCCTACTTGATGTAAGATGCAGAATATTTATGTGTATTTGATTTGGTATGTATTTATCATAGATGGTGATTTATGGTGTGATATCCCTTTGTTGCCTTGATGGCGGGATACTCTTTGTCACCACGTGTGAAGTTGTAATGTTGATAGGAGGTTTGTGATGAGTGAGAGTTCTTTGTAACGGAACGTCTCGTGGAGAGAATTTGCCACTAATTTTGAGGGCTTTTCCTTGTATGACAATTAAATAGTGTCCATGTAAACTATAACCATTTACAACACAAAATGAAGTGGCCAACACCATCGAGGCACCTAGGCCCAAAGACGTAGTCCTCACTGGATGAACTCCGTTATTAAACGTCTTTCTTTTTTTGTGTGATTGTTGACATGTTTTCCTCTTGATTATATATGCATATGTATTCATTAATTCTTGGATAAAATGTAACTCTAACACATCAGGCGAAGCAAAAGGTCTTCATTAAAATGGTATCAAAAATTCAACCTGGATCAAGTGGTATCAGAGTAGTCTTCTTGTTGATGTGGACTGCAAGCATGAACCATTGAATGTGCAGCAATGTAGGATGTCAAAAAAATGTATGAGGCCATTCTCAGGATGTCCAAAAGGGTTGAAATTTTGTATGAATATTATGAGAAACAAGCAGCAGATAACGTTGAGTTGAAAATAATTTCACAAGAGGAGAAGGAGGACAAGCAGCGATTACAACTTAAATTGCAAGCCACAAAAGAGGCATTGCAAGAATTGACGCGCAATGACGGAAGTCTTCAAACAGATCATGATGCATTAAAGACCCTTCTACAAGAATAGAAGAAGGAGAAGCAGTAATTCGCGATAGAGGCCTTGAAGGAAATGAAGCATAATGAAGGCTCAGAGAAACCCTCTCCACCTATTTCAAAATAGACATCTGAGGTAAATAGTTGTGATCATTCTTTAGTTTCTTTGTAATATTCCAAAAATTGCATGCAGCAAATTGGAATATTACATTTTGCTGATTACACTTAGGAGATGAATAAATGGGTAAGGAGGCCCATGCATAATAAAAATATAAATAAAATCCCTCATAGTGTGAATAGGGATCATAATACTAGCTGGATTTTACAATCTTATGTGTGAACAGGGATATTTGCATGTCGACAAGGTCAAGTTTGACCAAGTCAACATCACTGGGATAGGAGGTGGGATCATCTTGTGAGACAACATAATGCAAGTGGGAGGAATATTCCTTGGTGAAGGAAACCCTAATGAGTGGGAGGCAAGGCAAGAAGGCTCACACATGTTTAAAAGGAGGGCAAGGCAACCATAGAAAGATAGTTTTATGATTTGATGTTTGGAATTTGGTCTGCATGACTATTCTGCTTTCTCCAACTGTTTAGTTGAGATTGTTGTGCTGCTTAGCACAAGGCATTCATGTTTAGGAATTCCTTATCCTTTCTTGAGAGGCCTCTTGAAGGAGCTTGTAATAAATTTCTCCACATCCAGGCTTGAGGCCAAGAATCCTCCTTCCACTACATCGCTATTTCTGCAGCAGTATAACATTGTGTTGTAGGGTGTTGCAGTGGGGGATCACAACACCACTTCCAGTGCTTATTTTTCAGAGGAGGGAGCCTCCATTCCTTTGGAAGATTAGTGAGGAAGATTCTGGAGTAGAATTTCATATCTTGGCACTTGGCCAAAGTACTCCCATCATCTACAGTGTAGTCCCTTGTAGGAACTGCGTCATTTCTTGCAATGTTGCAGTGTGAGGAGGAATCCCCTCAATCTTGAGCTGCTTTCTCAGGGAAAAGGCTAGCCTTTCTCTTAGAAAGTTTGTAAGAAGGCTCTTCCTTAATTTCTTGTATTATTCAGCTGTATATATGTTGAGCTTCAATTAGAATACATTATTCCAGATCCATATCTGCAGATCTAACATTTTGTACTTGCGCTTTCATGAAACCCTTGCCGAGTTAACTTCATAATGTGTAAAAAGGGCTAGATCCCTGTTTCTCTCCATGATCTGAGTAAATAAACTCTAGATCTGTTATTTATATCATATTTTAGCAGAAACCCTCTTAAAATCACGTTCTACATGCTTCAGGAAATTTCTGTTAGTCAAGTCATGGGATTTGGGCCTTTTTGAGCCATACCGGGACCGGGAGATCTGTTTAAACCATCAAAGGAGATTTTTTTCTAAATATTTTCTGGGTGTGAGTCCCATAATACATAATCTAAGGGATCCCAACGTCATTTCTTCCTGTTATAATGCAATTTCCTGGTAATAACGTTTTTAGGGCACATATTGTTGCATTTCCCCACTTTGGGCTATTATAATGGATCATATTTTTTCTGCTGCAACATTCATTTGATGGCTATGTGTTTCTAACACATCTTATGAGATAATTTCTTGCTTCTATTCCAATATTGTGTTTACATATTGCTGCATTCCCCATTTGGGATATTACATTGATATCAGAGTTGTATGATTCTCAATTGGGAATATTACATTCTTCTTCACGTACTATTATTTTTGTTGGAAATTTGGAGATCCCCATTATAGGAACTGGCATGAGACTCGTTACTAGGATGGATAAAAAGGAGTAGGACTTGGCATTCATGGCCAAGACATAACTCAACCATTGGAGGTTGTGCACAGACCTCGATACGCAAGTTTGGGATACACTGAAGGAGAATGCTCAAAGGTGTATGAAGCTTCCACAACATTGATTAAACTGTCGAGGGGAGAGAATGATGGGAACACTTCACCATCATCCCATGGAAGTGCATGTCACAATAGAAGATTTGAGACAATCTCTCATCACCATGATCGCACCAGAGACCCCCAGGAAAGGTATAACAAGTCTCGATATTCACAAGTTCATTTTGAATATAAGAATGTTGCTAATCATGAACATAAATCATGGCATAGAAAAATTTTCCATTTTTGTGGTTTACATAACCATGTGTTTGCTGAGTACTGGAAGAGAATGGCAGCACAAAGGAGGATGAGGCGTAAAAATCCTTCCCCACAGCAGGGAAATAAATTGGATAAGTAGTTCTGGAGGAAGAAGACCTTTTCAGCAATTGCAACCAAAATGGTCATCAAAGAGCCACGTGTTGGAGACTCCATCCAGAGTAGAGTCTTAAGGACAAAGCACTCGTTTAGAAACCAGTCAATGAAAATGTTCAACAAGAAAATCCACCACATTCATCGTGGTTCACTTTGTTGAGTAAGAAATGGTTTTTCTAGATGTGGTAGTGTGTCATGGCCATGTTTTGTAAATCATCTGTTGCATTTGTAACTGTAAAAGTGATGATGTGTTTTTCCATCGCTTGTTAAGCAACAATGATGCTTTTGGCCTTGTATTCATTGCTGGGGTATTATTGATTCCATTTTGTTGTAAGCTTGGCCACCGAGTATGTGTTATAAACTCATGGAAAGTGTGGAAATTGTTGGGTCATAGTTGGTCATATTGAGCATGTAACGTGCAAGAAATTGTACTATAGGTTTGTAGAGGATGCAGGTGTCGGTTCATCACTTATGGATCCGAAGGAAAAAAGTGAAGGAGAAGGAAGGGTGACCTTTTAGGACACTTGTGGTGCAGACATAGTACACAACATTTGCATATTATTTTTGATGCTTTTGGAGGACCAAAAGCTCCTCAGTGTGGAGGAATGATCAAGGTGGCTCTAGAGACACACATAAGACAAAGAGGGCTTATGAAAGCTCGAAAATCAAAGTGGTCAGAATGCTTTCTAATTGGGACCAGAGTGTAGGTCTCATCATCCTGATCGCAACGGTATGAATGGTTCGTCAAACCGAGTTCGTATGTGAAAGTTAGAGCTGGTCAAAGTTTTTGGGTTGACTAGGTGACATGGTAGGTTAAAGAAGGCAAGTGAATCAACCATGAAATTTTGACTTCTAGGAATCAAAGACAATGTATATTCTGGAAAAGTTTTCAAAACATCAAGAACAACATTATGATAAGCTCTCATCCTAGGATGTTTGGCTTGGTACTCCCCTATTTCCCACTTTATCACCAACTTAGAGTCACCATATACTATGATTCTTTTTTCCCCTAACCTTTTCAAAATTTGGAGACCAGTGATCAAGGCCTCTTATTTTGCTTCGTTGTTAGAGAAATCAAAGGCTAGCTTGTAATAACATAATATTACATTCCTTGGGACTTTAGCTGACTGATGTATATGGCTATAGATCTAGATTCTGATACCAAATCCATATTTTCACAAAGCACCATCGAAATCCATGGTCCAAAGACCCTCCCCATCATTGGAAAACTGAAATTTTGTGGGCTGAACATTTTCTTCTTTATGATCGGTTGTCTCAATATAATCTTTACCTTTCTCTCATTTAACTAATCTCTGTTGTGACTCTTCTGTATTTTCCTCTGAATTTATTGGTTGGCTTTCAGAATTATTCTTTATGTTTTCTTCTTTTAAGACTGCTTGGACACTATTTGACAACTCTAAAATTTATTCACCTTCTACAAGTTGAATATCTAAATCATCTGTATCAATATAAAGGACTCTAAATCAATATTTACAGAGTGAATCGGGTGATTCTTTGGCTTATCCTTACTAGTGATCATGTACTTCATTTTCACCTCTCGGTATAGCTTCCTAAGCTAGCCAAATACCAGAATTATCGCATATGAAAAACAAAGTTGTAGAGTGTCCCTCAATTTGGCTCCCGAAGACTGTGAAAGAATCATGCCATACCTTGGAGGCATGTTAGCAACTACAACATCCATCAACACATTTTTGGTGAGAATATGATCAAAATAAACAAATAAGTCTTTGATAAGACCAAGGCAACTGACTCTACCGAAATCAAAGGAATAAAGGTCATGATATGGTCGAGTTATGTCCAACCCCAACTTATCCATGATAGCCTTCAACATTAAATTATTCGAGGCCCTAAAATACAGCATGGTAGTATGGATAATATAATCATGTACTCTCAAGCTAAGATAAAAGGGAGGGACTTCACTATCTTCAAGATTTTTGTCTATGGCTGGACCAAAAATAAGTTCGAGATGGTCATCACTGACATTGACCATGTATGACATGTGATATACTTTGAACATATTGTAAATTTGAGATTTATATCTATCATTCTTAACAAGCTCAGTGAGAGGAATAGACACCTTTAACTTAGAAATTTCACTCTCTAAGCTAAAAAAATTAGATTGTTTCTCTACCTCTTTCACGATAATATCCCGCTTTTCAGGTTTCTCTTTTGCTAGAGATTCTTTCATTTTAACTTATTTATCCTTCTTTGATGTACTTGTATATGGCTCACTGTTCTTGCTCTGATTTATGGCATCATACTCCTTCTCCTTGTTTTGACTAGCTTGGGGAGTTGGTTTGGGTTAAGTATATTTTTACTAAGTTGTCCTCTTTTGATTGGGAGTGATAGGAACATCTTGGTTTCTCAAAGTGTACTTTCTCCACGCTGAGCTGAGAGCATTTAGATACCCCCTTTGATAGTCATTGGAATGGACTGCCAACCCATCATCATTTGCATGGACGAGTTCATGGTCATCTGGCACATACGTTTCTTCGATATTCTCATCATCCTCTGTAAGATAGATGGGTCCCTGATATTTTGAAAAGTGAAGATTCTCTTCAACAATATCATCATCGTCTTTAGATGCTTGGGCATAGTTATGGAGCTCTCTATTCTCTCTGCTTAATCCTAAACTGTGGCTGCTGCTGTCCTCAGAAGTTAGGATTCCAAACTTGATTATCTTGTTGCCTTTCTGAAATTGACATTCTATCTACCATCTTCTCTACGGTTATTATCAAACTGTCCATCTTTTCTTTGGATGAACTTGATGGCTCTTCTTTTATTGTGACTCTCTTTTCCACTTTACTCTTTGACTTCTTGATCAAAAGATTAGCTTCAATAATGACTGCATTTTTCTGCATCTCCTCCAATGAGGTAGGATTCCTTTCTATAAGCTGATATGCCATGTCCGGATCAAAGGCATCTGGATAGTGCAACAAGGCCTAATCAGGTGGAGGTTTGATATTGGCATGAATGGAGTTGTATACCTTATTGAAGTGGGTGGTATATTCTTGGACCGAATCATTAGGATGTCTCTTAAATGAATTATACTCGGCCAATATCTAAAGTGGATTTTTCTTTTCCTCCCACTTGGCAAGGAAAATATCTATCAACTACTATGAATTCTGCACAAAACCAACTTCCAAGGCTCTAAACCATTTCTTTACTTATCCTAAGAAACTCTTAGCAAGGAATCTCATCTTGGCATCATCGTTGTCTGCTTCTTCTAAATATATGAAATCTGTGATCTTATAAATGTGCTTCCTTGTTGTAACTGTTAGTGTCGGTATCTTCATCTGTCCGTCAGTGATTAAAATTCTCTTGTTGCATTTCATTTTAGGTGTCTCACTCAGTCCAGTCAGTTGCATTCCATTAGGAGCATGGATCATCTGATGGTAGTGGCTTGTTGCTCATGTCCCTCATGTCCTTTACCCGCTGGCATATTTTTGTTCATTAAAATCATTTGTAGTCATTTTTGGTCTCATAGTTTGCAAAGAGTCATTTTTAGAGTTTTAGTCTCATTTGGTCTAGGGTTTCATTAATCAAGTCTTCAGAATGCCTAATAATGGTCATCAGGCACAAGAGGAAGTTTGAAATAAGGTTTCAGTGCTAAAATTTCATCATCATATGCTTAATAATGATTTTTCTTCAAAACTCTGTTTTGAAGAAAAATAGTGTTTTTTTATCTTTATGTATAAATAAATGTAATTTTAAATTTTCTCAGTTGTGATAATACTTTCACTCACAACCTTGGTCACCTTTGTCAAAGCTCCATGCCATCCATTTCTTGCAAGATAGACAGAAAGCTCATCATTCAGTTAAAAATCCAAAAGGAAGTTTTTTAAAAAGTGTCAAAATTTGAAACATTACAAAGTGGGTTTTTCAAATGGAAAATCAAAATCCTTGGCATATAAGATATTTTCATGTTTTAAAACTTCATTTGTATGCCAAGAAGACTGGAGTAAGCCAAGGAGAAATCGTGGAGGTCGAAGCAAGAAATTTGAGAGCAGACTGTGTTGAAGTTTCCCTGCGCGACACATTGGGTGACTGTCGTGACGCATCGGGCGAACGCGACGCATTGGGTCGGCTCCTTGTGTGTAAATTTTCTCCTGCGCGACACATAGAAGCAGCGCGGTGCACTGGGTTGGTTGCGCGACGCATTGGGCCGGGAAGCAAGTTTATTGCTATTTCTTCCAAATCTTCAAATCGACTCGGTCCATCTTTGTCCAAGTAAGTCAATAAACCTTGTAATTGCCAATGATATGTGTTTGGTGATGTTTATGACAATTTAAATACAAAAAATCAAACCCTATTATCTTGTTTGAAGAATGCTCCTTTAGGGTTTGAAATTGGTTTTGTGCTCAATCATTCCCATTTCCCCCACTTTGTTAGTCCCTCCTCACTGTTTATCTTATCATAGCAGCCCATTTCCCTATTCCCTTACATCCCTAAATCATTCATTTCCTATCCCATTCCTATTATCCCCATCCCAATTGTAAATTTCCCCAAACCCCAAGGCTATCCAAAGAAACCAAGTAACTTCTCCAAAAATATTCAATTGACAAATTTCACTTGGCAATAGTCTGTCATTTCCACTACCCTATCCCTCCATAGTCCCTCACTTGTTATCACTTATTTGGCAACAAAATCAAAGACACCAAACTTCTCTTTTTCATCCAAGACAATATAGACCTTGGACATCAGGGAGACAGATACCGATACATCTTATGACTGAGACAGTGATTCCACCACTGAATTGCATGCACCTAGAAGGCCTTATAAGAGTGGCAGACATGTGAGGGAGGAGCCTACTTCATTGGCTGAATTGCAGGCTTGTCCACTTTCCATGGCATGTTTTCAACAACAGTCTTGTTATCAATTTTGTGAAATGGTTGCTAGGGTCCATCACCATCAAGAGCTGGCCCGTTTGTTTATGTTGCATTCACATGATGGTTAAGTCACCCTTGCCGGTGTAACAATAACTTTAACACCTAAAACTATCTCTCAAGCAACCGAAATACCAAATGTTGGAGAACAATGGAACAAAAGGTAGTAGGTTGACAAGGTACACTATGAGCCATATATCAGACCCAGCTTTGTGAGACAACTCAGCAGAGTGTTTCCTTTCCGGTTCCTAAAGGATTCCTATGCTCCTCTGATGAAACTTATCATCAAATATTTCAGTTGTGAAGGCCAATTTTCACGTCTCTATGCTTATCATATTAGGTTACTGATGCATTTTACCAGGGTGAGGATGATGAACCTCCCTTATTTCATGTGCCGAAATATTGAGAAGATGACCACTCTCGTGCAAATGAAAACTCCTGAGCAGCAGTATAGCAGTAACTATCACTTTGCACTCATCAAAATTGTGGTTATACATCAGCTCGGCTTGCAGGGTATTTCATGGGAAGATTTCATTTCTAATGATTTCTTCACAGCTCCTCAGGTATGTACGAAGGTTGTTCATGAGGTAGGTGAACCTTCATATTAGCATGAGGGTCAGGAGACAGAGAATACTAGTGTGTCGGTGCATGTCACTTATTAGAGAGGCACTAGAGGGTTATTTGCAGCAGCCAGGTGAGTATTATCTCCACCCGGGGTGGAAGGGGTCTCGCTTCCATCATCAGCAGCACAAGTACAGGTACAGGATAGGGGTAAGAGGCCCATGCAGGATGAGGGGCCTTCAGGAGTCTAGGATACAGATTTCATACTCATTGATGAGGATTTGAGCTCTCTTAGCTCAAAGCTGAGAGAGGTTGTTCAGGAGTAGAAGGCGTAAATAAACACTTTGACCGTCAAGTTGCAAAGAGCCCAATGGATTATCAACTACCTTGAGCAGTGAAACAAATAGTTGGAAGATCAGCAAGCTATCATGGATTTGCAAAATATACGTGAGAACCGGCAAGCTGCCCAAAGGAGCCAAACCGAGATGACATCCATTGAGCGAGAGATTGAGGCTGATCGGGAAAATTGGCTCGAAAGGGTCAATATTCATTTGGAGAAGCTGTTGGAGAAGACCAACAAGGAAAATAACATGTTGAGGCACATGAAGAATCATTATTGAGCGATAAATCATGTTTGCAAGGCACGAATCAAGATCTTGAAGGCAAAGTTAAAGAGGGCATTAAGGCGTCGGAAAAGGCATGATGGACTCCAAATTTTGGCTGAAGCTTCCTTGGCCCAGCATAGTGCATGATGGAGGACACTCAGCCCAAATTTCAAGAAATTTGGCACACATTTTGTAAATTTTGATTTTTTGGGCCTAAACACAGATTTTTCTGCCCGACGCGTCGTGCCACTTGGCGCGCGCTTATGATTGGGAGCTCCTCTTTGGGAAAACTTTTTATTTTTGGATTTTTCATGAAAATTTATGCATTCCTACCCATTTCCCAGAGATTTTGACAAGTTTTGGGCCTCCAACAGGGTCAAAAACACCCTAAAAATGACCTTTCTGACCCTTTTTGGACACACAGGAAGCAGTGTTGGGAAAACTCATTTTTGGAGGGTAAAATGGAAACCAAATTCAGAAATTCCACTTTTTTGGGAAATTATACAGGCATAGCTTTCCAACGAGCTATCCTACGCTCAATTTGGACACCAGGAAGGCCTTCAAAATCGGCTCCAAACTGGCACAATGCATAGAAATTTCAGGTGTGGCGCATTGGGGATTTTGGCTCATTTTTTACTCAATAACTCTGTTTTTCGCCTAGTTTTGGCCAGTTTGAATTTCTTACTTCCACATGTAAAAATATTGATGTAATTTTATGTAATTTCATGGCTCTTGATGTAATTTTGGCAAATTTTTACTCATGGAAGTAGATTCATTCATCAAAAGGTGAATTGTAACTGAATGAATCAGTTTCCTATATTATAGAGGCAAGCTGTTCCACTACCTATTTTCCAGTTCTTAGTTTAGATCTTGTTGAAAAAGCTCCTAAAATAGTGAGCTCGACCCCTAGAGGCATGGGGATGAGTTATTCTTGTCTATATCTTGTAGTTTTTCAGTCATTTTCAGGGTTGGACACTTGGAATTTCTTTGAGCTTCATTATACATTTCATCTCTACAGTTTGGCAAAGGAATATACCAGGGTTTGCAGCACTCCTTGGGATTAATGTGGCTCTTTTTTATGATGATGTGTTTCTCTTTGTTAATGTAAGTTTACTGGTGCTTTATGTGTATCATCTTCTCTCTTACTTCTTCTTAAGTTAAAAAAACAAGGATAAAGGTGGAATTCATTAGATTTGCAATGCTCTACCTTGAATTTTGTTTAATTTTCTATGTTTTTAATTGTCTGAAGAGGATTCTTGAAAGTCTCTTTCCCTTTTCAGCTCCTCACCGGTGTGAGCTATCCATTTCATTCAAATTTGAAGTTTCAAAACAATTGTCTACCTTGCCCCATTCAGCTCTCTGCAAAACTAATCATTCCCTAGACCCAAAATTTTCCCTTCCCTTTGATCCAACAAACACTCATAAAATCAAATCAAACTCTTTTACATATATACCTAGCCTAAAATCAGCCTTTATTCAAGTCATCTCAAGCCTCACTGATCATATTTTGCTGAGATTGACCAGGAGAGAGCCCTCTCCCGATCTGGTAGGGCTAGCTACCAGATTAAGCGTGGTTTGATGTTACCCTAGATTCTGCCTTTCTCAGCCTGAGGTAGATTTAGCCAATAAAAGTAACATCAGTGGTTCCATCAAAGAGAGGAAGCCTTTGTCCACATTTCTGCGGTAAATCAGTGAATTGACTCGATAGAACCAATGGAGCAAATTCAACAGAACCAATGGAGAAAATCTAGCCATGGTTGTTCTAGGAGGTAAGCTTGTAGGTACAACAGGAAGTGTTGGTATTGAAGGTGTTTTTGTAGGAGGGAGAGTAGATGTTGTAGAAGCAGTGGTATGGATGGATGAAATTGAAAGAAGATTAGCAAACAAGAGCTCCTGTTGATATTCTATGAAAGCCTTCTCAGAGGTATATTGGATATGGTTTGCTAGTTTTTGAAGCTTATCGAATTGATTCCAAACCTTCCTATCAAAATCAGACTCTGAATTGGATTCTATGGATGATTAACTATTTTCAATCTTTAGAGAATCAAATGCAACTTTAGATATTGATGTTACTTCAGACAACCTTAAAGGATCAAATACAATTTCGGACAAGGATGTTTCTGATTTGGATCTAAACAGTGATAACTCAAATTTCATATCGAAAGGAATATATTCATGTGAAAACAATTCGGTAGGAAAAGATGTAGACCTTACCAAAGTAGATGAACTCGATTAAATATTTGAATGCTGAGGTCTTTGTTTTTTGATGAGTCTCTATGGATCTTCAACGAAAGAAGCTGGATGTGGATCAGGATTTGATTGTGTGTGCCTTTTTGAAGCCAGTGTATTCTTGCTTCTGCACTTTGGGTCTCTGCAACTTGAATCAGCCTTCACGAAAACTAGAGCCTATCACCCACAAGCCTAGAATTCGATGAAAAGTATGGTACACTCAAGGAATATTTGTCACTTTGCTCCCTAGCAACGACACTAGAAATTTTATCCTCCACAACGTCCCAAGGCTAACGAAAGGATGTCGATTGAGGTAACCTAAAACCAAGCTTTAATTTTGGTAGCTAGCCCTACCAAACCAGAGAGGGCTCTCTCTATGAAATCACAACTAAAGGGTTTGATTGGATGAGGAGTAGATTTTAGGCTAGTTAGGTCAAGTCTAGGGTTTTGAAAGTTTGATGGTTTTTCTTCTGGATTCGAGATGAAAATCAGGTAGCTAGGTCAAATGTATCAAAGGGTTACAACTACAAATTTATGAAGGATCAAGGTAGCAATGATTTAGTGATGGGCTTAGAGTTTTGTCGGTGTAGTGTAAGGTTTGAAAATGAACGATGATCTTAATGAGAATGTATCATGAATTCATTAAAACATAAGGAAGAAAACATAAAATGATATTCCCAAACAAGATAGAGCTTTTGGATTAATTCTTCTTATCAAACTTTTAGGAAGATCACTGAAGAAATCAAGGCATGGAAAGAGAACATGTATATCATTTATAAAAGACTATAAGAAAATACAACATCAAAAAACTCTTTATAGTGAATTCTAGAATAGTAGCCACAATACAGTGTACAGTTTCTGAAGCAAAGGCAAACACAAGCTACAATAGTCTCACCCTCTGATATCCAACCATCAAAATGACTTAGAAATGAATACATATAGAAAAAAAACTATTTCCCCTCTTTTAGGGATCGAATCCTAGAGTGGAGGATCATTTCACATGATTCCCTCACCTAAAACTTAAAGACTAGGGAGGTTAACCAAACTCTCCTCAAGATAGAGAAACTGATACATTTGACCATAAATGGCATTACAAGCATGTATCCACCTCATTTTTACTCTAACCATCATAATTACACATGATTACATCATCGCAACATCAAAAATGACAAATTACATCATAGGAGGTCGAATCTGGATTGAGTCAATTGAGAAAAGTGACTTTCAGGAAAAAACACAATGAAATCAGGCAAAAATGCAACGTGCCACGAGAAAACACAGCGAAATTGGTGCAAGAGGCTTTTGGAGGCCTTCCCGAGGTCTAAATCCTGATCTCAAAGATGTTGGAGAAATATATTCCCATATGCTACATGATAGAGCCCTCAAGCACTAAAAAATATTGCTCCTAGCCCCTCAAACGTCCATTCTCCCATAGGTACTCCAGAAATGCAGCAAGTTGTTCAAAAATAGGGCAGAAAGGTGTTTTTTGAGCAGTTTTTAGCCATTTTCACCTGCCACAACTTCATGAAAGTTTGCTCCCAGGGGCTGGAAGTGATGATAAATCCAAATATGCAAACAATTTTTCATTTTTATGACTCCATAAAAATCACAACGTGGGGCACACTACATTTTTGACCTAGTGACTGTGTCAAAAACTGTTAAAAAATCCAAAATCTTCAAAAAAATTCAAAATTTGTCCAAATTTGCCCAAAATTGCTCCATAATTTCTTCATGAAGATCGAAGATGGAATTATAAGCTATGAGGGAAGCATCAGCTAACAAACCCAATTTTCCGTTCTCCTTTTCCTCCATTAGTGTTTCTTTGAGTTTTCCTCCAATTGCTTGATTTTGGCCAGAGACACCTGATTTCTCTTGTAATAGTGCATAGCCATGTTTATTTGAATGTTATTGTTCTTATTATCCATTTTCAAGAGCTTTTCCAAATTACCATTGACTCTATCAAGCCAATACTCCATGTCTTGATCAATGTCTGCCAATATGAGCTCATCCACTGTCATTTCTGTATTTGGTGGAGATGCCTCTCTTTGTTGCTGAAGTGCCCTTTTTAGGCCTCTAGTTCTTGGACTCTTCCTTCTAACTAGATCTTCATGCTCATTTGACTCATCTGTATCAACTATTTTTTTTTCCCTTTACATCCTCTTTGCTAGAATCAACTCTTTTCCTATTCAAAATTAGTTGATTTACCTTCAATTGTATGTTCTACTTCTCTAGGAATGAAATCAAGAAGTTGGCCTTGGAAAATTTTTCATTTAGTTCTCTAATCTTAGAATCTTTATCCATGATTACCTACTCTACTTATTTTTTCTCCTCATCATGCAAATGTGCCTCATGTTTTGGTGATGATCTTTGTTCTACTGATGTAGGCTTGGCCCCTTCCATAATGTTTAGAGCAAACACAAGCCTCCTACCTCTCTGATATGTCTGAGTCACTTCAGACCTAAGTGTCTTATTCACTGAAATTATGCTATATGAGCCAATATCCCTTTTCATGGATGGTGTTGATGGTGTTGTTGATGATGTACCTTGGCTAGTAGGCTAACTAGTAGGAGGCAAAAAGACATTGGACTGAATGAATGTCTCTCAAGTAATGTTCTTCTCTGCAAGAGGGTGCAAGAAAATGATTTGTATGAGGGCATGGTGAAAAAGGTTGGCTTGATGATCACTCTGTCTATGTTTCACTTTCTCTACCATTTTATCCAAGCTCTTTTATAGGTAGTAGGATAGGTTGAGAGGTTTTACCCTTGTGAAGTGCATGAACAATCTGACATGATACTTGTACAATATAGAAAATCGGCGCTCACATGTAAATTACTCCATAATGGCCCTCATCAATGAGGCAAATTTTTCAAGTAGATGGACTAAAAGGAAACACTTTCTTAATGGCATCTTTGTAGTGACCTTTGATGAAGGGTTTGTAGTTCTGCACATCCAAATCTAGGCTCTTAAACCACTTTTAGCCACTGTTTTGTATACCTGTAGTTGTATTTATGGCCTCATTTGAGATTGTGAATCTCACCCCTACAATTATGTCCTTGTCTCTCATAAGGTTAGTGGAAAACAAGCTTGTCAACTTCCCATGATATTTGAATTTTTGAATTTGCTCACAAAACCCTAAACACCCTACATTCTAAAAATATCTCTTGGATAGTTAAGAGGACATAAAATCATGAGTATTGAGTGGTTCAAACCTTGATACTTGACCTACCTTGTTTTAATATTTCATTTATCCCTCCATGTTGATAGTTTACAAGGTAAAAAAACCTAGTGGGAAAATTAGGGGTAGTGAGTGAGGGGAAGGGATGAAGGGATTAGGGAAGGGATATGAGGGTAAGAAAATTAGGGAAATAGTTATGGGTTTTAGGGAGCTTAGGGAAGTGGAAAGGAATTAAATGAGTGTAGGAATTAGCCTAGGGAAATTTAACACAGTCCTAGCCCTAGAAGCTTCCCAAAACACAACGTGTAGCTAGGGTTTATATGTAGGGTTTTGGGAAATGGGAGTAGGGGAGTGTAATGGTTGTGGGAAGGAATTTTAAGTGTGAGGGATGGTATAGTGTGTCAAAGATAGGTATTTTCACTTGCAAACTTGAACACAAAAGCTTCACCCACCAAAATGCAACGTGGGGACAAATGGAGGCTTTGCACCATAAAAACAAGGAAATAAAGATGATAGGAAGTGTCCAGTGGTTTAAAATTACATGAAAATAGCTAATGAAACCTTCAAATTCCCCTCAAACCTTGGGATCTTGTTTTTTTCTTGAAGTAAAGGAAACACATTGTAGAGGTGAAAACGCAGCGTGGTTGCCTGAAAACGCAGCGTGGAAGCTTGGAATCACTTCTTTGGAGTATATTTTGGTCCTGAAAGTGCTGAGGTACTATTTTATGGTGATTGAGAGCTCTTTGCCAATGGAATGAATAAGAGAAATTATTTTTATGGTCTTTAATATCTTGTGGAAGTCTTTTTCTTCATTACAGTGTGGTAGCCCACCAAGTGATTTTCACTTTTTCTTTGAAAACTATGCATATTTGGAACATTAGAACTTGTTACATCATATTTAAAATAAATTACACTTGAAACAAACTTTATTAGAAATTTACCTATTACTACTCCTTCATTGCCGGATTTATTAATGAAATGACAAGTTTTGGTGACTTAAACCCTAATGGCCTAATGGTGACACTGAGTTGAATGAGGACCATGGTGGTATGACTAAGATGAAAATGATGACTTCAGAGTGATGACTCGTCCAACTGAGAGATGGCAAGGACCAGCTCATGAAATTTTTGAAAGGAGCAGTAATATACCTAGACACACTAGCCAATGACCAAATTTTTATTTGACAACCTATGGAAACCAGAAAAATTTGACCCGACACCCTAACGAAAAAATTGTAAGAGTATATTTCATCACTTGTGACCAGCATAACTGAGTGACACTAAGACATCACACAAAGTGTATGGAGGAGTAGGATTTGGAGGCTTAGGAGGAGTTGGATTTGTTTGGGGTGCCTTGTCTTTGGTTCCCTTTTTCCAGGATTTCCCCGCCTCACCAAATGATTTCGCAAAAGGAGTAGGTTCCTATTGAGGTTTTTATGGAACTGAACCAAAGGAAGGGGTAGGAAAAAATGATTGAACAAGGGTCAAAGTAGTGTAAGGTTTTTTTTAGGAGTGTTTGCGGGAGGATAAATGTACTAGATTGGGATCCCCAAGGTGATATTAGGAAGATTCAATGTAGCCATTACATGGAAAAAAAATTCTAGGTGGTGGGATTAAGAAGGGTATCCTAACAGAAGGGTAATGACCTAGAAGAATTACTCTCGATTGATTAAGAACTAGGGGAATTTTTCTAGGATGGAAAGGACTAGGAGATATACCAGTAGAAGGAAATGGCCCTTGAGTAATTATACCTAAAGGTTGGGTTGAGTTGGGAGCAGCAGGTTTCAGAGGTGTTGGATCCTGAGAAGGTGTACCATAAAACTTATGAGAAACCTATGATGATTGAAGCATGAAAAAACTGGATGAGCTAGGCTCGAAAGGGGTAGGTGATGGACCATAATAAGCACCAATCAAAGTGGAATCTTTGTAGACTCTAGGAGAGGCATTGGTGAGGGATGGGACAATCTTATTTCCATTCATTGATGAGATAGTGGACTGAGGTGAAGTCTGAGACTTAGGATCATAGTACATTAGTTTATCGATAGTGACAATATTTCCATTATGAGGAAAGCACATCTTGTGGAAAACCATATATGTGACGTATGACATAGTATAGGTGTAACTACGGCCCAAGAGAATGTTATAATCTAATGGGGCACCAATGACTTCGATGTCAATAGAGACAGTGTTTCCAGCAACAGTGATATGACAGTTGCGATATAAGACAAGGGATTGTGAGGGATGACAATCCCAAGCACAAAGAGTGATGGTGGATGGGGATAGGTCAAGTGAACCAAGTTGCTTCCAAACACTATAATCCACAACATAAGTGGAGGCGCCTTCATCTATGATACATCGTTGAACAATGGCGCTTCTTATGGAGACTAGTATTAGAAATGAAATAGATGAAGGAAGGGGGGGGGGGGGATTTTCCAATTTATCAACGTCAAACATAATCATATGATCGTCAGAAGGATGCAAAACACCCAAAGTAGAGAGTAGAGCTTTTCGTTGGGATGGGCACGTCTGGAGGACTTCCAACATTGACATGGAAACAAGAGATTGTGCCAAGTCATCTACTAAGCTATAGGTATGGGTGGATTTAGTAGAAGAATCATTTCAATGTATGGACCTTTGGGGATATTTGGGATAATCTCTACCTTAGGCTGAGGTATCTGTAAGGTACCATTTGATGAAGAAAGAGGCTCGATGGAAACTTGAGGTTTGGACTTAGTCACAAACTTAGAAGGTGGCTTGTCATATGGATGTGATCGAGTCTAAAGGTTGACTTGTTCAGTGTTGATTTACTCCAAATTCATCATAAGGATTTGATAATCGTTGTGACCATATTATGAAGGTTGTGGAGTTGCATTACTTTCTATAGGTTGAGCAGCTAGATATATTTGATGAGGGAAAGGATTGGTGAGCACATCCGATTGAGATGAAGTAGGAGGAGGAGGTGGAGCCATGGGCTATTGTCATCTAGAAGCAGTTGCTTGAGCTTCCCATACCTGACAGATCTAAGGTAAAAGGGGACACTCATGAGTATAATAGCCATATACGCCGGAACATGCACAAGGCTTATTTTTACGAAGAGCCTTGTTTTTCTTGGGTTGTTTTCCTTTTTCCTGGGTTGTGAGATTAGGCTGGTTTCTGTGAGGTGCATTAGGTGGTGGAACCTGGTTACCATAATTACCTTGAGATTGTTGGTTTTTCCTGATTACCCTAATTACCTTGAGATTGCTGGTTTTGGTTACCTTTCCCAATATTCCTTTTCTTGGGGTTGGGGGGATTGGTTGCACTCTTATGATCATACACTTGGCCTTGAGGAGGAGGTGGTTGTTGTGGCATATGTGGAGGATGGGGCACTGGTGCTGAAGGGGATAGAGCACTAGGCGATGCATATGGATAATAAGGAGGCGGGGAAACATTCAAATAAACAGGTTGAGAAATAGCTAGCCCTAGCATCTAATGATGTGGGTGGGGATATGCATATGAAATGTTGGGACTTGAATAAGAGTTTCCATGTGAAGGATTGGGAGGGTGATAACTATAAGAGGAACTAATCCTTCCCTGGGGTTAGCCATAAATCATCAGAGGTGGAGTATATAGTTTAGGTTGAGGGTGTGAAATGGATCCAATGATACCGTCCACATCATGAGATTCCCTTGGTGAATTAGAAACTCCAGGTCGAGGCAAATCAGGGAGAACAATATAAAATAACTTGACTGAGCATAGATCAAGTCATATTTCAAATATACTTGGAGTGCATCTTCCTCTGACTGAAGGAAGTGTGAAGCGACATATTTACCTATGAGGGGGGAAAACAATCTAAGGAACCAATCCATGTAAACATGATCTTTGAATTCACGGGTTCTGCACATGTTGCTCCTTCTACGCCATTCTTGAACATCGTCAAATAGGCGAGTGGCGGAAGTTTGAAGAAAAGAAGTCAAGAGTTTGATATCAGTGTCATAACGAAGAGGTAACTAAAAATAGGAGAGAAAATATTTGGAAAGAGTTGTAAAATTAGAATGACTGGCTCTGGGTTGATCTACATACCTCTTAGCAGCAGCTCCAGTAAGAGTGCATTGGAAAATGTGAAGACGAATGCAATATTTAGTGATAGAATTGGATGAACACCACATATGGAATGAGCGAACATGGTTTGTTGTATCTTTTCCAGGATTTCCTTCAAACTTGGGTATGTCAGAAGGAAGTTTGGTAGGAATAACTGGCCAATTGGGGTAATGGAGAAGAGGGTCGTTGATTATATGGTTAAAATCGAGGAAACTCAATCTAGCCATGAAGGGTAGAAATGGAGCAGGATTGACCATATCATAAGAGGTTTTGCTGGTGGGGTTACCCTGGTTAGTACTTGGGTTACCACCTTGGTTTCTTGCACCTACGTTGGTGCCTAACATGGTGATGGTACGAGGTTGAGAAGACGCAAAATCAAAGGAAGAACTATAACAAAGAGTAGAACTAGAGTCAAAATGAGGGCTCGGTGGAGGACTGAGAGGATGAAATCTAACTCCATTGGAAGGAATAATATGTCCTAACTAACATTGAGGGTGAAGGCCTCAAATTCTCCCTGAAAAATTCCTAGGGGCGTAATTATGTCAAGAAAATTATGAATCTAAGGACTATAGGATTATAGGAGAAAAAGAGTAACAAACAACAAGAAAACACCTAGTGTAGTGCTGCCAAGTGTAAACTAATATGCTACTCTAATACAAGAAATCACTTCCTGTCAAATAAAATGATCTCTAGCCCATAGGTGGTCTAAATCCTAAAAAATTCCTAAATATACTATTTCATATGGCCTTCCAAAGAAATTATTACTTCATGGAATCTGATCCCCGTGAGCAGAGTTGTCTAGAGAAAGGTGGGGTAGAGAACCAACTTCTTACCACAACCAGTCCTATAAGTTGTTTTCCTATGATTGGTAACTATGGTTACCTTCGTCCCATGGGAGTATTGGTTGAGTCTTGAGCTTCTTGGTGATAAACCACCACATGGGACTTCCTACCATGGGTTGGGTAGCCCCAAGGAGAACTGCTCACCCGATGACTTAGACTAACCCCCTCTGAATTGGGTTTCTGACGCACTCCAACTTTGGACCGTGGGATGGTGAAGGATTTAAATCTCCCTACAAATTCAAATTTGATGTCTCAATGTAAATTATCGATGGGTGTTCTTGGAATCCTATCCCACCAATTCTACACCTAACTACACAGATTGTTTGGCCCTGGTACCCAAGTGGGCTTAATCTATGTGTGTTAGATTATTATTATTATGTGGCATGTTTCAAGTCTTAGCTTGACGGTGTTAACCAAGCTCACGTTTGCTTAGGGTGTGAAAATGTGTGTGAAAAGTTTGTTCAATGCATGAGTTAATTGAGCATGTTTGATGATGCCATGTGTTGCTGAAATAAATTTATGAAAAATTGTAAATAATGATATAAAATGACAATAAAATAAACAGCCAATCCAAGCACACAAACCCCACCCAAAAAGGCTTTCAAACAACTAAACAAGGAGAGGCAAACAATCTACTCAAAAACACACAAAAGGCCTAAAATTTCTAATGTCAAAGGGACTGTAATCTAAAGGCATTAATCTATTGTAAATGGTGCAAACAAACAACAAAAATCATAGGTGAAAATTGCTGCAAATGATAGGAAAGAAGCTCAAAAACCTAGGACACTCAAGGGGGTCCTAAGGGGGAAGGAAAGGAAAACTGAAAAAGGGAGTTAAAATGATGAAATAACCTATCCTAAAGGGTCATGACAAAATGGATCAAACCCTAAAAACCAATGGCTGAAAAATTCTCAAACCCTAGACTCCTCACCCAACCAATATTTTCCTAAAAAAGTGGAGGTGTACTCCAAACCCTGGGGGGCTCTTTTCCTACATCAAAGAGAAAAACTAAGAGAATCCAAGCCTAAAGGATACTGACATAAAAATAAGAAACCCTTCCCATTACACACACAACACTCTCGGAAAATCTAGAAAAAATCTGAAAAAATATTGGAAAAAATCCAAAACGTAGGTACTGATAGTGGAAAACACAGGTTTCTAGCCAACAAGTGCATTGCAGAGTGCAGATATGGGGCTAAAAAGTGTGTTTTTCTCCTGGGACTCTCAGTCAGCAAATCTCACACATATTTGTTTCGTCCCCTACTCAGATGGTACCTATGACCTACAGAAAGAACCAAAAAACCACCAGAATCTGAAAAAATAACAAAAAAAAGAAATAAAAGTTATAATAAAAATTGAGAGGCTATAAATAGCTGCAGAAAACCATGAAAATTCATTGAAACTGCAGCCATCCATTAAACTGAATTGTTACATCAGCGAAGTCGCCATTTGTTAGTATGAAATTTCTCAGAGGGTGTACCAAAAACACTTCACTTAAGTCACAGGTGACAAGTGACCCTACAACAATTTTTAGTTGCTTATACTTCAGATCTGTAATAATAATATGAGAAAAACCTGCAGTAAAAATATGTATGCAATCTAAAATAATTAACAACTAAAGAAATCTGATGTAATAACCCAATTATGGAAATATATTTAAATGAATAAATATTTATTGATAACACCTAGTGAAGGAGATCTACAAAAGGGTCTACAAATCGCCCTCTATGGGATAGGTCCTTTGATGTCCTTAACACTTCAGTGATCGACTCTCTCTCTCAATATGTCAAAAAACCCAAACAATGTGTAGAACTCTAGTGGGAGCTCAAATGTAAGAAGACAATAATAGTGACGATGATAGTGATCATAATGAAAAATGAATGGAAAACCCTTTTATTTATAGAAAAGTATTATGTTGATCTCGAAAATGGAGAATAATAAAATATTATTGACCAAAATCAAGATCTAATCGTTAGGAATACTTTATTATATTTTTTGGAGAAGGAAAATATATTCAAAATGGTTAAATATATTTATTTAGAAATAATTAATAAATAAAATGATTTATTAATTGTTTCATGAGGATTATGAAATGTGTGAAAATGAAATAATTATTAAATAATGATTTAACAATTATTCTAAAAATAGAATTAAGGAATAATAAATAAATAGTTATTTATTTTATTATTCCTAGGTGATTTAGTCAAATGTGACAAGGAATAATTAGCAAATAATGATTTAATAATTATTCCCAGAGAAAATTAAATAAATAATGATTTATTCAATTATTCTCATGGGTTTTTTTAAATTTTAATCACAATTTAATAAAAATTGTTTACTAAATTATTTTCTATACTAAAAGTGATTTTACTATGGTAAAATAAAACCTACATGATTTATTTCGATCCAACTAATTAGACATGGCTAGGTGATCATTTTTTGGTGATAATAGGCTCCATTAAATCAAGGTCCCACTTGCTCAGTGATTTTTTGGCTATGGGTTCCATAGAGTATTTTTTTTGTATCAGTTGAGTTCTAATGTGATCAATGTTTCGCTCCTTGAGACCCCTATCAAATGAATTGTTTTAATTTTAAATAAAAGTCATGGGAAAAAATTACAAAGCATAGGCTCATGGCCTATTTGCAACTATCTGTCATTTGGTTGGCAAAGACCCTGGGTCAAACCTTCCCCTCGGCCCATATTACATAATTCTTTTTTTTTTTTTTTAATAATTATTAACCGTTGGTGGGTTGTGTGAATCATTCAACAGTTTGTTTGCATCATTTGTTGTGTGGGTTTCTAGTTGGCGAGCCAGACACTAGCGGTGAGTGTGGGTTTGATTCTCTCCAACCCCATATATATGTGTTCATTGGGGTTTGGTGGCTTCATCGTGCCCACCAACCAAAATATTTTATTTATGTATATATTTTAAAATTGATTTTTACAATTGTTTGCCAAGTTGGTCAACTGCAGATTTGACGACCTCATTAGCTATTTCTTGGGTACCACGTGGAAATTCCTTATTGAGCCACATGGCCACACATGATTTGCTACACACCTGCCTCCAACTTTGGTGGAGTGCTACTAGATTTGGCGGTTTCACCAAAGTTAGTCCCTTCTAAGCTTATCTAGAAATCTCACTAACTTTGGCCAAAGTATGCCAAATTTAGCCACTTTTTTGGTCAGAATGCCAACTTTGGCGAAGATCCAAATTTAGTTGGTGCTCTGCTAAATTTAGCCGGTGGGCCAGGTTTTACTGAAACTTTGACTAGCAATAACATGTGCATACAAAGTCATATTGAGGAATTTTCTACATTGTTGGAATCATGACGACGAGCTCTTAGATCTAGTCATGGTTTCAATGAAATCCAAATAGTTTTATTTTTAAGCTTCTCCAAAGCCACCTGGATGACATCGAGTATGTTTTTTGTTGTAAAATTGACCACGAGTGTTCTATAAACTCTTGGAAAGTATGGTCTTGCATGGGATCTTGCAAGTTGAGCATGTATTGACAACATCAAATTTGCATATAGATACCTGCGTTAGTTTCATCACTTTTGGCTTTGAAGTACAAAGGTGGAGGAGAAAAAAGTTTGGACTTTCAAAGACAATTGTTATGCAGATAAGATTGCATTATTATTTATACTTTTGGAGGACTAAAAGTCCTTCAGTGGGGAGGAATAATCCGAGTGAATCCCTAATGGCCCAAAAATCAAAATCCTCATATGTCTGTGGAACCAAGATCAGATCGAAGAAAGTGTCACCATGATTCCAACAACACAAACGATGCCTCAATTTGAGTCTGTATCTGGAAGTTACGCCTAGTCAAATTTTTGGTCAACCAGGCACAAGGAACTAAAGTTACATCTAGATAAATGTGGCGAGTCTCTACATTTAATGGAGCCGCCAAATATGGTGGAACCCCACTAAATTTAGCGGGAGACAAATGGCCCAATCATATGGGGCCACATGGCCCAATCAAATGGTGCCACGTGGCACCCACCTAGTGGCCAAAATGGCCTTAACAAAATTCAGCAATAGTGGACAAGTTTTTAATATGGCGACGATTTTGTTTTAAAACATATCAACATTTTAAAATTTGGTGGCAGTCAGTGACAAGTTTTAAAACAAACTCGATGGTTATTTGGGTCGCATTTTATATGTCGAAGGTTATGGCAACCAACTATGTGAACAATTATATGTTGTTATCTTTCCAAAACTTTCGGTGGTCAACAATGGTGTTGTTAAAGTTAACATACCAATTCCAAACTTAACCGAAATCCAAACCAAACCAACACAAATGGAAAGAAGTTATTAATAGATTATTATTTAAAATACGATGAACGGTTCAACTCCAAAACTAACTAATTTCAACCACTTCAACATTACAACTTCATTAATAAAGTAAATATAGTAGAACCTAACGAATAGCGGCGATGTTAAACAAATGTTTCATATATTGTTGAGTTGTATTTTTTCATGTTTAACATTTTTATTAGATAATTTTGTGATCGTACCTAGTATTTTGATTCGTTTTATATTATTAGGTTGATGATTAGAGGAATTTAGAATTAAATTATAAATTCATGTTATTAATTAAATTGAATAAGTGTTTTATACAATAATATCATTAATAATAGGTTTGCATGATGGCAGGAGAATAAGTCAAGCACTAGTAGTGCTAGAATTCTTCTTGAAATACATTTGAGTACAGGTTCATGCACATAGGCAGCACCATATTTGATTACGGATTCAGGAATGTTGCACACTGCAAAGCTTGTCAAAACCTTCAATTGGCTAGATAATGCGGTCATGGGTTATGCAACAAATGCCATCATAAAGATGCACTATACGATGTTGAAAAGAAACTCACATGGACATTTATGATATCATGCATTTCTTCTTATTTGGGTTCTTGTGAGCACATATTTAATACGGTGAGATATGCACATTGGGTTAAAGGACTTTCAAAGAGAAAAAGTACAGTATTTTAGCTCTTCCTCCTAAGAATTTGTCTTCGACCCCAATTTCACTCAGACAAGGGAGTATTTTGAGTATAATCAAACTGTTGCAAATACGGATGCTTGGTGTAGGTTCTCAGGTCAATCCATAATAAACAAATCGATCTGAAAACTTGGAGAACTTGGAAGGCTTCCTTCTAGTTTGTCATCGAGTTATGCCTTGAATAGCATAGAGGAAAGTTGGTCTTCAGGTATGGTTGAAAACAATAAGGTTAACATAAGATAGGGTATTGTTGGTCCTGTTACAATTCAAAATTCCTCCTCTGCAGCTATGAATTCTTTTGGTCCGTAAGGGAACAAGGTGTAGAAGGTTTTCCCAACATGTCAGAATGTAAGCAGAGAAGAAAAACTAGACAAGAAAATAAAATGGTTACTGGACATTTAAAGAAGATAAGTTTGAGCCATTTAATGTTGTCAAAAAGAAACAATAGCAATTTAAGGAATATTTTGCTTCAAATAATACCACTCCCACCATTTCTGGCTTGATGAAGAACCCATTCGAGAGGCTTTGCAAAATGCGTTAATCTATTTGGAGATAGTGGCATTTTCTGTTATGCAACAATATGCATACCATGTTCACTCACAGACCGGAGAAGTTCAGGAGTTTCTTAGAAAAGGAACGAAGGTCAAATTTCGTTCGGAACCCAAGATTTCACCTTCCAGCAACAACAACGTCCAACGAAAAGAGGAGCGATTTCCTAATTTGACATTCTATTTTGAAACTAATTCTTATTCTGGAAAATTGTTAAAACCAATAATCTTCTATATTTTAGCTGGCTGGTTGAAGCCTCAATTTGTAAATCCGGTATACATATAAGTTTTCATGATCAACCGAGGGGGGGGGGAGTTAGTCCGTCAATTAGATAGAAGAATTTCTCAGATGTAGAGGGGCAGAATTTCTGAAATGTGAAGTTGAATTATGAGATGTAGAACCAACATCGAATTTACAGAGGAGAATGGATTGTACTGGGAGCAACAGCTTATGTTATATTTTCCATTTGAATTATGAGTTTTAATCTATAATTTTCTTCAGCATCTTTATTATACATACATATTATGGTTTTCTGTGATTTCTTGAAGTAGATTGGGTAATCTAGGCTTGCTCCAGGAGTCGTAAGGGCCCACCACCACTGTAGACAAGTCATGTAGCTGAATGATCTCATAGATATTAGAATCATAGATTTGAATAGAATCATAAATATCATAGATTTGAATTTATAAATGTAAGCTTCGTTCGAAAGGTTGTGAGATTAGATTTCAGAGTAATCACTTCATTCTGCACTTAAACCTTTCATTTCACTTCCATAAGTTCGAATAGAATGTTGTAAGTCTAGTTTTATAATTGTTAAATGATTAAGCAGAGAGTCTTCACTGAGAAACGAATTTGTTATGCTCTATTTAATTACTATAATTATGTGATTAATACTCAGGAAAAGCAAATACAACAATGATCGTGAGTGGAATGTGCGAGTGTTGATATGATTAGGGTAGGACTAGAGTTTTGTTATGGTTAAAAGTTGATAAGAGTTGACATTTCTTCATCGTTTTAGTTATAGGAATATAATGATTTATGAGTGATCAGAATTAGAACATATTTTAAATGCTTTGAGTTTGAATATGGTTTTGCATTACTTAGTTTCGTTTGAATGTTTGCAGGGTTTAATTTGATTTTTTTATGCATCCAGAGACTTCGCTTAATAATTAGATTTATTTTTAATTAGAATCATTCTTGTTTTCATAGTGTAATCATTTCCTTATAAGAGCAAGTATGAGTGCGGATTTGATTGTGTATGTAGCAGTGATTTAGCTTTCATTGTTGAGTTACATGATTTGATTTTGAAGTGTAAGCTTGTTTTTATTTCATCTAGATTAAAATCTTTGAATTGAAAGGTTATCATAGATTATTTGTAATATGATTTTTAATAAGATATTTTAAGTGTTATTTTTAAATGAAGCAAAGTAGTTTTCTTTTAGCAATAGTTAGGATTGTTTCTTTTGTTAATTTGGAATCTTGAATTTGCTATAAAGAGTAGTTATAGTTAGTTTAACATTTGAAGTTATTATTAGGATAATGTGTGTGTTCTTTTGGTTATCTCCAGTTTAGTTTCAAGATAGTGAAAGGAGTTAATAGATTAGGATTTTCAAGATATCATAGGAGATTTAAAAAGTAGAATTCGAGTGCGAGAATGATTGAGGATTTCCTTGAATTTATTTATAGTTTAATTGCAGTATGGAGTTTGCAGTGAATGAAATTGGTTAAGTTGGTCTCCTTTTCAAGATTTTTTATTTGCCAGCAAATGTGTGTTTCATTCCAAGTACATAGTTTATCATTACAAAGGAATATATTCATACTTTGACCATTAAGCTGAGCCAAGACGCAGTACAACTCGCGTTTACGACTCCCAGATTGATAATTAATATTGAGAGGTTTAATTCGACAATTAAACCACCCAACATTTTGGCATCGTTGCCGAGGAGTTGTATTTTGGTTCATGTAAAATTTTTCTTACAGAGTTTCAAGGGTATTGCAGGACGTCACAGGGTAGAGAGTGTACGGTAAGACGCGAGTGAAGAGCCACGCATCCAATTTTGTGGGGTTTCTCCAAAGTCTGGCCATCTTGCTTATCTCTTGAACTTTTATTTCCTTATCTTGCTTATGTGTAGAAGTAGAAGCAGACTTTAGACATTTAATTTCCAAATTTCTTTGCTTTTCATAAATTAAATAGTACTTTGATTTGGCATTTTCTTTCCATGCAAGTGTGGTGAGATTTATTTTACCCAATAGATTTTAAAATTCATTTATCTTCAGAATCCAATCTTCAAATGCTATATCATTTTTGGGGTACTGTAAGAACCCTTGCGTAATAATCCATGTGATGACATAATGTACCAGTTTGCTTGTTGAAGACAAGAAGATGGTATTTTGAGGAATCATTCAATGAGGAGTTTTTTTGTTGCTACAAAGACGAACAACTCATCCAATGAAGAATTCACAAGTGCAGAAATTAATACTTTGCTTGAACATAAATTTAATATAATTAAATATTTGATTTCAAAATTGGATGATTTGCAGGAACAAGAGAAGGATGAAGAACCACTGCTTATCATTTGTGCCAACTATAGAAAGAAGCACTTCATTGGAAAGTGTCCACTTAGTGGTTTGGAAGTTTGCAAAATTTGCGAGGATGGTCATGCAATTGAACATTTTCCATCACTGCCACGAGTACGAAAGGTACTCAGGGAATCAAGTAAGGAATCGAATCAACTGCCAGGTATAACTCAAAACCCAACACCATTTGATACTTGGAATAATCATTATTTTCCTGAGTAGGTTCCTCAACATGTTTATAATCTTGCAACTTCATGGAAAACTTTTAATCCACCTCCAATTGAATATCCTACTTTGTAGCTGCAGTGGCTCTCGCCTTGGCCCCCATCCTCGAGCCAAATATCTCCATGGCCTTAAGAATCGTTTGGATATTTCTCTCTAGGGAAATATCCTATGCAAATTCAATCATATGAGCACCAACAACAACCACAATTTCTTTCCAATGCACCATTAAGTTATCCTCCTCCATGGTCCCAGCCATATGTGCAACCTTACCCTAACCCTCATCCATACCCTAGTCCTAATACAAATCCTAATCCATACCTTAACCCTAGTTCATACCCTAATCCATACCCTAGACCTAACCTTATTCCAAACCCTAAACCTAGCGCTCATTCAAACCCAAACCTTAACTTACAACCTAGACCTAACCCTAGTCCAAAGCCTAATCCCAATCTAAATCCAAATCTTAGTCCAAACATTAACCAAAACCCTAGCCCAAACCACATCCTAAACCCTACTCTAAACCATCAGGTTGCACAATAGTTTGAACCACCTATTCTTTCTGTTGATTCCCCTATTGAACAAAATGTTACACCTTCCATGTTGGAAAAGGAAATGAATTTGGAAACTTCCCCCATTACCATAGAAAATTCACCCCGGGAAGATGTAATTCAAAGACCACCAAAGGAGTAAACTTTCATTAGAACTTGTTCTAAAAATGTTGTTGAAACTCAAAACCCTAGAATCTCTCTCAACCATTCTTGTTAATTTGAAAAGCAGATATTTGAGCCTGAACATGAGGGATTTATCTTTTGTCTTTCACCGGATTTTTTATACCTCCAGGAGAGTGACTATCAAACTATGGAAGACTTGCATCAATTGGAGAATCATAAATATGTGGATTCCATTGAATCATGGTTTCGAGCAGTCATCAAGCCATCTTATTTCCTCAACATTTGGAAACTCTTGGTACCATATCAATTGAAGCAATTGGTTTCTCATGCTTTCGTATGTCTTGAAGGCTATTATTTAAAAATAAGTGTGAGTATCACCAGCATTTTTTTACGCACATGGCTTCATTGGAAGTACTCCTATACTTAAACGGGAGTCTTTCGCCTCTTAGGGAAAAATAGGGTAGGAGAATAAATGAATAAAGATGTTATAATGTTATTAGGGTTTTGAATTTTAAATCATGGTTGTTAAAACTGCTTTTGATCCACATTGGTTGTTAACACACACATTTGTGACAAATCTTGTTAAGTACAATTCACTCTAATACCTCATGATTTTGCAAAAATAACCATGATTTTCAGTTTCCCGTAGAAGATACTATTGGAAAACCCCCTATGGTGGACCACTCTTGTAAAGATCATAATGAGCTATTCAGGAGAACACTAGCATTCTTAACTCAAAGAATATTTCAATCATTGTCTGGGATATCTTTAGTAAGTATTTATAGTAGAGGAATTAGCTAGCAATGATTAGTCATTAAAAAAATTTCACGCCATCTTGTACTTAAGGAGTAGATCTGTCTCCCCGCTTATTAAGAAACCTTTAAGGTTAATCATAATCATAGTTTAGAAAATATTTAGGGGAGGATAGGAGGTCTCGTGATGAGCCGACCTACCACGATCATAAGATCTAACATGCATGACATTACTGCAGTTGGTCACCAAGCCAGAGTAATGGCTTTCAGCCAAAAAGCTGGAAGACAGGAGGTCTCATCATGAGCCGACCTGTTCATTCATGTTACTTATTGTGAGTGGCACTGCCATTAGCTGGTTACCAAGCCAGGACAATGGCCTTCATCTAAAAAGTCAAATAAGGTAACTCTGAATCTATATCTAGTAAGTGGGATATTGACATTTCTCTAGGTTAAAATACATCCTTGTCGAGGTTATGGACACTTGCGGGCAGCAGGGCCATGTCTATGGTATTAACGTTAACTGCATACTATGATTTGCTTGGTTATCCTTCTCTTTCCCTAAGACTCATCCTTTTTCTTGGACAATGGTTTTAAGACCATTTGAACATGATGCTTTGAGTTCTATCTTTCAAAAATTGAAGAATCTTTAATGATGTGGTGCCCTTATGGAAGGTTATTCTTTGTACTATCTTTGTACTAGATTAAAAGGAAATTTAGTTTTAAATATGGATAACAACGTAATTTAGAGTATTAAAATAACAAGGTTGCTGATTGGTATCATAGCACTTTAATTTTCATGGTATTCATAGTGATGAATTACTTAATGATGACTACTCAAAAGGTGTTGGTTGCCAACAATGCATATTGATCATAGTTGCCTCTAAATATGTGTTGAATGACCTAGGTACGAGATTGTTATAGTAGGTGCAGGAATCTTGTGTTATTCTTTCTGAAACTGCACTTTTTCAACAAAATTTGATTTTTATCATAAGACTTTGGGAAAAAACAAAATATGGGACAAGGTAACAGGTATGTGCAACACTCTTTTCTCCATAATGTTTACTCGATCTTGTTTTATCATTTCACATGGTTTAGCTAGTAACGTAATAGTAATACCAATGTTGTGGGTTAATGAATGCATTACAACATCAGGCATCTTCATCCTTACTTCCTAAAATCTTTGCTGACATTTTCCCTACCTTATTTCATTGTCTTATAGTTTTGGCTTCCACGAGGACGTGCAAGAAGTTCAGTGTGGGGGGATGTTGAGTTGCATTTTTTCCCATGCTTTTACGATTTTTATCAGATAATTTTGTGATTCTACCTAGTGTTTTAATCGGTTTTATCTTATTAAGTTGAGGATTAGAGGCATTTAGAATTAAATTATAAATTCTTGTTATTAATTAAATTGAATAAGTGTTTTATATAATAATATCGTTAATAATAGGTTTTCATGATGGCAGGAGAATAAGTCGAGCACTAGTAGTGCTGGAATGCTTCTTGAAATACATTTGAGTACAGGTTCATGCACATAATCAGCACCATATTTGAGTACGGATTCAGGAACGTTGCACACTGCAAAGCTTGTCAAAACCTTCAATTGGCCAGATAATGCGGTCATGGGTTATGCAACAAATTCCATCATAAATATGCACTATACGAGGCTAAAAAAGAAACTCATGGACATTTATGATATCATGCATTTCTCCTTATTTGGGTTCTTGTGAGCACACACTTAATACGCTGAGATATGCACATTGGGTTAAAGGACTTTCAAAGAGAAAAAGTACAGTATTTTAGCTCTTCCTCCTAATAATTTGTCTTCGACCCCACCTCTGCCTTTGGGGGATGTAAGAGAGTATTCTGAGTATAATCAAACTGAAGCAAATACAGATTCCGGTAGAAGGTATGTGGCCAATCCATAATATTACAATTGATCTAAAAAACTTGGAAGGCTTCCTTCTAGTTTGTCATCGAGTTATGCCTTGAATAGCATAGAGGAAAGTGGGTCTTCAGGTATGGTTGAAAACAATAAAGTTAACATAAGATAGGGTATTGTTGGTCCTGTTACAAATCAAAAGTCCTCCTCTGTAGCTATGAATTCTTTTGGTCCGTAATGAAACAAGGTGTAGAAGGTTTTCCCAACATGTCGGAATGTAAGCAGAGAAGAAAAAGCAGACAAATAGATAAATTGGTTACTGGACATTTAAAGAAGATGGTAAGTCTGAGGCATTTAATACTGTCAAAAAGCAAAAAAATCAATTTAAGGAAGATTCTGCTTCAAATAATACCGCTCCCACCATTTCTGGCTTGACGTGGAACCCATTCAAGAGGCTTTGCAAAATGCACTGATATGTTTGGAGATGGTGGTATTTTCTGTTATGCAACAATACACATACCATGTTCATGCATACACCAAAGAAGTTCGGGGGTTTCTTAGAAAAGGGAACGAAGGTCAAATTTCGTCCAGAACCCAAGATTGCACCTCCAGAAACAACAACGTCCCACGAAAAGAGGAGCGATTTCCTAATTCGACATTCTATTTTGAAACTAATTCTTATTCCGGCAAATTGTTAAAACCAATAATATTTTATATTTTAATTGGCTGGTTGAAGCCCCAATTTGTAAATCCGATATATATATAATTTGTCGTGATCAAACGAAGGATGGGAGTTAGTCCGTCAATTAGAGAGAGGAATTTCTTAGTTGTAGAAGTGTAATTCCTAAGATGTAGAAGCGGAATTTTTTTTTTTTTTCTAAGTGAGTTTAATTCTATTACTAAAACATATGATACATCGAGTTCATGGCCTACAGAGGCGACATACATGCAACAAGATAGCAAAAATAGAGCTGCCTGCAAGGAGAAACCAACCCGAGCAACGTTTTTAAGCTGCATCTACCAAGGAAACCAGCTAAACCTTGTTACAAGCAGAAACATCCAAAATGACATACGAACTGAACATAGTTACTTGGCCAAAGTTGATAGCACTAAAGCCCATAATCCTCCGAGGGCGGTTCTTCCTCAATCCTGCACCAACAGCCATCGTCATCTTCAGGAACAGGGTGCCTTTGAACAGCTGCAATGCCTGCTTCGCTACCTCCATCTAGCAAGCCAATGTCCTGGAGGATGCTGGAACTGCACTCGCCAGCTTTGCGAGGGGGGCCTTTGTCTACAGGCTAAGAGGCTCGCGCATCAATTGGGGAGGCCGACAAGTTAGCAGGACGCACAGGAGGGGGGGGTTCAGGAATTTCCCTCGAGATTTCCTTAAAAGAAACAGAGACCGTCGCAATGACTAAGGGCCGAATTGAATTACATTGGAAGTGAAAGACGATAGTGGACGGATTATGGAGGGAAGCAGTGACAGGGGGGCGAGGTTCTGAGGGCGCAGGGGAAGCAGAGACACCATGCTCGGGGAGACGATGCCCTCGGCCCCTCCCACATTGACTTCGCGTAGGTGGAAAGCGACCTCGAGGACTCTCGGACAAAGAGGATGAAGGACTGGTTGAAGGGGAGTGATACCGACTGAAGGAGCGAGACCTGGAACTGCCCCTCCTGCATCTTAACCGATGCCTAAGCCTTGGCATGGTAGTGCTGAGACGAAGGGGGAGAGCTGAGTAGACAGGAGACAACGGTGGCGGAGAGGGAGAAATGAAAGCGATCGGAGAAGCTAAATGCAAGGAACATAAGGGACTGTGCGAGAAATGGTAACCAGGAAGGAAATTGATGCAACCACCCAGATAGCATCGCCTACCTAGGGAGGCGCGGAAACTAGGCGAGTCTGTCTCCCGAGAGTAACTAGACCGCAGCGGCAGAGGTTGCAGCGGCATGGAGATCACTAGCCTGTGTCGAGACCAAACCATGAACTTTGAAGCCGAACTAAAGAATAGAGACAATGTGCCATGGGGATTCATATTGAGCAGCCTAGCTCCTCGGCCTCCCTACTGGCATAAATGCCGCACAGGGTGACGGTCTGTGTTATAAAACTCACTCCTGCGAAATAACTGCAACCTGCGGGTGGCCATGTGGCCATGCCACATGCCGACCCTCAGGTGAACCACCATCCCGTCAACATTTACCACCTGCATCCGGGGGTAGAAGCGGAATTTTGAGATGTAGAACCATCATCGAATTTGCAGAGGAGAAGGGATTGTAATAGGAGCAACGAATTATGTTGTATTTTCCATTCTAATTTTGAATTCTAATATATAATTTGCTCTAACATTTTTTATACATACATATTATGGTTTGCTGTGATTTCTCGAAGTAGACTGGGTTAATCTAGGCTTGCTCCAGGAGTGGTAAGGGCCCACCACCACTGGAGACAAGTCCTGTAGCTGAATGATATCATAGATCTCAGAATCATAGATTTGAATATAATCATAAATATCATAGATTTGAATTTATAAATGTAAGCTTCGTTCGAAAGGTTGTGAGATTAGATTTCAAATTTATCACTTCATTCTACACTTAAACCTTTCGTTTCACTTCCATAAGTTCGAATAGAATGCTGTAAATCTGGTTTTATAATTGTTAAATGATTAAGCAGAGAGTCTTCACTAAGAAACGAATTTGTTATGCTCTGTTTAATTACTATAATTCTGTGATTAATACTCAGGAAAAGAAAATACAACGGTGATCGTGAGTGGAATGTGCTAGTGTTGATATGATTAGGGTAGGACTAGAGTTTTGTTATGGTTAAAATTTGATAAGAATTGACATTTCTTAATTTTTTTAGTTATAGGAATATAATCATTTATGAGTGATCAGAATTAGAACATATTTTAAATGCTTTGAGTTTGAGTATGGTTTTGCATTACTTAGTTTCGTTTGAATGTTTGCAAGATTTAATTTGATTTGTTTATGCATCCTGGGACTTCGCTTAATAATTAGATTTATTTTTAATTAGAATCATTCTTGTTTTCATAGTGTAATCATTTCCTTATAAGAGCAAGTGCGAGTGCGGATTTGATTGTGTATGTAGTAGTGATTTAGCTTTCATTTTTTAGTTACATGATTTGATTTTGAAGAGTAAGCTTGTTTTTATTTCATCTAGATTAAAATCTTTGAATTGAAAGATTATCATAGATTATTTGTAATGTGATTTTTAATAAGATATTTTAAGTGTTATTTTTACATGAAGCAAAGTAGTTTTCTTTTAGAAATAGTTAGGATTGTTTCTTTTGTTAATTTGGAATCTTGAATTTGTTATAAAGAGTAGTTCTAGTTAGTTTAAGGTTTGAAGTTATTATTAGGATCATGTGTGTGTTCTTTTGGTTATCTCCAGTTTAGTTTCAAGATAGTGAAAGGAGTTAATAGATTAGGATGTTCAAGATATCATAGGAGATTTAAAATTTAGAATTTGAGTGCGAGAATGATTGAGGATTGCCTTGAATTTCCTTACAGTTTAATTGCAGTATGGAGTTAGCAGTGAATGAAATTGGTTAAGTAGGTCTCATTTTCAAGATTGTTTATTTGCTAGCAAATGTGTGTATCATTACAAGTGCATATTTTATCATTACAAAGGAATATATTTATACTCTGACCATTAAGATGAGCCAAGACATAGTACAACTCGCGTTTACAACTCCCAGATTGATAATTAATATTGAGAGGTTTAATCCGACAATTAAACCGCCCAACAATGGTATTTAATCAACAACTCAATGCCAGCTGACCACCAACAATATAACCATCCACATGTGATTTATTTTGGATATTCACATTTAAAATGTTCCAATGATTATAGTTTATCAGTGGGTGGTTATAGTATTTTTAGTTTGGCAGTTTTAAAAAATTTTAAATGGCCGACAGTTTGTATGGAAATGGTCTACGAGTGGTTTGATCCAGGGACCTCCAACAAAACTATTCTCTAATTAAAATATGAAAACCAATACCTCGCGAGAAATACCTTGGAATGTTCATTTCACATTTGATATTTAACACAAACATTTTATATGACACGAGGAGGAGGGTCATGCGGCGGAGGAGTGTTGTAACAGTGCATTGGATGGAACCCAGACACAGAGTAGAACCACGAAAAGGAGGGAAATTTGAAGCAAAACCTTGATGGTGTAGTTACAGAGGGGGAATATTCCCAAAATATTCCATTTTGATGTTGTGGGGAATCTAAAATATTCCCTAAGGAGTCAGAATTTCAAGTGGAATAATGTGGTCGAGTTTATACTCATTTTAACCAAAATTTCACAAGGATCACAACAGTGCGATAAGTGTTTTCATCTAAGAAGTGGATCTTAGGTGATCTAGGTGGATATCAGTGGCCACCCACCTATTCCATTCGGACCAGCACCATCAATTCTTGCAGCTTTTCACATTCATCACAACTTACTATTTCTGTAGTTTTTGGTCCCTCCACCGAGTCAGTTAGCCTTAACACACACTCCACCTATTCCATTTGAACCCCCACCATCAGTTCTTTCATTTTTTAAGTTGCAGCGGAACCTACTATTTTTAGCAGTTTTTCGAATCCTAAACTTTCGAAGTCGTTTTGAGGCCCTAAACGATGTTTTTTGGGCATCACGCCTATGGTGAATATGATTCCATTATGGAATTGATATTCATATCAACAGTTTTATTCCTCAGATAGATATTTCTAACGAGTTATTGAGCGCTTCAAACAGAGATCGTATGCCAAAGTTATGTCCCCGGGAAGTTGAAACACCAATTTACCCAAACGGGGCCCATAGTTTTGGTGCTTCATCTCCTAGGTTTAGGTTTTTGGACGTTTCAATTTTCCCTTGTTTCTCAATAATAAATAGGCCCTCGAGCCTCATTGTAACAAAGCTCAGAGGTCTATATCCGCCACATCTCTTCTCAGAGATTCACTACCAACACCCTAGCTATTTTGTTTCCATTATGTCTGTAAGCATATTTTTGTTATTTGATATTAATGAAATGAAGCATTATTTCTGCTGCATCTCTATGTTCATGGTTATTTCTGTATTCTGTTGCATTCCTACATAAAATCTGGATTAGTGGTATTAGAGCAGTTTGCTCTTTCTTTGTTTTTGTTTGCATGTCCCCAACGTGGTCAGGGTATAAGGAGTTAGGAATCGATCTGGTTGAACCCTTGCAAGATCCGCCTCACAGACCTCGATGACCTCCCATGGTAGAAGAAAAGAAAGATGAGGGAGCAGGATATCTTATCAAAATATTGCTCGAGGAGGCCCTCGAGAAACAAAGGAACGTGATGATGGATAACTTTGCTCAGATCCTTCAACGATTTCCCACCTACGGCGCATCTGCATCCAACAGCCACTCGGGAGGCACCACTCCCTTCAAGGTATAGGTAAACTTTGACATTCCTATATTTGAAGGTCAAATAGATGCAAGAATCGTAGATAGATGGTTAAATTTTCTGGAAGGGTATTTATCGGTCCATGATTTCTCTGACCGAGAAAAGATTATTTTTTCACTCCTCAAAGCCGCCCCCCATGTTAAAGACTGGTGGGAAACCTATTGTGAGCAAGAGGATGAAGGGGAACCCTCTTTGTTCTTGGCCACACCCACTTGAAATTCGTTCCGAGATGGCATCAAGGAACAATATTATCCTGTGGGGAGCTATGAGGACAAATACATCCAATGGACCACGCTGCGGCAATAAAGGGATAAAGATGTGCACAAACTGACGAATATTTTCCATACCTTATGCACAAAGTTGGGTATTAAATAATCAGAGAGAAATTTGGTGCTCAAGTACCGCGACTGTCTGCACAAACACATTCAGGAGTAAATGGAGTTCCTCGGCATTACATCGCTTGGCACGACATATCACTATGTCGCCAAGATCGAGCAGAAATTTAAGCAGAAGAAGCAAGACTTTGGATCTACGAATCCACAAGGTGCCCCTGAACCGAAGAACAAGGGGCAAGGCCAAAGCGGTGCGACTCAGAACAACACCACAAATCCAAAGGACATAAGGAAGTGGTGTGAATTTCATAACAACCCCACTCACAGCACAAACGAGTGTCGGGCCAAACAGTCATTGGTGGTCGAACTAGAGGCACCCGAATTAGATGCATTTTCTGATCCTGAGTCAGAACCAGAAAAAGGCAATGACAAAGGGAAGCAGATCATTAATGCGGATCTCAATGCCATTGTTGCCACCACCAAGATCCATAGGGAGGATCCAGAGGATCCAAAGGAGGGGGAGCGCCTCTTCCATTCGCAGATGTGGGTGAAGGGTTCTCCGCTGCAATTTCTTGTTATAACGGAAGCCAAAAGAACATCATTTCAGCAGAGGTCGTGAAGCGGCTCAGCCTACTGACCATAACACACCCGCAGCCATATACCATCAGGTGGCTCCATGCAGGGAGAGATCTCCACATCCGCCAACAGTGCCGCCTTCCGTATAGTATCAAGCCATTCACAGATGAGGTATTGTGTGATGTTGCTCCTCTTGATGTAGCTAATGTATTATTTGCCCAACCATACTTGTGGAGGTGACATGTTGTGTATGATTCTAGGCCTCATGTTGTTTTTATTAATTTGGGAAATAACTTGTACAGGATACCAAAGGTAGTACCGCCTCATGTCATCTCTTTGACTACTGCAAAACAACGTAGTAAGATTGTTTCCCAAACCAGGAAATTTATTTTCCTTACAACTCGCTCATAGGGAAAGAAGAATATTGTGGCCATAACCTCAAAATAGGGCTCCCTTGCACGACTGCAACAGATGGACAAAGTCATGGAGGAATACGAGGACATTTTCTCCTCACTCACAAACGTTCCTCCACACTGTCAGGACAAACACTCCATTGATCTGACTCCCAACACACCACCGCCTGATGTTGCCATACATCTTGAAACTACACATACAGAATCCACACATGTACTGTCTGAGGCTGATAAAGAAACAAAATTTACTAAACTTATCCAGCATTTCCACCCGCAGGTCCATGACATCTTCAACAAATCTAATATCCAGTTCAACAGAATTTGCCTCATCTCATGGAGGATCTCAACGCAATGGGGACCATTGCTTCCTAAGGAGAGAGGAATGATCTAGGTGGATATCGGTGGCCACCCACCTATTTCATTTGGACCAGCACCATCAATTCTTGCAGCTTTTCACATTCAGCACAACTTACTATTTTTAGCAGGTTTTCGGGTCCTCCACTCTCGGAGCCATTTTGGGGCCTTAATGATCCAAGTGGATAATGGTGGCCACCCACCTATTCCATTTGAACCCCCACCATTAGTTCTTTCCTTTTTCAAGTTGTAGCAGAACTTACTATTTTTAGCAGTTTTTCAGGTCCTGAACTTCCGGAGCTGTTTTAAGGCCCTAAACGATGTTTTTTGGGCATCGCGCCTCTGAAGAATATGATTCCATTTTGGAATAAATATTTGTGGCAACAGTTGTAGTCCTTGGATAGATATTTCTAACAAGCTATTGAGCACTTCAAACAGAGATCGTATGCCAAAGTTACATCCCCGGGAAGTTGAAACACCAATTTACCCAAACGAGGCCCATAGTTTTGGTGCTTCATCTCCTAGGTTTAGGTTTTTGGACGTTTGAGTTTTTCCTTGTTTCTCAATAATAAATAGGCCCTCGAGCCTCATTGTAACATAGTTCAAAGGTCTGTATCCGCCACATCTCTTCTCAAATATTTGCTACCAGCACCCTAGCTATTTTGTTTCCATTATGTCTGTAAGCATATTTCTGTTATTTGATATTAATGAAATGAAGCATTATTTCCGTTTCATCTCTATTTTCATGGTTATTTCTGTATTCTGTTGCGTTCCTGCATAAAATACGGATCATCAGGGGTCATGGAAAAACCCACCTTTTCCATTAATTTTTGGGCATGAATTTCGAGATAGGAATGCGCTTTTCAGAAGTAGGTCATGTTTACAGTCAAAAGTCTTAGGAGGATGAGACAAAATTTTTGGTGTTGTGATTGTTGTCATTTGAATAGCCATATTTCAAGTCACTCCCAGGATTATAGGTATAATGATGTATTTTTAATGTACTTTCCTTTCTTTTTTATGAGATGAATGAAGCGACCTCCCCATTATTGAAGTAGGGCCTGAAGATGTAGTTGACATTGGATGAGATCCATTATCAAATTATTGTGTGCATTGTCTTTATGGTCTCCTTTATGTTGCTTCTTCTTTAAGTGCTTGCACATATGGTTTTTACATGCTCTTTCATGTAATTCTTCTAACATCAACCAGAGAAAAGATCTTGGATAATTCTAGTATAAGAGGCATACCGAATCACTTAGTGTATCACTTTTTGATGCAAGCATAAATTTTAAGGCTTTTGTTTACAACTTTATTAGTATTTAGTGCCATGGTGGAAAAATGTTTTAATTCTAACCCCATAAAAAGAGGTTCATTATGGAATCAACAATTTTACAAGGCTTCATTTAGCATTTTTTAGCAAAAAATATGGGTATTTAGGACTAGAGTTTTCATTTTGAGATCAAATTTTCTCATAAAGTTGTAACTATCTTCTTCTCTCTAGTTATAATATTCTCATTCACATTTTTACAAGTGTCCTCAACAACCCTCACTGATAGGTAATCAATGTCCCATTTTGGATTTTAACAAAAATATGAATTAAAATAACATAATAAAATAATTAATAAAATAAAATGCAAAGTAGTTATACTCATGATAACTCATTAATGGAATTTAACATTTTCTTCAACATTTTATGGTAGCAAAACATACCCATTTAATTCTTCATACCATAATTTCAACAATCAAAGTCAAGGATGGTATTTAATGCATGCAATATAATCTTCATAATTATTATACCATCCATGAAGTAGTTAATATCCTAGTTTATGAATTAATACATCAAGAAATTATACCAACATACATGTGTGATGTATGCATGTGTAACTAGTGTACACATATCTTGCATTTGTACTAATGATAAGCAATCATTGTCTATGTACATAGTTCCTTTATTTTCACAACCAAACACATAGGACAATACATCAAGGTAGTATATCATTTAGTAATATTTATTAACAAAATCACAATAATTCATCAATCATTAATAATAATACATAAGTCATTAGAAGTAAATTAAAGCAAGTGTTATAAACATGGTAGGTACCAAATAAGGAAATAAGAGTGGCATATATAATCTCCAATCAACATTCTTACTTAACTATGCATCATCCTTCCTCCATAACATACTTACATCTTCCACATCATATCCTCTCCTCAATTACAATATGTTGGAGTTTCAACTATACGACCTAACTCTAGATATATTGTAAAAGTGGAAGCCTGAACATGACCCTCCCACATCTAGGGGAGTGTGGATTAACATCTTCCTCCTACAAATCTAGATTTAAAAGGATAAATAGTGGGCCAAACCTCCAATCTTCCTGATAGAATTGAGGCCAACCCTTTTTCATTGACCATGTTGTGTTATTATAGTTCCTAAATTTACATTATCAAATAACTAGTATGGGGCAACCATGCTTCTTGTAAAACTTGCATTTACCCATATATTGTAGCAATATTTGGAACTAATAATAAAATCATAAATAATACTTCATAGCATATCATTAATCTTTTAGTTTCCATGAAAACATTTTTACTTCAATGCCACATTTATTGAGTTATCTCATAGCCCATTAACTTTTCGGGTAGCTTACCAAAACCATACATAACCATAAAACCATTTTCATGCTATTAAAAATGCTATAATTTAAAATTAAGGTAAGCAATTAAGTTTATTTACCATGTACATTGCATCAATTATCCATTCATAATATCATTTGGGATGCTATCCATGTACCATAACACCCATTTAAAATTTGTATGCTTAAAGGAAATCATATGAATTTCATTTTTAATAACATAAAAAAATAAACTCATAATTAAATTTTTCATGTGATAGGTTCAAATGTCCTCATAATATAGTTCCATCAATCTAACTAATTTCAATAGTTAGTAAGAAAAGAAATAAAAAAGAAGTTGTAATATAGTTTATTTGTTGAAGTGAAAATGTGGGGCAATAAATTCACCTAGCCTTTAGGAAAGGTTTTCTTGAAGTTACAACCAAAATAAGCATGGGATAAGCTCGATGCATTGTCTATGTGTCCTTCAAAGATAGTAGATCTAGGGCTATGCTCATCTTGTTGAACCCTAATCTAGTCCAATAAGTGGTGCCTAAGTTGTTGAACCCTATGTTCCAATATACATAATGGTTCAGTAATAATGGTTCCCCATTTGAAACTTACAATTCCTTCCATTGATAAGTATCTACAACATTAATCTAAATTTTATATTGTTAGATTAATTGATATTAAGTTATTCATGACAAATACAATATAAATTTATTTCTTGGCCTAAACATAGAATAAAAAATGAAAAAATTTAGAAATTACATGTTTTAAAGACAATATTCTAGTAATTTGTTCAAAACAAAAAATAGAAAGATAGATAGAAAAATTTGTATATCATATCACCCATTAAAAGGTCACAAGAGCTTAAACTTATTTAAAATATCTTATCATATTCATTAGTATACGGTTTTTTATAATTGTGAAAATAAAGTCAATATATTATATGTATTATGGGGAGTAAGGTGGTAAGGGTGTGCATGGGTGTTGTAAGGTACAAAGTGGTTTATAGTTATTGAGAGTTATAAAAAGGGATATTTAGTAAACATTAGGGATATATAATAAAAATAGATATTTTTCTATGAGAAAGATGTATTGGTATTGCGACATACCCCCTCCTCATCCCAAGCACAACTATATTAGAAGGAGGTGGTTACTATGTTGACCCAAGATCGAAGGTAACATTATGGAAATGAGGTCTAAAAATTTTGCACTTTTCTAACTTGTTCAAAAATTCAAATAGATGGCATAGTTATGTTTGTCTCATTAAGACGAGTCTAGTGATATAATTTTTTTCTTGAACTGATCTTTGAATCGAAATATATTACCATTTGAAGTTTAGTGCCATGTCATCAACCAACCATGTGATGCCCACATGGTTTTCCTAGTCATCCTTCTCACTGCCAGTTGGCAATGAGGTGCTAGATGTTGACCCATTCATGCTGAGGTAACCACATACAAGTATTCATTTATATAAATAAACTTCCAACCTACTCTTACTCCCTTCCCTATTTAAGTGAACCGACAACCTCTCTCCATGCGTCCTCTCTTAACAGTCAGTAGCAACAAAAACTCGGGTTCACTCCTAACATGACACCTAGGCTATAATCGTCCCAGAAGAACCATCTTGAAGGAAAACCTTCTTGAAAGAAACTAAGGGTAGAAGCAAATGTCCTGGGTCCCAAAATGCCAAGATCAAAGATTTCTAGGTCTTAGTCACCAGTGAAGGGTCATATGAGCTGAGAGTTAAAGCATGAAGGCCAATGTTAGTGGGGTGTGCCCATATTAAGTTATAATTCATTCTTGGCAGAATTAATCCATATCTCGGTTGTGATGGTTCTAAGAATGTTTGGGCCCAACTCTAGAACTCAGGCATCGTTCTTAAGGTTTTTACATGGCTCACTCGAGAGCTATCTATCCTAAGCTTTCAACTGGGGTTATCCTTCCTGATCCGTAAACTGTCGTGGATATTCCATTGGAAATTTTGTCACAACATATCTGATAATAATATATTAAAATAATGGAATTTTACACTAATACAATTTTATTAAAATTATAGGTAATTAGATTTAACTCCAATTAGTGCATGCATGCGAATGGAAATTATGAAAAAAAATAGAGAACAACAAAATAATCTCACACACACACACATAAGAAAGAAGATATGCTCTCTGGGAAACCCTTTCGGGAGAAAACTCAGTTGGAAGGTGAGGTTGCTTCACTCTTTTTTTCTATCTGGAAATATGGTTACAAGTACAAAGAAGTAATGCCTATGGCCCGTGGGCTACTACAATGCACAAATACTCTCTGTGTGCTCTACCTCCTACCTTTCCTAGCTATATTTTCTCATCTATGTAACAACATTCTCTCTAAAGAATGGAATGTCTTTTCCTCCTAGTGGCCCAGTTATAACACAACCTGATAGCCTACTAGTGGTTTGTTTTGACTACATCAACTCTTAACTAGAGTTAAAATATAGACTTTCTATATTCTTTTACATCATAATCATGTGGCTAGCCACTTTTCCATTAATAACAGAGGTTGACGTGACATCCTCTCGAACTATAGGTGTGAAAATATGAAGGTCAACTATTGAGTGGCATAAATTTTGCATACAGACTCTAATTGACGCACTTATTATGCCATTGGAAAGATATTTGTGTGTAAAATAGCATGATATGGTAAAAATAATTAAGGAGGAAAATTTTTACCCCCAAACAATGTCGTTTGTTGCCTCAAAATTCTCCCAGAAGGCGTTAGACCCTGTTTTTCCAAACTAGGTCTCGCAAGTAAAAAACGTCTTGTGAGATGATTCCTCCGCTTTTTCCACTCCAAATGAATCAAGATGGATGAAAAAAATATAATGATTCAATATGGATCACTTCCTCATCTTAAAACAATAAAATTGGCTTAATAACAATTTCTTTCGCTAACACAGTAGATTGGACATGGAGTCTTACCCATTAAGATATACTGAAAAATCATAATAGTTCCCTTCATCAAATTATAGGAAACTTCACGAGCTTCCTCAATTGAAACATAAATTCATAACCATGTTTTTATCAGAGATACACATGACATACACATAGTGATGGCCATAATACGTGTTAATCACCAGTCTCTTGAAATCTCACAAACACATACAAAGATCCATTTAGTCCCTTGAGAAAAAAATCATTGTGACTCATGTTCACATAGCACACATATAATTTCAACCATTCCTTCAAGCATTTATACAAGTAACCTCGATCTAATAACACATAAAATCACATTCCTCAACCAGCATAAACATGTAGCCAACATGTTAAAGATGTACATCTTATTTAAACATTAAAAGCACAATTAGATAAATTTTATGGAAAAGAGGATTGGAAACTAAGAGTGTGACTTAACTCTCCACCCAACCATAGATAAGTTGCAACCAAGTCTTTAATGCAGTTGTTACCCCATAGTTAGATTCGAAAGCTTGAGGTATAATGTTTTTAGAGGAGTTTTAAACCAATAATATCCGCTGAAACAAGGTGTCTCAAGACTACATCATCTCCACCTATCAGTTATCAAGTCAAATAAATACAATGAACCATTCCATTTTTATAGATCCATCTTCTACTCAAGGAATTCAATTAGTACCATTAGCTAAAACAAGGTGTCTCAAGGCCACACTTCCTTCAACCTCCAACTATTCAAATATTTCACATCAGGAAGGGAAGACTTTCCTTTATTCAAAGGTACTTATAATACAACATCCCAACAACTCCTTTGAATAAATAAGAGTGCACATTCTAACAACTCAGTGGTATCTTCCACCTATGTTCTCATCCCAAATCCCATGGAATTACTATTAGGTGTTACCAACCCAGTAGTTTGTGTGTCTCCACTCCTTAAGGTTATCAACCAACAAATTTTTGAGTGGATTAATCAACCCTATAAGACACAACCATTTCTCTATGAGTGTCATTCAACAAGCCGCATAGGTTTTCTTAGTTGGATATCATCAGAGTTATGCTATGTGATTATAAATCAACAAGCCCATGGGTTTTTTAACTGGGTATCATTAGAGTGTATCTTCTCCTTGGATTTTCTCAATCCTCATAACCTTCTATGCCCTCTTAGTGATTCAGTTCTACCACTCAGGAGCCTCACGACCTCCCTATATTTTCCTATGTTCCCTTCCTTTTCCTATGCATATGATTTATGGGTGCTCTTCCATAGACCATTCAACCTCTTCTTGTCTTTTCCACGAGAGTCTCTCGGCCTCCCTTCTTCTTTCTTCAACAAGATCCTCTCAGCCTCATCTTTTCCTCTGTGCACATCCCCTCTTGCAGTGTGGGAAAGAATGTGATTAGAGAGAATTCCCCCCTTCTTTCCCGTGGTCATTCTCCTTCCAACTGAAAGTAGTATCTCCTCCTCCTCCTCTTGGCCATGATGGTATTGTCCCTTTCTAAGTGGCCTACGTGGTCTGACTGCCTTGGGCAACATGGCACATCTTCTTCATTGATTGTAGTTACTTTCTTCCTTTTAGCCTTTACTTAGTATGGAAATGGGTATGTCCTTATTTTTCCAATTGATGTTTAATACACAATTAACTCCATTAAAACCAGTCAGTCAACCCATGACCGATATTTAAAACAATCAACAACCTCAAGTAATATCCCTCCTCAAGAAATGGAATATGTGTCTCTTTCTCAACCATTTTTAATTATTTTAATTACATAATTACAAGGGAATTATTTAAATTATTTACAAGGGAAATTAACTCATAGAGAAATTAATTACAAGGAATTATTTACAATGCTGACAGACATTACTATCAAGAAAGTTTTATTGTTTTAAGCTCAGGAAAGATAAACCCAGTTGAAAGCTCAGAGAGATAACTCCTAGGTGATCCATGTAAGAACCTTAAGAGTAATGGCGCAGTCCTGGAGTCGAGCCCAAACATTCTCAAAACCATTGCAGCTGAGATATGGACTAAGTCCCTCAAGAGTGGCTTATAACTTATTATGGGCACAACCCCGCTAACATTAGACCTCAACAGTTTAACTCTCATCTCATATGACCCTTCACTGGTAGCTGAGACCTCTAAATCTCATATTTCGGTGTTTTGGGACCCATGACATTTGTTTTTCCCCTTAATTTCTTCCAAGATGGTTCTTCTAAGAGGATTATAGCTAGGGTGTCACGGTAGGAATGGACTCGAGTTGATTTTGTTGTTTCATGTTAACAAATGACACATGAAGAGAGGACGTTGATGCACTTAAATAAGGAAGGGAATATGAGCAACTCGACAAATTATTTATATAAACAAATACTTGTACATAGTGACCCCGACCATGAACAGGTTGACAACTAGTGCCTCGTTTCCAAGTGGCGGTGAGAAGGTTAACTGGGACAACTGAGTGGGGACCACATAGGCACCACGTGGTGGGTTGATGACATGACACTAAATTTCAAATGATCATATATTTCGATTCGACGTTTAGATCAAGAAAAATTTTATATCACCGGAGTTGTCTTAATGAGACAAACATAACTATGTCATCTATTTGAGGTTTTGAACAAGCTAGAAAATAACGAAATTTTTAGACCTTGTTTCCATAATACTACCTTGGATATTGGGTCAACATAATGACCACCTCCTTCTAATATAGTTGTGTTTGGGATTAAGAGATCTATATGTTATAAGTACGAGTTTCAAAAAAAATATTTTGAAAAATGTTTATCAATATTTAATGAAATTAAGAATATCGTCTAACATTCCATGAAGAGAAACACTCTATCACTAAACAAAAATCCATATAAAATATTAAGATCCTAAAGACTGTTACAAGTTAAATGTATATTTTCTTAAACACTCATCTACATTATAATATCATTTATCAATACTAAAAGTTACAATATAGTGAATATGTATTTATCAATATATTAATACCAAGATTGAATATATGCACTCATAGATGTATAAAACTATAAAGTACCAAAATTTACAAGTATCTTCCCTCTACACACTGGAAACAATAGATTTATGCTCTTTGACTTTGACCATTAAAAATATAATAAAACATTATATTTAGTTTGGATATGTGTCTGTGTATTTCCAGCTTCTTTTGATGTTGTTTGAAGTGTTATATTTAATGTTAATTTTAATATAATTAATACTTGAAAATGAATCATTACTTCAAACGTATAACATTGTGTATTAATAAGTTTTTAAAGTTTAGTTTTATATTTGAAACTAAATTTATATAAAATATAAAACATTATATTTAGTTTGGATATGTTTTTGTGTATTTCTATTTTTTTTGGATGTTGTTTGAAGAATTATATTTAATTTTAATTTTTATATAATTTAGTTAAAAAAAATTCATTTGTTTTTTTTTAAATTATATTATATTTATAATAGTCTATAAGATTTTAAATAGATGGTGATTAGATAGATTGTTAAAAAAAATTAGACGTTAAATTATTGATTTAATTCCTCATCCTATTCAAATGTTTAAGAAAATGTTATTCTTAAACATGACCTAACCTCACCATTAAAACTATTATCTTTATAACAATTTGAAATTTATTCTGACCACACGTTATATTTTAGATGAACTTATACTGATGGGTGGTTAAACCTTAAAAACAAATGTACATTAATTTTAACACTGCATTTAAATATCACACAAGAAAATAAATTCCTATTACGGATTATGTGGATAAACAATAGCGAAGGATGAAATCATACAAGAAAATAAATTCGTATTACAAATTATGTTGCTAAACAATTGTGCCACAGCGCTAGCTCTGGTGTCCAAAATAATAACCTCCCTATGCTTCCTTGCTTAAGCACTAAAGAAAATAAAATTGTTCCAAAGTATACTTTGTGGTGTTTTTATTTTTAGGCAAAACCTTTTTATGTATTATTGTAATTGTAAATAGTGTAGTGGATTGTAATAGGTTTCCTTTTTTTTTAAGGCAAAATCTTTTTATATATTATTGTAATTGTAAATAGTGGAGTGGATGGTAATCGGTTTTTATTAAACTTTATTAGTAATGTTTTATATTCATTATGTAATTAAATAAAATATTTATTTTTAGTTATTAATGATTTAAATATTGTAATTTATTCATAGTGAAGAGGTTGTAAGATTAAATTTAACGGGCATAGAGTGTGTATATATCTAAAAACGTTAGTAGTTAAATAGATAAATAAAGAGTATTTAAAAAAAAAAAAAACATTTAGTATCTAATTTGATTATAACTTTAAAATTAATATTAATATAATAATATGTCATCATAATAACAATTAATCAACAAAACAATCATCAATTGAAAAGTTAGATATTATTATAGGTTAGCAATAAACTATTATCTTGCAATTTTGAATCTATATAAAATTGAGTTTTTAACATTGCTATAAAATTAATTAATAAAATTTTGGGCATTATTATCTAGCTTAATTCAAGCCTCCATAATTACTAATATATAGAGTTGTGATATGTTACAAGAACTTTTTTTAAACCAAACTCATCTAAATTATATATAAATTTTTACATTTAAAATTTTAATAAAAAATAATATAATTCAAAATAACTTAATAATAAATTTATAATAATCTCAAAAATTAATATTAACTAATTTGATTATTAAAATTAAAAATATAATATTAAAATTTAACAATCACAATAATATTATTAATAATGTTCAAAATAATTTAATAACAAATCATATTACTCCAAAAAATTAATATTAACTAACTCAATTATTAACATTAAAATTCTAACAATCAAGATAATATTCCTTAATATTACTTCCTATTATTCCCGATCAAGATTTTATACATTTTCAATTAAATTCTTAAATTCCGAGAACAAAATTCCTAAACAACACAACCATCCTAATTTATTTATTTCATGGTTTCATTTCCGAGAATATATATATATATATATATATATATATATATAAGAGATGAAAATACTGTCAACTTTACATGCTTCTTTGTACGGAAAAAATGACGTCAGAATAACTTTTTCCAAAAGTAAATTTATAAATTAATTAGATATGAGAAATGTAAATATACTAAATATGAGAAATGAAATTATTTTAAAATTATACATATATTAAATATGAGAAGTGTAATGGGTGCGTTTTAAAAAATTCGTAATAATTTTTAAAATGTATTAAGAAAAATTGGATATAACTTTATCTTTGTCTCATATCCTCTTTACAGTTTATTCCTTCCACAAATGTCCAATCGTGGCCACACGGGCACGTTTTCTTTGGTTTTTTAATCCTTTCAATGAATGGCGTATTCCACATATTCGCATAATTTTCATCGTTCATAAGTTTTTAATAAATGGCGTATTTCTCATATTATTTTTTAGCAAAAAAAATAGCTGGTTTATATTGTGTATCAGTACATTAAATTTCACCCAAATTATAATATTGTTCTCTATTACATCTTTTTGATAATTGATATATAGTAAAATGTTCATTATTATCCTATAATATTTACTGTCAATTTCAAAAACAACATGATTGTGTGATTTTCTTCTAAATTCTGAGTGGTTTCTATTTGGATCTTATACAAAATTTTATCTCCGTCTTCCCAGTACCATTAGTTACTTACAGATCCCAAAGGAAATGGCTCTACTTGTTCAATAACTACGATGAAAACAGAAATGTAAATAGTAATATAAACTGCACAAAAACATGTCTTTTCTTTTTCGCGTAATGCCCATGCCCTGGCCATGTGTAAATGTCTTCCTGTTATCACCACCGTCTCTTCTCTACTTTCATAACTTGCATAATAAACAAAATAGTCAGAAAAAAAATATAGAGCTGCTAGCTCTGTTGATTGTTCCATCAATCAGTTTGTACTGAATTTCTCCAAATCTGCCAACTAGACCCATCTTTGACAATTTGTCCGCCTACTTGTTTCTTTCTCTATATATATGGCAGAAAGTGAGGGATGTGAATTTATTCCTCATATTCTCAATTCGGCCCATCCAAGCTGTCAAATGATCAGGATTGAAGTTTATTCCCTGATTCATGTGGTCTATCAAGATCGTTGAATCCCCATAGATTGTTAACCGGTCCACACAAAGGTGTTGTGCAAACCATAATAGACCCCACAGTGCCATAGCTTCCGCACTCATGTTCGACCCATGTCCTTCGAACTAATAAAGTTTCGAATGTGTCCAAATCGATAATACCCCAGCCACCCAGGTTCTTTGGATTAGCAATATCATCCCATTTTGTCAAATGGAAAGATCCTTTTCCCAAGCCCCCGTTCCATATGAATTCTTCCATAATTCTTATGATCTTATTTAGTATCTTTTGAGGAATTTAGTACAGGTGCGCCCAATAGATTGCAAGTTGTTGAAGGACAGCCTGAGTAAGGACCAGTCTACCGCCTTTAGTCAGCCACTTATTGGACCAGTTCTTGATTCTTCTCTGAAATTTCCCAATCAGCCACTGCCAATCATCTATGGTTTAATTTGTAGCCCGAAGCCAGAAACCAAGATATGCTATCCCCTCCTTTAAATTAGAAACCCGAAAATTAAAATGCATCTGAATGAACTGAATAACTTCAGGTTACCCGTTCACATGGTAGAAGCGGGATTTACCATTGTTCGCCTCCATACCCGAGGCGTAACCAAACTTGTTAAATATTTGTCCAAGCCTCCTCCAGTTTCTAATCATCATGAGTCTAAAAATAAGGATGTCGTCTACGAAGAAGCTGTGTGTAGTAGCATCCTTACCCAAGATTCTCAATCCCGCAAAATCATCGGTAGACACAGCTCACTTAATGTTCAAACTCAAAGCATCCATAACAAGTATAAACAATAGAGGGGAGAGGGCGCATCCCTGCCTAAGCCCTCTCTTAGGCCTAAAAAAATTAGAAGCCATGTTATTATGATAACAGACATAGAAGAGTTGGAAATACATCCCATAATCCAGTCAACTAAATCACTTGACATCCCAATCTTGAATAACATCTGTTTGAGAAAACCCTAATCGACGCGATCATATGCCTTGCTCAAATCAATTTTCATGATCCTCGCATTTAGGTTCCTTGTCTTAATGGAATGCATTACTTCCTGTGTGATAGCCACCGCATTGTAAATACTCCGCCCTCGTAAGAAACCTGATTGTTCCAAGGTCACATATTTTTCCATTGTTCCCTTAATCCTTTCAGCAAGTAACTTAGACACTATCTTGTATAATGTATTACACAAAGAAATTGGCCTGAAGTCCTCAAAATTTCTCGGATCACAATTCTTAGGGATTAGTGCTATAAAGGTGGAATTAATCCCCCCTCTAAATTTTCCATGTGTTTTAACCTCCTCTACTATCTCCATTATTCTGCCCAGGAATAAATTAGAGAAATGGGTGAAAAAATCCATTGTCCACCCGTTTGGGCCTGGACTCTTATTTGCAGGAAAAGATTAAGTATTCTTGTCACCTCTTCGCTGGTAGCTGGCCTCGACAACACCTCATTTTCTGTTGTACCAAACATCCTGGGGAAGTCATCCAATACCTTTTGTTGCTCTGCGATCTCCACCTCCTCTCTTTCTGTGTATAGCTTTTGGAAGAAATTTTTCGCAGCCTCTTTTATCTCCTTGGTTGTATTAACCGTGACTCCATCAACCTCCATCCTCCAAATTGCATTAACCTTTTTCTAGCCATTTGCGAAATTATGAAAGTACTTCATGTTGCAGTCTCCCTCTTGAAGCCAAATCGATCAGCTCTTAAGGCGCCAGGATTGTTCATTGATAAGTAAAATATTTCGTCATGTCTCTTCCAAGTATTTAAGACGGCTCGAATGATCTGATATATTTACACTATCATCAATTTCATTTAGGATACCAAAAATACTTTCATTGGTTTTCCTCAGGCCAATTAGCAGTTTCTCTTTTTCAGCCTTCTCCCATTCTTTAACCCGCTTCTTCAAACCTCTTAAAATTTCAGCAATTCTAATCATCGTCGAAGTGTTCAGGTCATATTTTTGCTCCGCAGCATGCTTCCTGACTAACTGATTAAAATTTTTTTTTTTAAGCCATACCTGATTAAATTTAAATGGGTATCCTTTCCTGACTGCTTCAAATGTCCATTCCATAGTAATAGGCCTATGATCTGAAATGATGAAGTCCTCCACTTTTGTAATCAAGCCTTCCATAGATGAGAGAAGTGAAGCTTGTATCATTATCTGGTCGATCCTTTTACCAATGAAATCCTCCCCTGTACGACCGTTGAGCCACGTCGGCCCCTCCCTCTCCAGTCTTAAATCCACCAGGTTTGAGTTCTTGAAAACTTTAAGTATTCCACATATTTACATAATTTTCATTGTTAAGTGAAGTTTAATTTTCATGAAAATTTAATTTGGAGTTATGTAAATACAGGGAAGCATTTTAAATAGTGGTAGAATGTAAGGTTGGTTTTGGAGAAGATGTATTTACATTGAAGGTGTTTTTATGATGGGTTTGATTGGGCGGATTTTACCAATAAGATCATTGTATTTCGGTTCTATTTCAAATAAAAATTGACAAGTTACAGTGCAACCATCATGGAATTAGCTAGGAAGTGTGTTGTCCTTTAAAAGTTTTTAAATCCCATCCTAAATGAAAAAAAGAAAGATTCTAATCTCTAAATTTTAAGATATTTTTATTTTTTATTAGTTTTTAAATTAATTTATCATAAAAATAATTTTTATTGGGTCTTCAGAAATAAATCTATAAAAATATAAAAATAATAATTTATATTTTTTATATTTAAACGTTTTAAAGTTATGATGATTGAGGTTATGTGATTCATTTCACTAGTTTCAATCCCACTTCATTTCACTAGTTTCAATCTTACTTCTTCACCTCGATGAGCATCACCGGATGCAATGAGTGTTAAGTGGACTATTCAAAAATCATGAAAAATTAGTCAATTACTACTATCTCCCATGGAAATGGTCATACATGAATGACTTACTTAACACAATTGAATCCCAAAAATGATATCTAATATAATGCATTGCCGAAACCCCTCATACTTAAAATACAAAGAGTAGAGCTAGCTCTACATGAATGGTTCATGAAGCACAATACTTGCTAAGGTTTTGCAAATGGGGTAGCAAGCTAAGTGGGCTTGATTGTGGGGAAACTCTATAGTTAAGCGTGCTTGAGCCAGAGGATTTATGGGGATGGGTGACCTCTCAGGAAGTCGGTTACCGGGTGCAAGCCTCGGAAGTGATGATTGACATTATGTGATTCATTTCACTAGTTTCAATCCCATTCACATTATTTGAATCAATTCACTAATTGAATCCCAAAAATGATATCTAATTTTTTAAAGTTAGTTTGTAATACAAAATTTAATATTTATTATACAAAATTTTAATATATAAGTGCTATGGAATTCTCAAAGAAATGTGATGTCCTTTAAAACTTTCTAAATCTCATCTTGAATGAAAAAAAGAAAGATTCTAATTTTTAAATCTTGAGATATTTTGATTTTTCATTGGTTTCTAAGTTAATTTATTATAAAATTAAGTTTTATTGAGTTTAAAAAAAATAAATCTATAAAAATATTAGAATACTATTTTTTAAATGTTTTATAGTCAATTTATAATAAAAATTTTAATATTTATTATACAAAATTTTAATATATATTATTAATATATAAGTATTTTTTATTCTTTTATTACAATTATACTATATTATGATATCATAAAAGAGGGAACATAAAGATTTAACAAGAGTGAAGAACGACCCAAAGATGTGATGGAGCTTCAAAATGAAATATTTAATTCTTGTAGATTAATCATGAATTAATGGATTGGATGTGCCTGCAATCTATCAAAGCTTTGGCCAAAATCAATGCCATTGGTGTTGCTTTTACCCCAAAATAGCAAAATATGGGGACTTGGAGATTATTTTAAGCATTCAAGGATTGATAGTTTTATTAGCAAGCCCAAGCCTCAGATGACAAACATTGTGCTTGGGATGTCATAGGCACTACCTAGAAATCGGTTGGTGAATTCAAGATTGTCTAATTTAGAAGATATTAGTATTCAAAAAAAAAAAATTATGTAATTGCAGTCACCACAAGTGAGATGTGCTACCCATTTCGCTTAAATTTCCTTTTTCGTCTAAAAGGACTTTTATATAATCATGGTTCCCATATTTGCAAAACTTAGAACCTAGAAGTTCAAAACTAGCACAAAAATGAACTTATCAAGAAAATGATTAACGAAATTAGATTGTCTTTCCTGGAAGAGTGTCTCTCTTTCCACCTCTGGAATAGCGTCACTCTAACTCTACTCCCTCTGTTGCCATTCCCATTCCTCTTGCTCTGACACTTGACTATACTGAAGGAACTTGATTGTACAGAAGGAAATGACAATGATATCTTTTTGAATACCAAAAATTATTTAGGGAAAATTCATTCTTCAATCTTACAAATGGACTCCTCTTCAGAGATTTTTATGCCCCTTTCTAATGTTTTTGAGTGGCTTTAGATATATTTCATCTTCATATTCTTATTGAAAGCAATTTTGTTGCACTCATAGAAATGATTAACAATGCTTGCATTAGAAAGAGTGGGCAAATAATCTTCTCAAATCTTGTATTCCTTAGATATACCTTTGCACCTTTAGGGGAATTTGCTAGTAAATAGTCCGGTAATATTTATACTTATAAATAGATCACATTCTTTTTCTCTGAAATCTAAATTTGATAACTAGTATAGTTAAGAATTGTTTTTGTCATCCTCATTTTTGCATGGCATGGTTGTTATTAACTAATAGAATGATCAATTCTTGGTATTTCTTATCATTTTTGTATAATTGGTTAGTTAACAGGTCAATAGTTCACATTTTAGTGATACACTTTTGTTATATACTTATTAACATAATGTTTTGTATTGAACTATCAAAAATATCATATATAATTTTATTTTATTTATATATAAATAAAAATATTATTAAATATAACTAAAAAATAAAAATAAATGGTCTTATCCATTACTCCATCCATAATTTAAAAAAATAAAATAAAAAACATAAATAATTTCCCAAGTTCCCTGCCAAAATGAAAGGTCATGGTTTTCAGGAGAAAGAAAAAGCTTATAACATGGAAAGAATAAAGAAAAAAAGTCAATGTTTTTCAAGAGTGCATTTAGCGTGAACAACATAAAGACCAACATATTCTTCTTATATGAAAACATTGATATACAACATTTGAAGGGAATATAGACCCCGAATCAGACTAGACTACCGTAGGACTTTTTTTTGTTTATTTGCGTAGATTTAGGTTTAAAAAAATGAAATCAAATCTATGTCCATTTTGTCATACAACTCTCTGATTTATCTATCAAAATATAAGAAGGAATATTAGGTACAATGGTATTATATTTAACAGTGTCAGAACTATGGAGAAGATGAAGAGGAAGATGACGAGGAGGCAGAAAAGGGATTTATTATTCCGAGGGGAACAATGTCTTGAAGGAGGCCATCTGCACGCCCACCGCCATGCTCAACTACTCCAATATCTCCACCACAGCCACCACCACCAAACGCGTCACGACGCCCATCAATGCCGGGCGTTTCACAGTTTTCCTGCATCTGATCATCCACTTGATCTTGATCTGCTTCTTCTTGATGATGACGTTGATTGACAGCTACAGTGGCTGCCCAGCCTTCCACCATATCTCTCTTAAATGGAGATGGTGAACCCTTTGGAACAACGGCCCCCTCCTCAACATTGTTATTGTTATAATATGCCTTGTGATCTTTGCTTGGATTCTCGTCTTTAATAATAATACTGTTATTCTCGTGAAGGCGACGAAGCAGAGTGGAATTGTTATTTGGTTGACTGAGCTGGATCTGGGAGTAGGAATAATGCATGTGAAGCCCCTCATAAGTAATGGTAATCGTCTCTGGGTCCTCCGCCGATCTTTCCACCTGCTTCTTTGCAAAGCATCTGGGATTTGTGCATCTGTAGTAACTTCTGCACACCAAAACATTTTGATTGTGAGATCTCCATTATAATAATTGCATAGGTTGCCAAGTTGTTGCAAACAGTAATTTCTGCAGTGAATGTTAATGGCATGGGTTGCCAAGTTCTTGCATTGAGAAAAGGAGGTGTATTTATACTAAGGGAAAGACAAAATTTAAAACTTCATTCTGTTGGTGGTGGTTAATGTCTGGAATATATGATGTGGTGGTGGTTAATGTCTATTAAAACTTAGAATATATATGATGGTGGTGGTGGTTAATGTTTATTAAGACTTGGAATGTATGATGGTGGCCGTGGTTAATGTTTATTAAGACTAATATGTTTTACAGGATCTCTAATAAATTAATCAAAATTCTTTAACCTATTATGTTTGAAGAGAAGTAAAAGAAGTGTTTCCATATCATTATAGCTTTGCTATCTTGATAGGTCAGGAAGGTTGATAGTATAACAGATGTTTTAAAAGTTAAAAATGATTTGACCATAAGCTGGGCCATTTAAGAGAAAATGCTCTTTATCTTCAATCATGTGCACAGATAATAATAAACACAGATGACAGACTTTTTCTTCCCATAACTTGGGGAATAGACCAGCCCCCAGTTTCACTATTAAACTAGTGAAAATTAATTGGTAAGCAACTTCCTCTAACTAATTGAGCTTCAATTCTCATAATGTTATTAAACAATATATTTCAAATTCCAAAATAGATAAAACATCTTAGATCTAAAATATATTGCAGTCAATACAATGTTGCTCAGTACTTATGTTTAAAGAGAAGTAAAAGAAGTGTTTCTATATCATCACAGCTTTACGACATTGATAGGTCAGGAAGGTTGATAGTATGATAGATATTTTAAACCAACAAGGATTTGACCATAAACTGGGTCATTTAAGAAAAAATGCTTTTTATCTTCAATCATGTCGCAAAGATAAATAGACACAGATTACAAACTTTTTCTTCCCATAACTTTGGGAATAAACCAGCGCGCAATTTCACTATTAAACTAGTGAAAATTAATTAGTAAGCAACTTCCTATAAATAATTGAGCTTCAATTCTCATAATGTTATTAAACAATATATTTCAAATTCCAAAATAGATCAAACATCTTAGATCTAAAATATATTGCAGTCAATCCAATGTTGCTCAGTACTTAATAATTGCCAAAGAGATGTGTCAGAACATTAACTCAAAAAGAACAATATCAGAAAAAAGGAAAAACTCTCTGAACCCAGACTGCTTTTTTTCTTATCCTCCTTGATACTTATAGATCAGTGCTTAAAATGGATAAAAATGGATACATGCTGACAAAACTATCTACTGTGAATGATCACAATACCTGGGATGAGGACTGTTTTTGATGGCCTTCTGGCCATACTTTCTCCATTTGTATCCATCATCTATGTTGGTCCCTGGACATTTTATCTTGAGAGAATACTTGGACTCGCTTTTAGCTCGATTCAATCTTCTGTAAAACAACTCGTCTCTGAAATTACAAAAATCAAAATGTAAGCTTAACAGTGAACATCACACAATTGATAAAAAAATATCGATAACTAATTATTATGGAAGACTCAATGAGATGAGCCGGGAGCATCTACAACAAACAATTTCATGTGGGTAAACCAAACTTTCACATGATGCAAGAGATGAATAATGGGGTTGTAACAGTGCTAGTTTGTTCAACTTTTTCTTAGCTAAACCAGCAAATATATTTTTCCTATTTTTAGGTTTGTTTTTTTCTTTTTATTAGCTAATTTAGCTAATAAACAGTTTTTGGAAATGTATTGCTCCATTTTTAGTGAAAAGTCTTTTGAAATGTATTTGTCCAAAGTTTTGAAACATCCTATGATACACTGAAAATCTGCATGATATAATGTAATTATTACTTACTTTGACCTGGAAAAGCTGCCCATTATTAACTAATTTAGCTAAACAAGCAAATATATTTTTCCATTTCTAAACTTTTCAATAATGTAATTATTAAAGAATCCTATGATACACTGAAAATCTGCGTGATATAATGTAACTATTACTTACATTGGCCTGGAAAAGCTACCATTATCAACTAATTTAGCTAAACCAGCAAATTTATTTTTTCATTTCTAAACTTTTCAATCAGCAATTTCTAAACTTATCAATAATGTAATTATTAAAGAGAAGCTTTTTGAAATAATACTGAAACATCCTATGGTACACTGAAAATCTGCATGATATAATGTAACTATTACTTACATTGACCTGGAAAAGCTGCCATTATCAACTAATTTAGCTAAACCAGCAAATATATTTTTCCATTTCAAAACTTTTCAATAATGTAATTATTAAAGAGAAGTTTTTCCAATTAATACTGTCCAAAGTTTTGAAATATCCTATGATACACTGAAAATCTGCATAATATAATGTAACTATTATTTGCATTCATCTTGGAAATCCGAGATTATCAGTTAATTTCGCAAAATTAGCAAAATTTATTGCTGCATTTCTGAACTTTTCAATAATGTAGCAGATGTATTGCTCCATTTCTAAACTTTTCAATAATGTAATTATTAAAGAGAAGTTTTTTGAAATAATAATGTGTATAAAGTTTTGAAATATCCTATGATACACTGAAAATCTAAATAATGTAGCAGATGTATTTTTCCATTTCTAAACTTTTCAATAATGTAATTATTAAAAACCTAAATAATGTAGCAGATGTATTGCTCCATTTCTAAACTTTTCAATAATGTAATTATTAAGGAGAAGTTTTGAAATAATACTGTCCAAAGTTTTGAAATATCCTATGATACACTGAAAATCTAAATAATGTAGCAGATATATTGCTCCATTTCTAAACTTTTCAATAATGTAATTGTTAAAGAAAAGTTTTTTGAAATAATACTGTGTCCAAAGTTTTGAAATGTCCTATGATACACTGAAAATCTAATATAATGTAACTATTACTTACATTGACCTTGAAAAGCTGCGATAAGAACTCTGAGACATAATATCCAGATCCCTCTTTAGCCCAGAAGTTGGGAACCAACCTTGTGACCGTAGAGCTCCAGAATAGAATGAATTAAACACCAATGACTTAGAACTGGAATTGGAGGCCGAATCTGTGGTGGTGTCTAATGTGGCCGAGACTGCCCCCGACTGGTTCTCTCTTAACAAAGCAGATTGCACATCCATGAGAGTTGGAAATGAATGAGTATTTGTACAAGCTGAAGCAGTTTCCATTTCTTGATTCCCATTCAAAACCTTCAAATTATCTGCATTCATGGTAGATACCAATAAATTTTCTGGAGTTTCTGACTGCAGAAACCCATCCACATAACCACAAACATCACCTTGTGATGAGAGGTCAGAGGATCTTATATTTATAACATCATGAAAGCTGCCTGCAAGGTTCTGGTCATCATGGAGTAGCTCGCTCATGTAACTGAAATCAAAATCATCTTCTAGTATTATATTCTCTTCTGATGGAGAATCCACACAGCTTCTCTGAGGCGAGACTGCATTGAATTTCTTCAGTATGGGGAGACTGCAGCAATAATCCCAGCAATCATTAGAGATTTCACTTGCCTGATCATGAAGCTGCTTTCTTTTGCCAATTCCACAAAAGCTCTGCATATTGGAATCCATGGCTAATTCATGACAGAAAAAGCTTCAGAAACCCAATATATATATATCAAAATCTAGATAAGGATGACTATAGAACGTTCACACTCGTTTCATTTATAGAAGACTAAAGTCTAAAACCCCAATGATGAATCCATGGTGGGGGCTGGTAATGTGAATTATAGTGTTGCCCCCACAAAGTAAAAGAGATAAAAAACGTCAATGGCGTTGACATCCGAGAAAGTTCCCGTGATACAGAGATGTGTACAATAAATAAAACGAAGGTTCGGGTGGACAAATTTCAACCCAACAAAGCTTGTAATGTTTTTAATGTCGTTTGTCTGGTTTTGGGTTGAAGTTTGAAGAGCAGTTGCATTTAAAATTTATTTAGAAGAATCGAAGAGGACAAAGGGTTGACCTGCCAGATCCCATGAGGTACACTTTGGCCCTTGACCACCCATCGATTTTTTTAATTTTTTTTCACTGTGCTGTCTGAGTTTGCATTATTGCATTTTACCCTGTCATGCCTTAAGTCAGCGGGTACTTCAAAACCCTTTGACGGTATTCCCCATAACGCAGCAAGATTTCGAATGCTGTGCATTAGGAGCAGGACAACGGATTAACGATTTGTATGTTTGGGGTTAATATTTGTCTGGTTTTGATTCAAAATGGTTGGTTTTTTTATTACTTTTATCATAGTTAAAAGGCTTACAAATGGATGAAGTTTATCTGCTTGGTATGTTTTATCGTGTTATATAACTGTGAGATGTTTTTGCTGTTTTCTGATCTTTTTTCTTAAATGTTTTTGTGTTACTGAAATGTGTGAGATTTTTTTTATTGTGTAGTTTGTAGAATTAAATGTTTTATTGTTTTTTTAAATGTTTTGTGAGATTTTTTTATTGTGTAATTGGTAAAATTAAAGGTTTTAATTTTTAAGTATTGAGGGGTTTTGGTAGTGTATTATACTAGATATCATTTTTTGAGATTTAAGTGAGTTAAAAGTAGAATTGAAACTAGTGAAATGAATCACATAGCGTTAATTATCACTTCCGAGACTTGCACCCAGTAACCAGGGAGGTCACCCATCACATATCGCCTATGGCTCAAGTCCCTTAACTTTGGAGTTTTCCTACAATCAAGCCCACTTAGCTTGCTATCCCAGTGTGGTTCATCATCACCTAGCCCTGATGATGAACCACACTGGATGGTTCGAAACACGTCAACAATATAATATATGTGTTTATTACCAAAATAATTCTGAAAATGTTAAAACTGTTAAATTTGTTGGTTCCAAATTTCTACCCTAATCCAATAATAAAAAGACTCATCTACAACAATATAGATCACAAAAATCTAAAATCAAGTAATGCTAAATTTATTTTAAAAAACACATTTTAAATAACTCAATTTTATAATCTTATAAAAATATCAAAACCTTTTTATTTTAAAATTTGATAATACATTTATATTTTTTAATATATAATATATATTTTAAATTATTTAAATAAAGATACCTTAAATTTTTTTATTTTTTATTTTTTTAATATATATCATTATTTAAAATAAATGTATAATTTTGTTTAAAATTTATATTAACAAATTTAGTAACACAAATATATTATTTTTAATAAACTTTTCACTGAATTTCAAAGAAATTTTATCCAAAAAAAATAAACATATAAACCATTTAAACTATGTTTGGAATTTATTTTCTAAATAAATAAAATGTAAACTGTGATTATAATATACACTAGAAGTGACATGGGTTAATTGTGACCACTACTACAATAACTCCTAAGAAGTTAGGTATGTCTTTTCCACTTCCCAAAAATTTATAACATAAAAATTATTATTTTGAAAAAACATTATTTAATATTAACCATTGTGTTATTATTATTTTACCTATCAAAATATTAAAACTTAAATATTTCTCAATTTTGATTATAAAATGTTTATAAATATTTTAAAATCTACAATGAGTTAAAAAAGTTTATATATATATATATATATATATATATATATATATATATATATATATATATATATATATATATATATATATTCTTAAATCAAAATAAAATTAGTATATGTCAAATAAAAATGGAAAAATTATCATTTAACTTTCTTTTTTACTCATTCATTTACCCTTAATCTCAAATCTAAAATATATAATATTTATTCAACAACCATATCCAAAGATTTTTGGAATTTCTTCCTGCTTTCTAATTTTATACAAAATTAATCATTTTAACTTTACAAAAACTTTGATGGATATCATAGGTTCAAATTCTCAAATGCTTTGTAATTACAATTATAAGCACATTTATTTTGAAGTAGGATTTCGAGAATTTTAATTACTAGTATTATCTGGATAATAAAGATTTAACTTCTATGAAATATACTAGAATATTCATAATAATAGTGATAAATCAAGAGTTAATATTTATCTCCAAGTTAGTTATGCTCTTTTAATCAATTTATCTCAAATTAATAAATAAAAATACATGTCATTCCCCGATCGGGGTGAGGGTAGCAAGATGGAATCCTCGAGATCCAAGACATGGTTAGAAGCCCAAGGCAAAAGGACGAAGAGGGAATTAGATCTTGCCAACCTTTTGCAAGGTGGCTAGATGCATGCAAGGCATTTATGACGATTTGAGAGATTGGTATGGTATCGCCCAATTGGAATTTTATGTTGCGCGTTGGTATCGAGCCATAGGAATTTCTAGTATTTTGGTTATAGGTCTAGAGGCAGTCTTAGGTGCACTCTCGAAGGTCCTTCCTGTGGCAGGTCGATTAGGTTCAGCGGCTCCCCTCCATTTTACAAAGGCTAGCGTCTTTGGGTATGTATTTTCTAGGATTCTTCCCCTTTCGACCCCTTTGATTAATTTATCTATAATCATTCATGGGGAACAAGTATCTAAGACAATATTTCGGGTTAGAATGTCTACATTCCGGAATTTGAGGAAGGAAAGTGTTGGGTTTTCTGTTGGGCAAACTCAATTTCGGTCGAATTGTCCCTATTATTTATGATATCCTTCTCTCATGGATGGGTATGCACCGGGGGTTTGTGCTTTGACATTTGTTTTGTATTCTGTGTATGGGGGCATGGGTTTTATTTCATGGATTCTTGTTTCTTCTGCTAGTTAGCATGAGAGGAGATTATTTGAACGATTATATGTCTTAATGGATTCTAGGTTTGGTTCTTCGGAGGCTCGGTAAACCATGGACTAATGATGTCGGTCTTTGTCAGTACACCCATATCATATATTGTGGACAATGTTTGTTTTATTTGTTTGATGTTCATAGTTTTGTGGCTTTCCTTTGTGTTATAATTGCAGGTGTTATTCCCAGATACACGCTCTAGGCTCGTCACCTCGACACCTACACTATAATAGGGTTTGAGGGTTGTCATCTTTGTTCTTTGTTTCATTATCATTGCCAGTGAAGTAATAGAATGGTGCAACCTTCCTCTAGAAGAGGCATTGGGATGGGAGAAAATCGGGGTCGGAATCAATGAGTGGAGCTTTGACGTGGTGGAATTCAACCACGTCCTTCTCCAGGTTGCAACCTTAGAACAAAATCTGGGCTCATTCATGAAGCGACCCAGGCCTACCAGACAAGCACCCAACCACTAATCCGCGAGCTTATTTTTGGGTGGGAAGCAGACCTGAACCGATAGGTAGCTGAAGAAAACTTGGAGGTTGGGGAATGGTTGGGGTTAGCTCCAAACCCTGGTCATACCAGAGGTTGCTCTTCGTAGTGTAAACAAACCGTCTACTTATTTTGGTTCATGAAAAACATTGTAGCAAAATCCCTATCCACTCCTGCAGCTTCTCTAGTGAAGACAAACCCTTTTCTTCCAGAAATTCATAAAGAATTCCATCTTATTCAATTTTAGATTCAACAACAAAATGTCCGCCTCAGTTGTATAGAAAATCATATTTTGTCTCCCTCAAACGGAATTGTTGGCTCGAGCGCGAAAGATCCAACTCATGTAGACTCTTCTGATGATTAGTAGTATGTCTAATCTAGTATGTTTAGCCATTGTAGCTCTAAAAGACAATGTTAAACTATTTTTCTTTTGGTTGGCTTATAATGTGGTACGGTGACAGATGTGGTTTCGCACTGGGCAGATTGAGGCCACCTTACCATTTGATTATGGATGTAATTTACCCTTTTTGATGAATGAAAGGTCTGTCAAACTTACAAAAACAAAAAAATGTCATATTTGGCATGTGATATTGATAAACCATATTATTGTTCATGGTATTGTAACAAAATCTATTTACAAGTTAAGAATTTTGATGGTAAAATGGAGGCGAATTATGGTGGTGAAAAATATTGTTACATGTTTTTTAAAGTGTACATATGTTTAATGAATATAGTGATTATTTTTTATAATAACACATATATTGATAATAATAATTTTTAAAAAATTACAATTTAGTTTATTTTTATGGTTTTTAAAATTTGGGTAATGTGAAATGTATTATAAGATAAGGGTGTTGTGTAGTAAGGCCACAAATTCGCCCCAAAAGTTAATTTTGGCTGGAATATTTTTTTTTCAAAAAATCTGATCATAGGAGTGTTTGAATTATTTTTTTTAATGATGGAAATGGATTCATCACTATCAAAAACCCAGTGGGTGATCTCCCAAAATATCTACTGGATTTTAGCAAAAAAATTATGCTCAAAATTTCTACCAAATTTTGGGAAAAAAACCATGCCCTAATTTCCCCTATTTTCTAAGGGAATTTGTAGACTCCTTATACTACTATTAAGATAAGTGTCCTTAGACTACTATTAAGATATGTGTTTTAATGTTTATCAAAAATGAATGTCTGATCTAAAACTTTTGTAATCCATAATTTAGATAAATGTCTCTAGGATTAATCACATCATAATGATTTGGTCCACGTTTGGAATCATCTATGATGTGATTAATCAGAAAATAATTCGAAAAACATTTATACATATATATGATCATATAACCCATCATCTTTTATATAGATTAATGTGACTTCAATTCTCAATTGCCTTAATATATATAACCCATCATATTGCATGATAAAGGTTAAATCCATCCATGAAACAGTTCTGTTGGAAAAACAAAAGCAAAACGTTAAGCAATTATCATTTCCCAAATATTTATACCTTAATTCCCTCGTAGGTAAGGAGCTTTGGTATCTTTCAATTTATCCTTACCCACCACCACATATCTCAGAAACCTACTTCCATGCCGTAAGGTTTTTTGGGTGTCTTTGAATTCATTCTGACCACAGAAAAGCCTCGAACCCGGCAGATTGATTGGAATCATAATGATCTATCTCGGCGAGGTACAATGGAAATTATAAAAATCTGTTTCGCCTGCAAGGTGCAATATTGTGTGTACAAGGGCAATTTAAACGAGGTAACAGGTCCAAAAAAACACAGCAGGCGACAGGTCAAAACTTTGGGAAGAAAAGAGAATGAACGTTAATAATATGGATACATTGAATTCAGAGTCAAATAGAAAAACAATGTGAATTGGGAATACAGACGACCACATTAAAGAGAAGAGGACAGACAGCGGACGTACCGCTTTGTATTTTTGCTGGTCTGAATTACGTGAGAGAGCTGTTGGTGTCTGCCCTCTAATTTGATGGACTACCTACCATACATTCACGTGCATGATATGGACTGCTTTTTGGGAGAAAATTATGAGTAAGAGAGGACAATTCACAATCCACGTCGTGTTTTGCAAAGTCAACGTTAATGTGTGTCTGTATCATCATCAATTTTTACACAGATTTTTGTGGGTTTAAATCTGGATCAGCGTAAGAGTGAAAAGGTGATTCTGATTTTCACAAAAGCAGACTGCTGCTTCTGAACTTCTGAGTGTTCTGGAAACAAAAAGTTTCAGAGCCTGTAAATGTCGGCTCACTTCCCAATGAATATTTGGCTACTTGTTGTAATAGTAAAAACAATGGGGATGTACTCTTCCGCCATTCATAATATCATAATATGCATTTCAAGGTAAAATAATCAAACAAATAAATATTATAATTTTAGATATAAGATGTTTGTGATTATAATTTAGATAAATGTATTTTTGATTAATTATATTATTAGGATTTGGTCGAATTATTTTATGTACAATCATATTAAAATGAAGATGGTTCGAAACATGAACCAAATCTTAATGATGTGATTAATAGTCTTCTCTTTAGTACACATCCTTAATAGTTTTGATGACTAGACTCATCCTCAACTAGTTGTGCTAGTGAGAGTGAGACTTGACCTAATTACTTTTAATAATTATTTGCAATGTATTTTACAATTTTTTTTAAGTAATTGTTATTGAAATTTAATTATATAATTTTTTAGTTAAAATAATATTTTTAAATGTATATATATATATATAATATATATATATATATAATTTCAGACAAAAATATGATTAAAAATATTTAAATCTATTTAAATTATTACTTTAAAAAAAACTATAAAAGTTATGTTATGAGTTTGTAAAATACAAATAGAAAATTGAAAAAAGAAAGATAGTCATGAATAATAGATTTATTACATTTATGCATAGTAAATTTATTGTATTATAGTAAAGTCATGTTAAAGAATAGAGAATGAAATTTCATTCTAAATATATTTGATAAAATTGTTATAATGTTTAAGTAATAAGATTGAGCAGAATATTATACCATTAAATATATGGTATGATTTTATATATTAGTTTCTCATATTTTCTAAATGTTTGAGATTATTAATGCATTTTTTTTCAACAATATTTATATATAGTGTTACTTAATTTTAATTGAATGTAGATGAATGACAATCAATTAGCTTAGATTTATCATTGTCTTTTTATTGTGTCTTTGTTCTACACATTGTTTTAACAAATTTCGCCTATATGCATAAATGAATTAAGAAAAATAAGAATGTAGATAATATTTTCAAAGAATGCATGTTGTTGCTTATGATTAAGTAATTTAATGTTGTTATCTAAACATTATCAAGCTCATGACAAATAATTTATAAGATAATAGTATTAACATATATTCCATGTAGGAGTTCGTCTATAAGTATAATTTATTAAGTTGAGTATAATCTACATAGTTTTAGATTAAGTAGATATTGACCCTTTTTTTTTCTAAAGTAGGAAGAAGTCTACAATAGTCAAGGCTACTAGCTTAGTCCTTTTCAATATAATCTAGAGATTTTGATGTGTAACTACATCATTATTTATAGACAAAACTTGGCCATCTAAAATAATCGGATAGTAATTTTTAAGGGGGTAAAGTTGCACTCTCGTGAGATATCTCTAGGTCTTGGGTCATTAAGATGTTTTCTTATGTCCAAGGAAAACCAACTCTTAGCCAATCAAAAGTAATTTAAGGTCATTATACTCCTAGAACAAATGACACTTCTATGCTAGATAGTACTTACAAGAAAGCCAATGTCCCATAATGTCATGATTGAGGTCATGTGCTTACAAGTAGCATCTAGCCCAATGTTGTACATGAAACTAGAAATTACCTTAATTACACTTTAACCTCTTTCTCATGAAGTATATGTCATTGAGATCTATCATTAACATAAAGACCCAACCAACTCCCCCAACAAATGTTTCTAAGAAACTATTTAATAATACTTTATTTGTATTTTTCTTTTTTGGTAATTTAACTATCATATATTAATTAGTATACTTTAAAAAGTACATTACTTCTGAGTTATATGTTAGGAATTGAATTTTTTTTTTGCTTTGGTTTCTAATAATAATAAATTTCATCATAACCTTAGTAAGTCTATTCAATATGTGACCTACATAAAATAGGAAGAAAATAAAAGTTGTGTTTCTTTTTTTTAACATTTCCACATTTAGTGTGCGAAATGTAGAATGTAGAGAGTATAGTATTTATTTTTCCCTATGACTAGGATCTTACATTCTTTTATTGTTGCAACTAGTGCAAAGTGCGTAACCGAGATTTCGAGTTGTTTTTCCCTTATCTAAATTTTCATTTTGCATTATGCTTGTAGAATGAGGATTGTAGAAAACTTTGTTGTGTTTCTTCCTATAGTCGAGTTTTAGCATTTTTGGTAATCACATCTAATGTTGAGTGTGAAGTCAAATTTCCAAAATATTTTTTCCTTATTTACATCTTAACATTTTTACATTTCACATATAAATGAAAAATGTAATATTTGTATTTGTTCTTCTCTTATTGTTCTTTCTTTCTTCACATTACCACATTTTGACATTATCACTTAATAACCATGTAATAAATTTCCTATCAATCTTAAATAAAATAAAATAAAATAAAATAATAATTTATTTATATTGACAACCCAACATAATTCATTTAAAAAAAAACTTAATTTAATTTTTTAACATAAAAATATATATATTAAACATCTTATCAACCCATCAATTAACTTGTTGAAAGTTAAAAACTATATATATCCAAATATCAAAGATGTTTGAGTAATAAAATAAACGTAAATGTGTTTATTATGGGGATATATACACATATACCCTTTAACCCTAAGTAGCACAATAGTTTTTGACTCTATGAGAAGTCGATTGTTATTGGTGTGGATTTTACAAACATGTCCTTTCTCATTAAAAAAAAATCTCCAGTTATATATTGGGAATACCTTGTCACATCTTCGCATATTATATGTTCAGGAAGCTATTTAAGCGACAAATGTTTTTATTTTTAAATTAAATGAATAAAGTGATGTCAACCCACTAGAATTTTGGAATATAAGCGCACGGTAGGAGTGATTCGAACACCCTAATTTTATTGATATTTTTTTTATAATTCAAATTGAAAGTGAACTAAGATTAGAAAGGGTTTTTAATTATAAGGGTTAATAAATTAAATTTTTATCATGATGTAGAATAAGATTAGAAAATGTTTTTAATTATAAGTGTTATTAAATTGAATTTTTATTTCGAATTTGAAATGTATGGTTGAATTTTTAATGAAAAGAGTTTAATTAGACGTTTGATTGATTCAGTTTTTCTAAGGTAAATACTAAATTGTGAATTTTTATGGTTATATGATTCATTGGAACTTGAAATGCATAGTTGATTTTTTAATAAAAAGAGTTCATTGGGATGTTTGATTGATGCACTTTTCCTAAGGTAAATGCTAAATTGTAGCATAGTTGTTTTGGGAATCTATTATAATTTGGAAGTTTATGATGAGATGTGACAATTCCAAGATACAAGGTAATTTGTAGCAAAAATATTCTTAGATATTGCATGTACTTAGTTCTAGACAAAAAACGATAGTAGTTCATTTGATTTGGACAAAAAATTATTGAAATTTTTGTGAAGATAGATGAGACAAACAAAGGTACATTTCTCACATGGACACTATGTAGACTTAAGTCATATTCAACCACTCTTAGTTTATCTTGATTCTCCCTTAGATGCATAAAATCCAAATAGATTGACATGAGGTCCTTTTTGGATCACTATTAAAATTATCAAAGAGATAGAATAGTCAAGTGCAATGATATATATAAACTATAATTTTTAGGATTAGATTACTTAGGAGAGCATCCCATCAAAATTATTAATATGAGCAAAATCTTTTAAGAGTTTTTACTATTTTTTTCATTTTATTAAACACTTAATAAAATGATTATGTAGCTTTAAACTTTATGTTAAAGGAATATATGCCATAATGTTAATTATCTTGATAAAAAACACACGTCTCTTTTTATTCTATGTTAACGAAAGATATGCCATGATGTTAATTATTTTGAGTAATTAACTAGTTAGGTTTTAAGAAAATATATATTATCACACTTTCAAGTATTGCTAATTTTATGTTCTTTATTCAAGTTTTTTTTTTCCAATTATTGTGTAATATATAGGATAAACATAAAAATATTTATCTCATAATTATATTGTAAAAAAAAAATTAACTAAATTATAACTTTATTTTATTAACATATAAATTAAAAATGCATGTATCAATATTCTTATTATGGAGATTCACCCCAGATTTAACATGGAAATATTGTAACGCCCCGTGATAAGACATGTAAACATTTGTTACTGTGTGAATTTTTCCTTTTAAATAGGTATTAGATGAGATATTAAATAAAGAACTAATTTAATTGTTAATATTTTGGAATGAGTTAACTCTAGGATCCTGCAAAAAATATTATGTTGAGAGATGTCATATTTGAATGATTATAAAAATGCTACAAAGGGTGGTTATTACCCAAAAATGTCTTTTGTAAAATAAAGAGGCAACATGGATTATTTCCTGAGGACCCAAAAAAAGGAGCAGTGAGGCTGGAGGCGAGGGAAAGAGAGAGAAATTGTTGCAAAGACTAAAGGACATGAAATCCTGGAGTTGGATGGCCAGTGGGATTCCTTCTTGTGAAAGACTATGTCTGGTAATGACCAGATAGTCTCATTCTAACTAGTGTATGTGACTGGCTCAGGGGTAAGATGCAATGAATGATTGATCTCTTGGACAGGCGGTGCATTCTATTTTCCTGCAATCTTGTGGTGGACTCATTAAGATTCAAATAAGTGATAAAATCTTTCTTTAATTTGCACAGTAGTAAGTTGCAGTATGAGGACAAGACATTGAGTTTAGGAATCTTAACATACACTCTTATGTAAACTGCAGGATGTAACATAAATGTTAAACAATAATATGATGTAACATAAATGCTAAATAGTATTGAGGAATACATATACATGCTACCTGTTTGTGAAAATATTTTTAAACTCTTGTGTTATAGGATGCGGTTCTAAGCCAAGCCATTGTTACTAGAAGCAGGGGACCAGTTCCTAAAATTTTATATTTCATTTAAAATTACTTACATTCATGAAAATGTTTCTAAATTCCTATTATAGGGTTTAATACTAAGTTGATCCAGTGTTACTGGCTGCAGAGAACTTGCCCCTATATGTATAAAACTTTTTTTTTAAAATAAATAATACTTGTAAGATTCGCACCGACCCTAGAGAATCTGAACAATAAGAATAGGAACGATGAATAGGAAAAAACCAGGATCAATAGTGGAAATAATTCCAATTGTCGTGAGCTAATGTTACTGTATGAAATAAAAGAACAATAATGCTATGAAATATATGTGAAATCCATAAAAAAGAGAAACTATGAAACCATTTTAACTATGAATCGAAGTTGTGGAGTTAAAATCACTTTGCGGGCATATCCCCTTTTGTTTATACAGGGACAAATTAACCACGAAAACAAAGAAATTAGTTGTATCATAATAGTAAATCGAGACATGGAACCAACCGAATGTGTACCATTGACAATGTCGCATGGTAAACAAATATACACATAGAAAAAAACCCTTCTAGTTCTCTATGACGCACGGTAATATAACATGGTCCAAGGAGCTGATATAACTTAGCCAACAGGTTGTATGGTATAGAAATCGACATTGGGTAGAATAAACTAGGTCTCCATAAATAGACTTGACAGTAAAAATTAGCAAGTACTTAATTATGTATATAATTAGAACCCTAAATTCAACATAGGGTCGAAAACCTCAACAACAAAGAACTATATAACTTAGTCTCTGAAGAAGAAGAACATTTAAATGACCCAAAACTATGCAAATATACCATAACCATAATCAAAACCTGGGAATGCCAAACATCTAACTAACAAAGGGAAGAAAACCCATTTCGTAACCCTGAACAAGGACTAAGAAAACCAGCGAAACCCTTTTGAGTTTGAATGAAAATCCTGCATGATACCAATACCATATGAAGGGTAAGAAAAAAGTAGGGGATTTTATAGAAAAGAATAATAAAATGAGAAAAAAATGGAATCAGAAATCTTCAAGTTAAATACATTATGTAACTCGAATAATTACCTATGCGTTGCCAAAATTAACTATTGAGAACCGCAGAGCCCTCCTCCTATAAAATTAAGTACATATTTCGTAGTTGAAGTAGGTTTAAATGAATACAGGAGTAGTCTGGGACCATAGCACAGAGATAGAATTATCCCATTCACCCATATGTCACTAGAAGTCATAGCTGCACCTAGAAGAGAAAAAGAGCTTGAATCAGTCAAACCCCAAATCTTCCAAAGTGTTCCAGCTAAAGGTAACTCATATCAATTAAAAGTGCCAGAATAAAGAGCGTGAAAATTAACCTTAGACGGGTAAAACCCTATTCATGCATGGTGAAGGAGTTGATCTCCAGCGAAGCTAGAAGGTGTTGTAACAAATGACAAGAAGCTCAAATGGAGTAGGGAGGTAAGAGGTGACCATCAAAACCTCCTTTTCCTCTCCACCATCCGATGTAGCACAAATATTAGAGAGCTGGGTTCCTCAGCCAGGTGGACAAGGGAAGTCCCCGACATAGTAACACATTTAATTATACTTTCAATTGCCACATATGAACAATCATAATCTAAAGGTTAAAGAAATGTTAACAAGCCTCGATACTGATTAATACAAAACCAAATTCATGGAGTCAAGTACTCCACGGTATGTACAAGTGCTATTACACCAAGAGGTTAGGTCTAATCACCAACTTCTTATCTTACCGGGGTCCTTTATGATTGGGGTGGGAATAATTAAAGTGACACTATAAAGTTTTTTTTTTTTTTTTTACTATGATGTAGGTTAGGTGCAGAGATATGTGACAAGTTGTATTAGAGCATGGCTACAACACTGTGGCCTGGAATGGGAAACCATGATAATAAAAAATGTGTTATTTGTTTCAAAGAGAAAGACAAGGACATACGTGATGAGAGGAGACAACAAAATAGTGCTAGCTTCCACTAGAATTCCTATAGGTCCTAACTCAACACTGATACATGGACCAAACCCAAAATTGTGGGTCCAATTGGGAAATGACACCTAAATCTTACAGATATGCCGATGGAGGTTGTACAGTAGTTGAAGGAGGAAGTAGTTAAATTAAAAGTTGATAATGAAATTTTTTTAAGAGATCAGGAAAGGATCATAAATAGCTTAACTGATCGACAAAAACAAAGGAATTTAGATCCAACAACTGAATATGGTGATCGAGAAGAGTCTCATCGGCAAATAGAGACCAACCCTCCATAGAAAAGTGCATCATGGGAATCGAAAAAAGGAAAGGATTCAGAAACTAAGAAGATGGAGTTTCGTAATACCTCTTAGAGTAAGAATTTGGGCTGAGGAAAACAACAAAAATTATAATTACAAGGGAAATTCAAGAAAATCAAGCCCCCAACGTTCGATGGTGAGTCTGAAGAGGCAGCAGAGGCATGGTTGGTCAATATTAATAAATACTTTCAAATTTACAAATACAATGATAATATAAAGGCTTGATTGGAAATTTACCAATTGCAAGGAAACCCCACTTTATTGTGGGAGGAGTTCAAAGTGGTTCAAGGGGTGGATGAACAAGGAATTACATGGGAAAAGTTCCAACATTTATTTAAGAATAAATATTTGACTCAGTGTTTTTATCACGAAAAGGTGAGGGAGTTCCATGTCCTCATACTGGGGTTGTTAACAATGGATGAATACATGGCTAAATTTACTTCGCTTATGAGATATGTTCCATACATAAGAGAAGAAAAGGAAAAATTACAAATATTTATAAGAATCTTGTCTTTTTTCATGAATGAGCGTCTGGAGTTTGACAATCCGAAAATGATGGATGAAGTTGTGCGTAAATCATGAATCTCCTATCAAAAAATGAAGCAGAAAGGAGATAAATTGAAAAGGAGGTATGATAAAAAGGGATACAAGTATATACATAATGGTAAAGGAGGGAAATTCAGCACCCATGAAAATTCACCAAAAAGTCAACAGAATAAAAATATGGGCAAAATTACACAGAAACCTATGGTGTTGGGTGAATAAAAAACCCCAGAGACTTTAACCAAATATGAGGTAGATCCATCCTCCAGACCCCCACTACAATGTTGGGGATGTGGGGAACCTCACTACATTAATAATTGGCCTCATCGGAAAAGAACCGAGCATATCGCACAATTTCAAGAAGCATCCACGATGGGAGAAGTGCCGAGGAGTCTGCCTAAGATCAATGCAGCCATGGAGGATCAACAAGCAGAATATCAACCGACGATGGTGGAATTGGAAGGTAAGATATTTAATCATGTTATGTCAGTTTTAATTTATACTGGATCTAGTTTGAGTTATATAATCCCCAAAATAGCTGAAGTATGTCATCTACAAACAATTAAATTTAAATCCCATGGTTGGTATAATTAGCTATAAGAGCTAAAGGAGGGTGTCTGCTAAAATCGATAATTTCACTATTATAATCGTAGATCAGCCCATCACAACAAATTTAAATATTTTCCCTCTAATATAATATTATATTTTGATTGGTATGGACTAGCTTGAGAGTCATTGGTCTCTAGTTAATTGTAAAGCCAAAACCATTAGCTACCTCAATGACGAGGGGGTTTGGCATGAAATTAAAGGAGTCCAAAGATGTGTGAAGTTGAGATCTGATAGTTGGGTAAATGTCTTAGGAAGGGATGTCAAATATATGCAGTACAGGTGGGGTACACTAATTGGAAAGAAAAAATCGTAAATTTAGAAAATATACCCATTGTACAAGAATTTCCAGATGTATTTTCGGAGGAGATTCTTAGATTACCTCCCAAGCGAGACATTGACTTTACTATAGAGTTAATTACTGAATTTTCCCTGTATCCAAATCCCCTTATTGTATGAGCATTCTGGAATTGATTGAATTAAAGATACAACTCCAAGAACTGTTGGAAAAAAATTACATCCTCCCAAGTGTGTCGCCTTCGGGGGCCCATGTACTTTTCGTGAAGAAGAAATATGGAACTTGGCGGCTATGCATCGACTACCATCAACTAAATAAACTGACTGTTAAGAATAAGTATCCATTACCCCGAATAGATGATATGTTTGACTAGGTGAAAGGAGCCACTGTATTCTTGAAGATTGATTTACATTATGGTTACCATCAAATCTGAATCAAGGAAGAAGACATATGAAAAACTTCCTTTAGAATCCTTTACAGGCACTATGAGTTTTTTGTATTACAATTTTGGATTACAAATTCCCCCACAACATTTATGTGTCTGATGAACAATATTTTCCTCCTGTATTTAGAAAAAATTGTTTAAATTTTTATTGATGATATCCTTATTTACTCTAAGAATATGGAGGAACACAAAAAAAAATTGCAAATTTTGTTGCAAATGTTAAGGGAACACCAACTATACGCTAAGTATATAAACTGTGACTTTCTAAAAGTTAAATTCAATATTTAGGACATATTATTACTCAAGAAAGAATAGCAATTGACCCTGAAAAAATTAAAACTATCATGGAGTGAAATGTTCCTAAAAATGTGGTTGACATTAGATATTTTATGGGGTTAGCTAGATATTATCGTCGCTTTATTGAAGGGTTTTCCATAGTGGCTTATCCCATTAACTCATTACAAAAAAAGGGGAGAGTGTTCCGATGGAAAAAAAAGTGTCAAAACATTTTATGAGTAGCAAACCTGGAACAAAATTTTGTTGTAACACCCTCTTCCCACATATACCCAAGTAACTAGTCAATTAGGGTAAACATGCGATGAGAGGCTACTAATATGATATTAAACCTCCTAAATGACCTTAAGGAAGTGTAATCAATGGAAATAATACAAACACAACTTACACAACATCAAAAACATCCTCAGGAGGTAACCCAATCTTCCATGCCCATGAACCCTAAGGGAGACTAAATTTTTGACCAATTAGAGCCTTAGATGTGGGCATGCCAAGGAAAGGTAGCGGCTAAAAGCATATAGCTGCAGGCATGCCAAGGAAAGGTAGCGACCAAAGCTCGGTTTGGTCAGTTTTGTGCCTGCAACTCCGAGATTTGTGCCACCTTTTTAGCCCCAGAGCCCAGGTCACTACCCAGAACATCATGAAACTATAAGGGATGATGAATAACATAAAAAAAAGGTACATAAGTAATCACATTATCAGGAACTCATCTAGACCCCTCCTAGCCATGACATGCATTTCATCAAACATGTCACAAACATTGCATCTATAGGTATAAACAACATGAGGTCTCATACTTATCCGAGAATATCTAAGAAGCATTTCTCCTTTACATCATTAGCTGAAATACAACCTATTTGAACATAGATACATTTTGCATTCATTTACGAGTAAAAACATAGATTGAGCCATACATCATCATTGATAAAATACATGCTTATAACTAGCATAATAACAACAGAAATACCATGGATACAACAACAATATAATACACATAATAAACATGAGGTCTCATACTTATCCGAGAATATCTAAGAAGCATTTCTCCCTTACATTATTAGCTGAAATACAACCTATTTGAACATAGATACATTTTGCATTCATTTACGAGTAAAAACATAGATTGAGCCATACATCATCATTGATAAAATACATGCTTATAACTACCATAATAACAACAGAAATACCATGGATACAACAACAATATAATACACATAATAAACATGAGGTCTCATACTTATCCGAGAATATCTAAGAAGCATTTCTCCCTTACATTATTAGCTGAAATACAACCTATTTGAACATAGATACATTTTGCATTCATTTACGAGTAAAAACATAGATTGAGCCATACATCATCATTGATAAAATACATGCTTATAACTACCATAATAACAACAGAAATACCATGGATACAACAACAATATAATACACATAATAACCAATACATTTTCATACCAAATACCAAAGGAATGAGATAATCATTACTAAATGTAAAAACCAATTGGAGATGGCACTTCCATGTTCCAACCAACCATAGATTGGTTGAGCCAAGTCTCACTTCATCCAATCACTCTTGTGCCATATTCCAAGCGTGAATGTGGGATCTCATAAAACACATCAATCACAATCAATCTAGGGATTCTAGAGGCCAAAACACCTCAACCCTCAACCAGTGATTCGACCTCACGGTTGGACATCACAACCATCATAGATTGGTCTCTATCCAACCTACTCCAAGGCTAAAAATTGTTTGTTCCAACCAAGGCTCCAGGACTAGTAACTCAACCCCAGTTGTTTCCAGGCTCCAGACCATTTTTCCAACCAAGGCTATAGGATTAGTAACTCAACCCACCTAGGGCTCCAGAGCATTTGTCCAACCAAGACTCTAGGACTAGTAACTCGACCCAACAACTGTCTGTCGGGCTCTTGAGCATTTGTCCAACCAAGGCTCCAGGAACTAATAACTCAACCCAAAAACTAAAGGAATCATGAGAACCAACTAGAAAAAAAATCAATGGAAATAAACCCGCAACACCATGGATATCCAGGGAATGGAAAGGCTAGGAAAATCCACATGCATACACCATGCATGCCAAAACTAGTGAGGAAAACATGCATTCAACTCAGTACATACAATCAAATCCCATTGTAGTTGTTGATCCCGATGTCTGCTTGTGCCTTCTTGCTCTTCCTTCGCCTTCTTGCTACAAATCACCAAGTATCCACACTCTCCAAGATTGCTCCAAGAAAACTCTAAGTATCCAAGAGTATGAGAAAGAGAGAGAGAGAGAATAATGAGAGAGCTCCAAAAATTCATTGACCAAAATCTTGAGCCAAAAACCTACCAATTGATCCTAAGGAGCCTTTTTATTAAGGATGCCTCTGTTTTCTTCAATTTCCATTATTTTCCTTCATTTTCCTCCTCCCATGTAACTTGTCACCTTTTACCTCCATTTTCTCCTAATTTCCATTATTTTAATAAATAAATGCGTCAATTAAAGCCTCATTCCTTTCCAATTCCTTTGCCAATTTCCTTAGCCATAATAAACAGAAGTGAACACCCGATAGGATGTTTTTTCTTCCTTTTAGCTTGGAATACATGTCCCATCAACCATGGTTATTATTTTAACTTATTACATGGAATTTTCACAAGGGATGTTACAATTTTGGTATGTACGGACACATGTAAAGAACGAGTGGGAGGGGTATTGATGTAGGAGGGGAGAGTGGTGGATTATGAATCCCTAAATGTTAAGGAACATGAATAAAACTACTTTGCATATGATCTAGAAATGTCTACAGTAGTACATGCCTTGAAATTGTGGCAACATTACCTACTTGGAAAGAGATTTGTGTTAATGAATGATCATAGTAGCCTCACCAATTATTTAAAAAAACCAACATTGAACATGTGGTAGGCATGATGGAAAACCTTACCAAGTGAGTTTGAATTTGATACTAAGCATCTCAAGGGAAAGGAGAATCGAGTAGCGGATGCCTTAAGTAGGAAATTGCATTTTTTATATGAAATTTCATTTAGTGAAGCTAAAAATGATTTTAAGGAACTAATTAAAGAAGTTTCCTTACATTATCCTAAATATAATTTTTTATGGAAGTAGTTACAACAACAAAAAAACCAAGAAGAACAACTAGGATATGGAATTAATAAGGATAAGTTGCTGATTTTTAAAAATTAACTTTATGTGCCTAATTAGCCAAGTATAAAACAAATAATATTAGATGAATATCATAAACATCCTTATGCAGTGCATCCTAGTTACCAAAATTTAATTACTGCCTTAACAACATATTTATTTTGGCCTGGTATGAAGAAGGATTTGACAAAATGTCTTGAATTCCAGCAGGTAAAAGTGGAACATCTGTCGGACTACTATATCCCTTTCCCATTCCTAAATGGAAGTGAGAAGTTATTACACTAGATTTTATTATTGGTTTACCCAAAACAAAAAGGAGGAATGATTCTATTATGGTATTAGTTGATAAGTTGAGCAAAAACACACACTTTGTACTAGTACAATCTACTTACAAAATAGTTTAGATCGCTAATATTTTCATGTGAGAAATCTTCTGGTTGCACGACATACCTAAGGTGGTGATATCAATTAGAGATGTGAAGTTTACCTTAACATTTTGGAAGGATTTGTTCACAAGATCTGGAACACAAATACATTTCAGCACTGCCTATCACTGTCAGACAGATGGATAGACTAAGAGGGTGAATCAAATGCTGAAGGATATACTGCGAATGTACATTATGAAACAACCCAACAAATGGGAGGATTATCTTCATCTTGTAAAGTTTTCCTACAATAATAGCTATCAAGCATCACTCAAAATGAGCCCTTTCAAGGTATTATATGGACGTAGGTGCAAGATACCCATTGATTGGTGTGGTCCTGAGGATAAAATGATGTTGGGACTTGAGATGTTGAAAGAGACATAAAATAATGTTAAAAAGATAATTATCGAATTTAAAAGCCGTTCAAGATAGACAAAAGATTTACGCAAAAAAAAAGAATTTATCGAGAATTCCAGGTTGGGGATCATGTTTATCTTCAAGTTAAGCATAAGAAAATTACCTTACAATGGGGAAGTTGTGATAGATTATCCCCTCGCTCGTGTGGACCCTTCCAGATCCTCGCATGATTAGGGCCAATAGCTTATCAGTTGGCACTACCGAGCCATATTCGGGTTCATAATGTGGTTCATGTTTCATTACTTAAGAAATATATATATATGATCCTAGACACGTTATTTCCTACAGAGACATACAGGTACATGATGAATAAGTTGTAGATATATATATATATATATATATATATATATATATATATATATATATATGTATGTATGTATGTATGTATGTATGTATGTATGTATGTATGTATGTATGTATGTATGTATGTATGTCAAGCTAGCAATAATGATGTATTGTGACTTTCAGGTTGAACCAAACGAAGATTTTCTAATCGAACTTCTGTGTATCTTAGACTAGAGAGAATTCATGTTGTGGAAGTGAGCTATAACCTAGGTTAATATCCAGTGGAAACATTTCGGCCCTGAAGAGGCCACTTGGGAAGATGAAAAGACTATGGAAAATATTTATCCTAGTCTATTTGAAAGGTTGGAAAACATTGGGACGATGTTTTCTTGAAGGGGGGGGAGATGTAATGCCCCTGGTAAGACATGAAAACATTTTTTATTCTGGGAAATTTTCCTTTTAAATAGGTATTGGATGAGATATTGAATAAATAACTAATAATTGTTAATATTTTGGAATGAGTTAACTATAGGATTCTGCGGAAAATACTATTTTGATTGAATTCACATTTGAATGGTTAGAAAATAGTTACAAGGGGTAGTTACTACTTAAAACTTTATTTTGTAAAATAAAGAGTAAATGAGAACTATTTCCTAAGGACCCAAAAAAGAGAGCACTGAGGCTGGAGGCGAGGGAAAGAGAGAAAAATTGTTGCAAATACTGAAGGACATGAAATCCTGGAGTTGGATGGCTAGTGGGATTCTTTCTTTTGAAACTATATGTCTGGTAGTGACCAGATAGTCTGATTCTAACCTAGTGTAAGTGACTGGACCAGGGGTGAGATGCAATGAATGACTAATCTCTTGGAGGGGTGGTGCAATATGTTTTCCTACAATCTTGTGGTGGACACATTAAGATTCAGATAAGTGATAAAATTTTTTCTTTAATTTTCATAGTAGTAAGTTGCAGTATGAGGAAAAGACATTGATTTTAGATATCTTAACATACAATGTTATGTAAACTGCATGATGTAACATAAATGCTAAACAGTAATAGGATGTAATAGAAATTCTAAAAAATAACAGGATATAACAAAAATGCTAAATAGTAATGAGAGATACATATACATGCTACCTGTTTGTGCAAATATTTTTAAACTCTTGTGTTACAGGAAGTGGTTCTGAGCCAAGCTAGTGTTACTAGCAGCAGGGAACTAGCTCCTAAAATTTAATATTTCATTAAAAATCACTTGCATTCATGAAAATGTTTCCGAATTCCTATTATAGGGTTTAATCCTGAGTTGAGCAGCATTGTTGGAAGAAGAGAACCAGTCCCTATATGTATACAACTTTGTAAATAATTAAATAATACTTGTAAGATTCATACTGACCCTAAATAATCCGAACAATAAGAACAGGAACGGTGAATAGAAAACAACCAAGATCAAAGTGGAAATAATTCCAATTGTCCTAAGCTAATGTTACTGTATGAAATTAAAGAACAATAATACTATGAAACATATGTGAATTCCATCAAAAAGAGAAGCTGCGAAACCCTTTTAACTATGAAGCAAATTTGTGGAGTTAAAATCACTTCGCGGGTAAAGCCCATTTTGTTTATGCGATGAAAAATTAACAAAGAAAACAAAGAACTTAGTTGTATCATAATAGTCCATCGAGACATGAAACCAATCAAACACAAACCATTGACAATGTTGCATGGTAAACAAATATACACACAGAGAAAAAACCATTCTAGTTCTCTATGTTGCACGGTAATATAACGTGGTCCGAGGAGCTGATATAACTTAGCTAATGTCGTATGGCATAACAACTTGCACTGGGTAGAATAAACTAGGTCTCCATAAAAAGACTCGACAATAACAAACAAGTACTTAATTATGTATATAATTAGAACCCAAAATTCAACATAGGTTTGAAACCCTCAACAACAAAGAACTATATAACTTAGTCTTTGAACGAGAAGAAAAATTAAACGACCCAGAACTAGGCAAATATATCATAACCAGAATCAAAACCTGGGAATGCCAAACCTCTGACTAACGAATGGAGGAAAACTCATTTCGTAACCCTGAACGAGGACAAAGGAAACCAACGAAAGCCTGTAGAGTTTGAATGAAAATAGTGCACGAAAACAAGACCATATGAAGCGTAAGAAAACAATAGGGGATTTGACATACATGAATAATAAAACGAGGAAAAAATTGGAATTAGAAATATTCAAGTTAAACACATTTTGTAGCTCGAATAATTACTTGTGAGCTTTCGAAATTAACTGCGGATAACCCTGGAGCCCTCCTCCAGTAGAATTTAGTACGTCTTCTATAGTTGAAGCAGGTTTAAATGAATACATGAGCAGACTAGGACCAAAGAACAGAGACAGAATTAGACTGATTCACTCATATGTCACATGAAGTCATAGTTGTGCACCCAAAAGAGAAAAAGAGCTTGAATCATTCAAACCCTAGATCTACGAAAGTGTTCCAGCTAAAGGTAACTCACACCAGTTAAAAGTGCTAGAATAAAGAGCACAAAAATTAATCTGAGACGGGTAAAACCATAGTCATGCATGGTGAACGAGTCGAGATCCAGTGAAACCATAAGGCACTGTAACAAATGTCAAGAAGATCGAATGGAGTAGGGCGATAAGAGGTGACCATCAAATCCTTCTTTTCCTCTCCACCATCTGATGTAGAACAAATATCTGAGAGTTGGGATCCTCTGCCAGGTGGACAAGGGCAGTCCCTGACATAGTAACACATTTAATTACACATTCAATTTCCACATATGAACAATAATAATCTAAAGGTCAAAGAAATGTTAACAAATTTAGATATTGATTAATACAAAACCAAATTCATGGATTCCACTCTACAATATGTACAAGTGTTATTACACCAAGAGATTAGGTTTAATCACCAACACCTTTAGGTGTAGAGATATGTGACAAATAATTAATTTATAAATAATTTTTTTTATAATACCATATTTTATGATTACCACGTGTTAAAAAAACCACAAATCATTATATATAACTAATTGTTTTTTAAGATAAATTCCAACCCTTTATTCTAACTATTATTAAAAATGTTTCATAAACATTTTATAAAAATTAAATATTTATTATCCAACTATTAAATTTTAATAATTAAATAAAAATTCCAAAAAAATTATTAAAAAATAAACACATCTATCATCCATATAATAATTTTTTTAATTCATTATTATATATAATATTATAAATTATACTTTTAATTTTTTAATTAAGCAAAAAGAACTTTTAAATATATTAAAATCTAAACTTTTACAACTACTTACTATCAAGTTATTTTCTTATCTCTTTCTCTTACGTACCACTTTGTTGTACATTGTACAATCTAATTTATGAAAACTACGTTGGGGTGTTACAATTTTTTAATTTTAATTTAAATCTAAATCATTGTTGTTTTTTTTTAAATCCGAAAAAAGAACAAATTTTATATTAAAGAGCATAAAAAGTTACAGAGCATATACATTTAAGCATTGAAAAATAAAGAGAGAAAACGCCCTGAAAGACACAATCCAGTGAGAACCACCAGTGCTACTGAAAGCCACTCATAGTCCAAAAAGATAACCAAGCCTCTCCAAAACAAATGAGAAAACGACCCACAAGGCACCACTGTCCAATAATACATCACCGAGGAAACATACAGTACCCTGATGTGCCGTAAGAAACCTTGATATGTGGTAATAAATTCTAGTAAAGGAAAAGGGTTAATTTACTTCATAGAAAATATTACTTAAGTGTATATAGAGGTATTTAATTGTATTTAATGTTTTTAATATGTATTTTGGTATATTGATAAATAATTGGAGTAGAGTGGATTGGCTCAATCAATTGGTTGTTTTAAGCTCCATCTTTATTGTGTGCTTCATTTAATGCTCATAGTATATCAAAGTATTGATAAATTTAATCTAAATATTATATATTAAATTCAAATGTTTAGGGTTTTTTACCATGATACTTTAGATAAATAATTGAGATATAGATTTTAATTATATAGAAACATGATTTTATTTTTGAGAAAATGTTAAAATTTTGTCAAGGATTATTAATTATTGTAAATTGATTTATCATTAAAAGATTAGAAAAGTAAGTGAAGAATGTAGTAATTTTAAAAATAAAATATTTTTATGTTCTTGAATGAGTATGTTTTGTTTATGTCTTTTATTAAGTGATCTTTGTGGGTTGATTGACCATTCTTTTTTTTAGCTATGAAATATTACTAAGAATGGCTTGTCATGCTAAGAGCATACTAATGGCCTTGAAACTTCACGCTCAACTCAAGAAGATAGACAAAAAAAAAAAAAAAAAGTTTCATTAGGGTTTTTGGTAAGTAGTCATCCATTTCATGAAGAAAATACAAACCTATCGTGAGGTTGTAGCAATTTGATATCTCATAGAGACTAAATTGCATCCAACCCTAATAGAAATGCAATTACTAATGATGACCATCTCTTTATCATAAAAATCATTTCTAAAGCTAATGAATAGTGGTTATCCACAAATAAACGAGTCTAGTTCAAAATCTCCTTAATCTCCTTATGAGAACATTATTTAAATTGGTATTATATAGAAAATTGCTCCTATCATTTTACAACCTAAGTGGTGATTGTGAAAAAAATTCAATGAGAATACAACTAATTCTAATTACACACCACCTGTCTTTATTTATTAACTTAAAAAATGTACAATCAAAACCATTTGTAAAGATATATCCTATATTAATATTTGTTAAACCAACTTTAATATAAAATTAAGGAGAAATAATATAGTGATTAGTTTGTGTTTCATCTTTATTCTATAATATAGATTATTGTAACACCTCTCTTCATATTGACCTCTCAAAAATACAAATTTACTAATTGTGTAAGTTCCATCAAAAAAATTTGTACAAAATTACAATCAGTTACAAATGATATGTATTAAATACTTCTCTTTATTTGTTCTAAATGCATTATTTTACATTATTTTAATATTTTACAATTGGAAAACATGCTTGAATTACTCTTTCATATATGTATTATTAATGTTATCATTAATAAAAATTAATTTAAATGTAAATTTGCAATTTCTTAGTTAAATAATATTAAATACTTGTTTTATATATATATATATATATATATATATATATATATATATATATTTGTATTATAAAAACTATATATATATATATATATATATATATATATATATATATATATATATATATATATATATATATATATATATATATATATATATATATTAATAATTGATACATGATTAATAATTATTTAAAAAATATATAAACAGCACAATAATATAAAAAGGAATTAAACCAAGTTAAAAATCAATCATAAATATCAAACCCTAATCATAAAATTAAAAAAATAATTATAACTATTGATAGAACATTTTCATAGAGTTTTTTTCCTATTTCAATTCATAAAAGAATTAATAAAAAAATGGGAAGATTATGATTCATTTTTTTATTCTAGGCCAAATATATTGATAGAGTTAAGATATTTGTCCTTAAAATAATAGGATTTTGAATTCATACATGGAATATTTTATAATTAATTATAATTTATTCTAGGTTAATATAGATCCATCTTAATTCTAGATCTATCAAGTTTTGAGAAACATCAAAAAATATATATATATATATTGAATTTTGTTGGTAAGAAAATTACTTTCAATTTTATTAATAAAACCAAAGTTATAAATTAAATTGAATTGATTTATTACGTTTTACTTTTTTATTTTTTTAATTGAGTTTACATTATACTTTATTGCTATTATTATTTTATTTAATGCTTCATTTTATGGACATTTACAACATTTCTCTTGTATTAAGTTGATATTTAAATGTTTATCCTCTTTACAACTACTCTAATATTTCTCCTATATTGAATTAACATTTAAATATTAACACTTATTTACAAACACTACAATATGTCTCCCATATTATGTTAAGCATAATAAAAATACAATACCAATTTAAATAATATAATTTATTGACAATACAAATACAACAAATACAAATGAAATATATAATATAAAACTTATGGAATTTCATACACAAGAAAATATATTATTCAAAATTAATCAATACATAAGTTAAATGTTATAACTACATCATATGGTCAATATCAACTATAATACAAAACAATTTCACACAATATATAGTGTTTGATAATATTGAATTCCAAAAGAAAATCACATCCACAGACATTTTAGCTATTAATGTTCACACATTGCATGATATAGAATTTCAATGAAAGTAGATCAAGGAAATTTCAATGAAAGTAGATCAATTCCAAAAAGAAATTGGTAACCTCTACAGTATGAATATTAGAGATTCAATACCAGATTCAATACGAGTAAATTAGTATAAAATATCATATTATATGAAAATTCAGTAGAAATTTTTTATCTAACAATAATAATTATTAAAATCAATGTCCAAAATTAAAATCAATGTCCAAAATCATAGATTATAAAGATTGGAAATGAGTATCTTGTAGGCTTACAATTCTAGAGATAAATTTTAAAATAATCATCCAATGTTCTAGATCATAAGTCTTGCAAATGGGTATGTCATAGGCTTACAAATTTATAAAATGAGTCCATTTGACTATTCTTTATTACCTATATAATTTCAAAAGTTACAGAATTTACCCAAAGGTAAAGGTTGTGGTCTTGGAAAATGAGTTTATTCAACTCAATTTTGTCATAGGCTTACAAATTTATAAAATGAGTCCATTTGACTATTCTTTATTACCTATATAATTTCAAAAGTTACAGAATTTACCCAAAGGTAAAGGTTGTGGTCTTGGAAAATGAGTTTATTCAACTCAATTTTGTTTTGGGACCGATACACATAGTAAGAGACATATTTGAGCTTTTGTTGATTTAAGATAATTTTTTCATATAAATTAATTAGTATTTAATTTTTAAAAATTTAATTTTTTTTTGTAGAGAAAGTGGTATCTATTAAAATTTTGTTAACTCAATTTTTGTTATTATATTGTTGATAGATTATTAGTTACTAAGAAATGTAGATGTTTTTTTATATTGCATTTCTCAACCAAACCACATGAATGACTAAATTCATGACCTAAATTATGGCAACATGCAACCTATAAGTAAAATCATCACTAACTTTCAACCCAAATGACAAATAAGGAGTTTTAGTATGTGGAAGCATGAATATTTTTTATCTTCTCATACCCTAGACGAACTTCCATGCAACCCATTACCCATTTTTGGACTAATCAACAAGGATACTCCATGTGCTTGCACACATTAAAACCATGGCTTGAAATAGTTCTAGAATCACATATTAAAGCATATATTTAATCTCATAACATATTATCATACCCTAACTCAATCTGCAATATATACAATGTTGATGCAATAACACATCAATGCACCCTTACTACTTCCTTATCACACTGGGAAAAATATCAATACTTATCATAACGACCTAGAACTAGGCAAATATATCATAATATACTTGAGATTTTGATGTGTAACTACATCATTATTTATAGACAAAACTTGGCCATCTAAAATAATCGGATAGTAATTTTTAAGGGGGTAAAGTTGCACTCTCGTGAGATATCTCTAGGTCTTGGGTCATTAAGATGTTTTCTTATGTCCAAGGAAAACCAACTCTTAGCCAATCAAAAGTAATTTAAGGTCATTATACTCCTAGAACAAATGACACTTCTATGCTAGATAGTACTTACAAGAAAGCCAATGTCCCATAATGTCATGATTGAGGTCATGTGCTTACAAGTAGCATCTAGCCCAATGTTGTACATGAAACTAGAAATTACCTTAATTACACTTTAACCTCTTTCTCATGAAGTATATGTCATTGAGATCTATCATTAACATAAAGACCCAACCAACTCCCCCAACAAATCTCTATAAGAAACCATTTAATAGTATTTTTTTTACATTTTTCTTTTCTTTTCTTTTTTGCTATTTTAACTACTAATATATTAATTAATATACTTTAAAATGCACATTATTCCTTAAGTATATATCAAGGAATTGAATTTTTTTTCCCTTTAGTTTTTAATAATAATAAATTTGATCATAGCCTTAGTAAGTCTATCTCAATAATGTATCCTGCTCACATAAAGAAAGAAAATAAAGTTGTGTTTCTTTTTTTAACATTTCCATACATTTAGTGCGAAAATGTAGAATGTAGAGAGATAGTATTTATTTTTCCCTGACTAGATCCATTCTTTTATTGCTGCAACTAGTGTGCAACCTAGATTTCAGCAGTTGTTTTTCCTCTTTATCTAAATTTCTCATATATTTTGCTTTATGCTTCTAGAGTAGAAATTATGTGGATTGTAGAAAACTTGTTGCTAAAGTTTCTTCCTATAGTTTTAGTTTAGCATTTTTTGGTAATCTAAGCATCTCCTAATATTCTAATGTTGAGTGTGAAGTCAAATTTCCAAAATATTTTTTCCTTATTTACATCTTAACATTTTTACATTTCACATATAAATGAAAAATGTAATATTTGTATTTGTTCTTCTCTTATTGTTCTTTCTTTCTTCACATTATCACATTTTGACATTATCACTTAATAACCATGTAATAAATTTCCTATCAATCTTAAATAAAATAAAATAAAATAAAATAATAATTTATTTATATTGACAACCCAACATAATTCATTTAAAAAAAAAAACTTAATTTAATTTTTTAACATAAAAATATATATATTAAACATCTTATCAACCCATCAATTAACTTGTTGAAAGTTAAAAACTATATATATCCAAATATCAAAGATGTTTGAGTAATAAAATAAACGTAAATGTGTTTATTATGGGGATATATACACATATACCCTTTAACCCTAAGTAGCACAATAGTTTTTGACTCTATGAGAAGTCGATTGTTATTGGTGTGGATTTTACAAACATGTCCTTTCTCATTAAAAAAAAATCTCCAGTTATATATTGGGAATACCTTGTCACATCTTCGCATATTATATGTTCAGGAAGCTATTTAAGCGACAAATGTTTTTATTTTTAAATTAAATGAATAAAGTGATGTCAACCCACTAGAATTTTGGAATATAAGCGCACGGTAGGAGTGATTCGAACACCCTAATTTTATTGATATTTTTTTTATAATTCAAATTGAAAGTGAACTAAGATTAGAAAGGGTTTTTAATTATAAGGGTTAATAAATTAAATTTTTATCATGATGTAGAATAAGATTAGAAAATGTTTTTAATTATAAGTGTTATTAAATTGAATTTTTATTTCGAATTTGAAATGTATGGTTGAATTTTTAATGAAAAGAGTTTAATTAGACGTTTGATTGATTCAGTTTTTCTAAGGTAAATACTAAATTGTGAATTTTTATGGTTATATGATTCATTGGAACTTGAAATGCATAGTTGATTTTTTAATAAAAAGAGTTCATTGGGATGTTTGATTGATGCACTTTTCCTAAGGTAAATGCTAAATTGTAGCATAGTTGTTTTGGGAATCTATTATAATTTGGAAGTTTATGATGAGATGTGACAATTCCAAGATACAAGGTAATTTGTAGCAAAAATATTCTTAGATATTGCATGTACTTAGTTCTAGACAAAAAACGATAGTAGTTCATTTGATTTGGACAAAAAATTATTGAAATTTTTGTGAAGATAGATGAGACAAACAAAGGTACATTTCTCACATGGACACTATGTAGACTTAAGTCATATTCAACCACTCTTAGTTTATCTTGATTCTCCCTTAGATGCATAAAATCCAAATAGATTGACATGAGGTCCTTTTTGGATCACTATTAAAATTATCAAAGAGATAGAATAGTCAAGTGCAATGATATATATAAACTATAATTTTTAGGATTATATTACTTAGGAGAGCATCCCATCAAAATTATTAATATGAGCAAAATCTTTTAAGAGTTTTTACTATTTTTTTCATTTTATTAAACACTTAATAAAATGATTATGTAGCTTTATACTTTATGTTAAAGGAATATATGCCATAATGTTAATTATCTTGATAAAAAACACACGTCTCTTTTTATTCTATGTTAACGAAAGATATGCCATGATGTTAATTATTTTGAGTAATTAACTAGTTAGGTTTTAAGAAAATATATATTATCACACTTTCAAGTATTGCTAATTTTATGTTCTTTATTCAAGTTTTTTTTTTCCAATTATTGTGTAATATATAGGATAAACATAAAAATATTTATCTCATAATTATATTGTAAAAAAAAAATTAACTAAATTATAACTTTATTTTATTAACATATAAATTAAAAATGCATGTATCAATATTCTTATTATGGAGATTCACCCCAGATTTAACATGGAAATATTGTAACGCCCCGTGATAAGACATGTAAACATTTGTTACTGTGTGAATTTTTCCTTTTAAATAGGTATTAGATGAGATATTAAATAAAGAACTAATTTAATTGTTAATATTTTGGAATGAGTTAACTCTAGGATCCTGCAAAAAATATTATGTTGAGAGATGTCATATTTGAATGATTATAAAAATGCTACAAAGGGTGGTTATTACCCAAAAATGTCTTTTGTAAAATAAAGAGGCAACATGGATTATTTCCTGAGGACCCAAAAAAAGGAGCAGTGAGGCTGGAGGCGAGGGAAAGAGAGAGAAATTGTTGCAAAGACTTAAGGACATGAAATCCTGGAGTTGGATGGCCAGTGGGATTCCTTCTTGTGAAAGACTATGTTTGGTAATGACCAGATAGTCTCATTCTAACTGGTGTATGTGACTGGCTCAGGGGTGAGATGCAATGAATGATTGATCTCTTGGACAGGTGGTGCATTCTATTTTCCTGCAATCTTGTGGTGGACTCATTAAGATTCAAATAAGTGATAAAATCTTTCTTTAATTTGCACAGTAGTAAGTTGCAGTATGAGGACAAGACATTGAGTTTAGGAATCTTAACATACACTCTTATGTAAACTGCAGGATGTAACATAAATGTTAAACAATAATATGATGTAACATAAATGCTAAATAGTATTGAGGAATACATATACATGCTACCTGTTTGTGAAAATATTTTTAAACTCTTGTGTTATAGGATGCGGTTCTAAGCCAAGCCATTGTTACTAGAAGCAGGGGACCAGTTCCTAAAATTTTATATTTCATTTAAAATTACTTACATTCATGAAAATGTTTCTAAATTCCTATTATAGGGTTTAATACTAAGTTGATCCAGTGTTACTGGCTGCAGAGAACTTGCCCCTATATGTATAAAACTTTTTTTTTAAAATAAATAATACTTGTAAGATTCGCACCGACCCTAGAGAATCTGAACAATAAGAATAGGAACGATGAATAGGAAAAAACCAGGATCAATAGTGGAAATAATTCCAATTGTCGTGAGCTAATGTTACTGTATGAAATAAAAGAACAATAATGCTATGAAATATATGTGAAATCCATAAAAAAGAGAAACTATGAAACCATTTTAACTATGAATCGAAGTTGTGGAGTTAAAATCACTTTGCGGGCATATCCCCTTTTGTTTATACAGGGACAAATTAACCACGAAAACAAAGAAATTAGTTGTATCATAATAGTAAATCGAGACATGGAACCAACCGAATGTGTACCATTGACAATGTCGCATGGTAAACAAATATACACATAGAAAAAAACCCTTCTAGTTCTCTATGACGCACGGTAATATAACATGGTCCAAGGAGCTGATATAACTTAGCCAACAGGTTGTATGGTATAGAAATCGACATTGGGTAGAATAAACTAGGTCTCCATAAATAGACTTGACAGTAAAAATTAGCAAGTACTTAATTATGTATATAATTAGAACCCTAAATTCAACATAGGGTCGAAAACCTCAACAACAAAGAACTATATAACTTAGTCTCTGAAGAAGAAGAACATTTAAATGACCCAAAACTATGCAAATATACCATAACCATAATCAAAACCTGGGAATGCCAAACATCTAACTAACAAAGGGAAGAAAACCCATTTCGTAACCCTGAACAAGGACTAAGAAAACCAGCGAAACCCTTTTGAGTTTGAATGAAAATCCTGCATGATACCAATACCATATGAAGGGTAAGAAAAAAGTAGGGGATTTTATAGAAAAGAATAATAAAATGAGAAAAAAATGGAATCAGAAATCTTCAAGTTAAATACATTATGTAACTCGAATAATTACCTATGCGTTGCCAAAATTAACTATTGAGAACCGCAGAGCCCTCCTCCTATAAAATTAAGTACATATTTCGTAGTTGAAGTAGGTTTAAATGAATACAGGAGTAGTCTGGGACCATAGCACAGAGATAGAATTATCCCATTCACCCATATGTCACTAGAAGTCATAGCTGCACCTAGAAGAGAAAAAGAGCTTGAATCAGTCAAACCCCAAATCTTCCAAAGTGTTCCAGCTAAAGGTAACTCATATCAATTAAAAGTGCCAGAATAAAGAGCGTGAAAATTAACCTTAGACGGGTAAAACCCTATTCATGCATGGTGAAGGAGTTGATCTCCAGCGAAGCTAGAAGGTGTTGTAACAAATGACAAGAAGCTCAAATGGAGTAGGGAGGTAAGAGGTGACCATCAAAACCTCCTTTTCCTCTCCACCATCCGATGTAGCACAAATATTAGAGAGCTGGGTTCCTCAGCCAGGTGGACAAGGGAAGTCCCCGACATAGTAACACATTTAATTATACTTTCAATTGCCACATATGAACAATCATAATCTAAAGGTTAAAGAAATGTTAACAAGCCTCGATACTGATTAATACAAAACCAAATTCATGGAGTCAAGTACTCCACGGTATGTACAAGTGCTATTACACCAAGAGGTTAGGTCTAATCACCAACTTCTTATCTTACCGGGGTCCTTTATGATTGGGGTGGGAATAATTAAAGTGACACTATAAAGTTTTTTTTTTTTTTTTACTGTGATGTAGGTTAGGTGCAGAGATATGTGACAAGTTGTATTAGAGCATGGCTACAACACTGTGGCCTGGAATGGGAGACCATGATAATAAAAAATGTGTTATTTGTTTCAAAGAGAAAGACAAGGACATACGTGATGAGAGGAGGCAACAAAACAGTGCTAGCTTCCACTAGAATTCCTATAGGTCCTAACTCAACACTGATACATGGACCAAACCCGAAATTGTGGGTCCAATTGGGAAATGACACCCAAATCTTACAGATATGCCGATGGAGGTTGTACAGTAGTTGAAGGAGGAAGTAGTTAAATTAAAATTTGATAATGAAAATTTTTTAAGAGATCAGGAAAGGATCATAAATAGCTTAACTGATCGACAAAAACAAAGGAATTTAGATCCAACAACTGAATATGGTGATCGAGAAGAGTCTCATCGGCAAATAGAGACCAACCCTCCATAGAAAAGTGCATCATGGGAATCGAAAAAAGGAAAGGATTCAGAAACTAAGAAGATGGAGTTTCGTAATACCTCTTAGAGTAAGAATTTGGGCTGAGGAAAACAACAAAAATTATAATTACAAGGGAAATTCAAGAAAATCAAGCCCCCAACGTTCGATGGTGAGTCTGAAGAGGCAGCAGAGGCATGGTTGGTCAATATTAATAAATACTTTCAAATTTACAAATACAATGATAATATAAAGGCTTGATTGGAAATTTACCAATTGCAAGGAAACCCCACTTTATTGTGGGAGGAGTTCAAAGTGGTTCAAGGGGTGGATGAACAAGGAATTACATGGGAAAAGTTCCAACATTTATTTAAGAATAAATATTTGACTCAGTGTTTTTATCACGAAAAGGTGAGGGAGTTCCATGTCCTCATACTGGGGTTGTTAACAATGGATGAATACATGGCTAAATTTACTTCGCTTATGAGATATGTTCCATACATAAGAGAAGAAAAGGAAAAATTACAAATATTTATAAGAATCTTGTCTTTTTTCATGAATGAGCGTCTGGAGTTTGACAATCCGAAAATGATGGATGAAGTTGTGCGTAAATCATGAATCTCCTATCAAAAAATGAAGCAGAAAGGAGATAAATTGAAAAGGAGGTATGATAAAAAGGGATACAAGTATATACATAATGGTAAAGGAGGGAAATTCAGCACCCATGAAAATTCACCAAAAAGTCAACAGAATAAAAATATGGGCAAAATTACACAGAAACCTATGGTGTTGGGTGAATAAAAAACCCCAGAGACTTTAACCAAATATGAGGTAGATCCATCCTCCAGACCCCCACTACAATGTTGGGGATGTGGGGAACCTCACTACATTAATAATTGGCCTCATCGGAAAAGAACCGAGCATATCGCACAATTTCAAGAAGCATCCACGATGGGAGAAGTGCCGAGGAGTCTGCCTAAGATCAATGCAGCCATGGAGGATCAACAAGCAGAATATCAACCGACGATGGTGGAATTGGAAGGTAAGATATTTAATCATGTTATGTCAGTTTTAATTTATACTGGATCTAGTTTGAGTTATATAATCCCCAAAATAGCTGAAGTATGTCATCTACAAACAATTAAATTTAAATCCCATGGTTGGTATAATTAGCTATAAGAGCTAAAGGAGGGTGTCTGCTAAAATCGATAATTTCACTATTATAATCGTAGATCAGCCCATCACAACAAATTTAAATATTTTCCCTCTAATATAATATTATATTTTGATTGGTATGGACTAGCTTGAGAGTCATTGGTCTCTAGTTAATTGTAAAGCCAAAACCATTAGCTACCTCAATGACGAGGGGGTTTGGCATGAAATTCAAGGAGTCCAAAGATGTGTGAAGCTGAGATCTGATAGTTGGGTAAATGTCTTAGGAAGGGATGTCAAATATATGCAGTACAGGTGGGGTACACTAATTGGAAAGAGAAAATCGTAACTTTAGAAAATATACCCATTGTACAAGAATTTCCAGATGTATTTTCGGAGGATATTCTTGGATTACCTCCCAAGCGAGACATTGACTTTACTATAGAGTTAATTACTGGATTTTCCCCTGTATCCAAATCCCCTTATCGTATGAGAATTCTGGAATTGATTGAATTAAAGATACAACTCCAAGAACTGTTTGAAAAATATTACATCCTCCCAAGTGTGTCGCCTTCGGGGGCCCATGTACTTTTCGTGAAGAAGAAATATGGAACTTGGCGGCTATGCATCGACTACCATCAACTAAATAAACTGACTGTTAAGAATAAGTATCCATTACCCCGAATAGATGATATGTTTGACTAGGTGAAAGGAGCCACTGTATTCTTGAAGATTGATTTACATTATGGTTACCATCAAATCTGAATCAAGGAAGAAGACATATGAAAAACTTCCTTCAGAATCCTTTATAGGCACTATGAGTTTTTTGTATTACAATTTTGGATTACAAATGCCCCCACAACATTTATGTGTCTGATGAACAATATTTTCCTCCTGTATTTAGAAAAAATTGTTTAAATTTTTATTGATGATATCCTTATTTACTCTAAGAATATGGAGGAACACAAAAAAAAATTGCAAATTTTGTTGCAAATGTTAAGGGAACACCAACTATACGCTAAGTATATAAACTGTGACTTTCTAAAAGTTAAATTCAATATTTAGGACATATTATTACTCAAGAAAGAATAGCAATTGACCCTGAAAAAATTAAAACTATCATGGAGTGAAATGTTCCTAAAAATGTGGTTGACATTAGATATTTTATGGGGTTAGCTAGATATTATCGTCGCTTTATTGAAGGGTTTTCCATAGTGGCTTATCCCATTAACTCATTACAAAAAAAGGGGAGAGTGTTCCGATGGAAAAAAAAGTGTCAAAACATTTTATGAGTAGCAAACCTGGAACAAAATTTTGTTGTAACACCCTCTTCCCACATATACCCAAGTAACTAGTCAATTAGGGTAAACATGCGATGAGAGGCTACTAATATGATATTAAACCTCCTAAATGACCTTAAGGAAGTGTAATCAATGGAAATAATACAAACACAACTTACACAACATCAAAAACATCCTCAGGAGGTAACCCAATCTTCCATGCCCATGAACCCTAAGGGAGACTAAATTTTTGACCAATTAGAGCCTTAGATGTGGGCATGCCAAGGAAAGGTAGCGGCTAAAAGCATATAGCTGCAGGCATGCCAAGGAAAGGTAGCGACCAAAGCTCGGTTTGGTCAGTTTTGTGCCTGCAACTCCGAGATTTGTGCCACCTTTTTAGCCCCAGAGCCCAGGTCACTACCCAGAACATCATGAAACTATAAGGGATGATGAATAACATAAAAAAAAGGTACATAAGTAATCACATTATCAGGAACTCATCTAGACCCCTCCTAGCCATGACATGCATTTCATCAAACATGTCACAAACATTGCATCTATAGGTATAAACAACATGAGGTCTCATACTTATCCGAGAATATCTAAGAAGCATTTCTCCTTTACATCATTAGCTGAAATACAACCTATTTGAACATAGATACATTTTGCATTCATTTACGAGTAAAAACATAGATTGAGCCATACATCATCATTGATAAAATACATGCTTATAACTAGCATAATAACAACAGAAATACCATGGATACAACAACAATATAATACACATAATAAACATGAGGTCTCATACTTATCCGAGAATATCTAAGAAGCATTTCTCCCTTACATTATTAGCTGAAATACAACCTATTTGAACATAGATACATTTTGCATTCATTTACGAGTAAAAACATAGATTGAGCCATACATCATCATTGATAAAATACATGCTTATAACTACCATAATAACAACAGAAATACCATGGATACAACAACAATATAATACACATAATAAACATGAGGTCTCATACTTATCCGAGAATATCTAAGAAGCATTTCTCCCTTACATCATTAGCTGAAATACAACCTATTTGAACATAGATACATTTTGCATTCATTTACGAGTAAAAACATAGATTGAGCCATACATCATCATTGATAAAATACATGCTTATAACTACCATAATAACAACAGAAATACCATGGATACAACAACAATATAATACACATAATAACCAATACATTTTCATACCAAATACCAAAGGAATGAGATAATCATTACTAAATGTAAAAACCAATTGGAGATGGCACTTCCATGTTCCAACCAACCATAGATTGGTTGAGCCAAGTCTCACTTCATCCAATCACTCTTGTGCCATATTCCAAGCGTGAATGTGGGATCTCATAAAACACATCAATCACAATCAATCTAGGGATTCTAGAGGCCAAAACACCTCAACCCTCAACCAGTGATTCGACCTCACGGTTGGACATCACAACCATCATAGATTGGTCTCTATCCAACCTACTCCAAGGCTAAAAATTGTTTGTTCCAACCAAGGCTCCAGGACTAGTAACTCAACCCCAGTTGTTTCCAGGCTCCAGACCATTTTTCCAACCAAGGCTATAGGATTAGTAACTCAACCCACCTAGGGCTCCAGAGCATTTGTCCAACCAAGGCTCTAGGACTAGTAACTCGACCCAAAAACTGTCTGTCGGGCTCTTGAGCGTTTGTCCAACCAAGGCTCCAGGAACTAATAACTCAACCCAAAAACTGAAGGAATCATGAGAACCAACTAGAAAAAAAATCAATGGAAATAAACCCGCAACACCATGGATATCCAGGGAATGGAAAGGCTAGGAAAATCCACATGCATACACCATGCATGCCAAAAATATTGAGGAAAACATGCATTCAACTCAGTACATGCAATCAAATCCCATTGTAGTTGTTGATCTTGATGTCTGCTTGTGCCTTCTTGCTACAAATCACCAAGTATCCACACTCTCCAAGATTGCTCCAAGAAAACTCTAAGTATCCAAGAGTATGAGAAAGAGAGAGAGAGAGAATAATGAGAGAGCTCCAAAAATTCATTGACCAAAATCTTGAGCCAAAAACCTACCAATTGATCCTAAGGAGCCTTTTTATTAAGGATGCCTCTGTTTTCTTCAATTTCCATTATTTTCCTTCATTTTCCTCCTCCCATGTAACTTGTCACCTTTTACCTCCATTTTCTCCTAATTTCCATTATTTTCATAAATAAATGCGTCAATTAAAGCCTCATTCCTTTCCAATTCCTTTTCCAATTTCCTTAGCCATAATAAACAGAAGTGAACACCCGCTAGGATGTTTTTTCTGCCTTTTAGCTTGGAATACATGTCCCATCAACCATGGTTATTATTTTAACTTATTACATGGAATTTTCACAAGGGATGTTACAATTTTGGTATGTACGGACACATGTAAAGAACGAGTGGGAGGGGTATTGATGTAGGAGGGGAGAGTGGTGGATTATGAATCCCTAAATGTTAAGGAACATGAATAAAACTACTTTGCATATGATCTAGAAATGTCTACAGTAGTACATGCCTTGAAATTGTGGCAACATTACCTACTTGGAAAGAGATTTGTGTTAATGAATGATCATAGTAGCCTCACCAATTATTTAAAAAAACCAACATTGAACATGTGGTAGGCATGATGGAAAACCTTACCAAGTGAGTTTGAATTTGATACTAAGCATCTCAAGGGAAAGGAGAATCGAGTAGCGGATGCCTTAAGTAGGAAATTGCATTTTTTATATGAAATTTCATTTAGTGAAGCTAAAAATGATTTTAAGGAACTAATTAAAGAAGTTTCCTTACATTATCCTGAATATATTTTTTTATGGAAGTAGTTACAACAACAAAAAAACCAAGAAGAACAACTAGGATATGGCATTAATAAGGATAAGTTGCTGATTTTTTAAAAATTAACTTTATGTGCCTAATTAGCCAAGTATAAAACAAATAATATTAGATGAATATCATAAACATCCTTATGTAGTGCATCCTAGTTACCAAAATTTAATTACTGCCTTAACAACATATTTATTTTGGCCTGGTATGAAGAAGGATTTGACAAAATGTCTTGAATTCCAGCAGGTAAAAGTGGAACATCTGTCGGACTACTATATCCCTTTCCCATTCCTAAATGGAAGTGAGAAGTTATTACACTAGATTTTATTATTGGTTTACCCAAAACAAAAAGGAGGAATGATTCTATTATGGTATTAGTTGATAAGTTGAGCAAAAACACACACTTTGTACTAGTACAATCTACTTACAAAATAGTTTAGATCGCTAATATTTTCATGTGAGAAATCTTCTGGTTGCACGACATACCTAAGGTGGTGATATCAATTAGAGATGTGAAGTTTACCTTAACATTTTGGAAGGATTTGTTCACAAGATCTGGAACACAAATACATTTCAGCACTGCCTATCACTGTCAGACAGATGGATAGACTAAGAGGGTGAATCAAATGCTGAAGGATATACTGCGAATGTACATTATGAAACAACCCAACAAATGGGAGGATTATCTTCATCTTGTAAAGTTTTCCTACAATAATAGCTATCAAGCATCACTCAAAATGAGCCCTTTCAAGGTATTATATGGACGTAGGTGCAAGATACCCATTGATTGGTGTGGTCCTGAGGATAAAATGATGTTGGGACTTGAGATGTTGAAAGAGACATAAAATAATGTTAAAAAGATAATTATCGAATTTAAAAGCCGTTCAAGATAGACAAAAGATTTACGCAAAAAAAAAGAATTTATCGAGAATTCCAGGTTGGGGATCATGTTTATCTTCAAGTTAAGCATAAGAAAATTACCTTACAATGGGGAAGTTGTGATAGATTATCCCCTCGCTCGTGTGGACCCTTCCAGATCCTCGCGTGATTAGGGCCAATAGCTTATCAGTTGGCACTACCGAGCCATATTTGGGTTCATAATGTGGTTCATGTTTCATTACTTAAGAAATATATATATGATCCTAGACATGTTATTTCCTACAGAGACATACAGGTACATGATGAATAAGTTGTAGATATATATATATATATATATATATATATATATATATATATATATGTATGTATGTATGTATGTATGTATGTATGTATGTATGTATGTATGTATGTATGTATGTATGTATGTCAAGCTAGCAATAATGATGTATTGTGACTTTCAGGTTGAACCAAACGAAGATTTTCTAATCGAACTTCTGTGTATCTTAGACTAGAGAGAATTCATGTTGTGGAAGTGAGCTATAACCTAGGTTAATATCCAGTGGAAACATTTCGGCCCTGAAGAGGCCACTTGGGAAGATGAAAAGACTATGGAAAATATTTATCCTAGTCTATTTGAAAGGTTGGAAAACATTGGGACGATGTTTTCTTGAAGGGGGGGGAGATGTAATGCCCCTGGTAAGACATGAAAACATTTTTTATTCTGGGAAATTTTCCTTTTAAATAGGTATTGGATGAGATATTGAATAAATAACTAATAATTGTTAATATTTTGGAATGAGTTAACTATAGGATTCTGCGGAAAATACTATTTTGATTGAATTCACATTTGAATGGTTAGAAAATAGTTACAAGGGGTAGTTACTACTTAAAACTTTATTTTGTAAAATAAAGAGTAAATGAGAACTATTTCCTAAGGACCCAAAAAAGAGAGCACTGAGGCTGGAGGCGAGGGAAAGAGAGAAAAATTGTTGCAAATACTGAAGGACATGAAATCCTGGAGTTGGATGGCTAGTGGGATTCTTTCTTTTGAAACTATATGTCTGGTAGTGACCAGATAGTCTGATTCTAACCTAGTGTAAGTGACTGGACCAGGGGTGAGATGCAATGAATGACTAATCTCTTGGAGGGGTGGTGCAATATGTTTTCCTACAATCTTGTGGTGGACACATTAAGATTCAGATAAGTGATAAAATTTTTTCTTTAATTTTCATAGTAGTAAGTTGCAGTATGAGGAAAAGACATTGATTTTAGATATCTTAACATACAATGTTATGTAAACTGCATGATGTAACATAAATGCTAAACAGTAATAGGATGTAATAGAAATTCTAAAAAATAACAGGATATAACAAAAATGCTAAATAGTAATGAGAGATACATATACATGCTACCTGTTTGTGCAAATATTTTTAAACTCTTGTGTTACAGGAAGTGGTTCTGAGCCAAGCTAGTGTTACTAGCAGCAGGGAACTAGCTCCTAAAATTTAATATTTCATTAAAAATCACTTGCATTCATGAAAATGTTTCTGAATTCCTATTATAGGGTTTAATCCTGAGTTGATCAGCATTGTTGGAAGAAGAGAACCAGTCCCTATATGTATACAACTTTGTAAATAATTAAATAAGACTTGTAAGATTCATACTGACCCTAAATAATCCGAACAATAAGAACAGGAATGGTGAATAGAAAACAACCAAGATCAAAGTGGAAATAATTCCAATCGTCCTGAGCTAATGTCACTGTATGAAATTAAAGAACAATAATACTATGAAACATATGTGAATTCCATCAAAAAGAGAAACTGCGAAACCCTTTTAACTATGAAGCAAATTTGTGGAGTTAAAATCACTTCGCGGGTAAAGCCCATTTTGTTTATGCGATGAAAAATTAACAAAGAAAACAAAGAACTTAGTTGTATCATAATAGTCCATCGAGACATGAAACCAATCAAACACAAACCATTGACAATGTTGCATGGTAAACAAATATACACACAGAGAAAAAACCATTCTAGTTCTCTATGTTGCACGGTAATATAACGTGGTCCGAGGAGCTGATATAACTTAGCTAATGTCGTATGGCATAACAACTTGCACTGGGTAGAATAAACTAGGTCTCCATAAAAAGACTCGACAGTAACAAACAAGTACTTAATTATGTATATAATTAGAACCCAAAATTCGACATAGGTTTGAAACCCTCAACAACAAAAAACTATATAACTTAGTCTTTGAACGAGAAGAAAAATTAAACGACCTAGAACTAGGCAAATATATCATAACCAGAATCAAAACCTGGGAATGCCAAACCTCTGACTAACGAAGGGAAGAAAACTCATTTCGTAACCCTGAACGAGGACAAAGGAAACCAACGAAATCCTGTAGAGTTTGAATGAAAATAGTGCACGAAAACAAGACCATATGAAGCGTAAGAAAACAATAGGGGATTTGACATACATGAATAATAAAACGAGGAAAAAATTGGAATTAGAAATATTCAAGTTAAACATATTTTGTAGCTCGAATAATTACTTGTGAGCTTTCGAAATTAACTGCGGATAACCCTGGAGCCCTCCTCCAGTAGAATTTAGTACGTCTTCTATAGTTGAAGCAGGTTTAAATGAATACATGAGCAGACTAGGACCAAAGAACAGAGACAGAATTAGACTGATTCACTCATATGTCACATGAAGTCATAGTTGTGCACCCAAAAGAGAAAAAGAGCTTGAATCATTCAAACCCTAGATCTACGAAAGTGTTCCAGCTAAAGGTAACTCACACCAGTTAAAAGTGCTAGAATAAAGAGCACAAAAATTAATCTGAGACGGGTAAAACCATAGTCATGCATGGTGAACGAGTCGAGATCCAGTGAAACCATAAGGCACTGTAACAAATGTCAAGAAGATCGAATGGAGTAGGGCGATAAGAGGTGACCATCAAATCCTTCTTTTCCTCTCCACCATCTGATGTAGAACAAATATCTGAGAGTTGGGATCCTCTGCCAGGTGGACAAGGGCAGTCCCTGACATAGTAACACATTTAATTACACATTCAATTTCCACATATGAACAATAATAATCTAAAGGTCAAAGAAATGTTAACAAATTTAGATATTGATTAATACAAAACCAAATTCATGGATTCCACTCTACAATATGTACAAGTGTTATTACACCAAGAGATTAGGTTTAATCACCAACACCTTTAGGTGTAGAGATATGTGACAAATAATTAATTTATAAATAATTTTTTTTATAATACCATATTTTATGATTACCACGTGTTAAAAAAACCACAAATCATTATATATAACTAATTGTTTTTTAAGATAAATTCCAACCCTTTATTCTAACTATTATTAAAAATGTTTCATAAACATTTTATAAAAATTAAATATTTATTATCCAACTATTAAATTTTAATAATTAAATAAAAATTCCAAAAAAATTATTAAAAAATAAACACATCTATCATCCATATAATAATTTTTTTAATTCATTATTATATATAATATTATAAATTATACTTTTAATTTTTTAATTAAGCAAAAAGAACTTTTAAATATATTAAAATCTAAACTTTTACAACTACTTACTATCAAGTTATTTTCTTATCTCTTTCTCTTACGTACCACTTTGTTGTACATTGTACAATCTAATTTATGAAAACTACGTTGGGGTGTTACAATTTTTTTTATTTTAATTCAAATCTAAATCATTGTTGTTTTTTTTTAAATCCGAAAAAAGAACAAATTTTATATTAAAGAGCATAAAAAGTTACAGAGCATATACATTTAAGCATTGAAAAATAAAGAGAGAAAACGCCCTGAAAGACACAATCCAGTGAGAACCACCAGTGCTACTGAAAGCCACTCATAGTCCAAAAAGATAACCAAGCCTCTCCAAAACAAATGAGAAAACGACCCACAAGGCACCACTGTCCAATAATACATCACCGAGGAAACATACAGTACCCTGATGTGCCGTAAGAAACCTTGATGTGTGGTAATAAATTCTAGTAAAGGAAATTGGTTAATTTACTTCATAGAAAATATTACTTAAGTGTATATAGAGGTTTTTAATTGTGTTTAATGTTTTTAATATGTATTTTGGTATATTGATAAATAATTGGAGTAGAGTGGATTGGCTCAATCAATTGGGTGTTTTAAGCTCCATCTTTATTGTGTGCTTCATTTAATGCTCATAGTATATCAAAGTATTGATAAATTTAATCTAAATATTATATATTAAATTCAAATGTTTAGGGTTTTTTACCATGATACTCTAGATAGATAATTGAGATATAGATTTTAATTATATAGAAACATGATTTTATTTTTGAGAAAATGTTAAAATTTTGTCAAGGATTATTAATTATTGTAAATTGATTTATCGTTAAAAGATTAGAAAAGTAAGTGAAGAATGTAGTAATTTTAAAAATAAAATATTTTTATGTTCTTGAATGAGTATGTTTTGTTTATGTCTTTTATTAAGTGATCTTTGTGGGTTGATTGACCATTCTTTTTTTTAGCTATGAAATATTACTAAGAATGGCTTGTCATGCTAAGAGCATACTAATGGCCTTGAAACTTCACGCTCAACTCAAGAAGATAGACAAAAAAAAAAAAAAAAGTTTCATTAGGGTTTTTGGTAAGTAGTCATCCATTTCATGAAGAAAATACAAACCTATCGTGAGGTTGTAGCAATTTGATATCTCATAGAGACTAAATTGCATCCAACCCTAATAGAAATGCAATTACTAATGATGACCATCTCTTTATCATAAAAATCATTTCTAAAGCTAATGAATAGTGGTTATCCACAAATAAACGAGTCTAGTTCAAAATCTCCTTAATCTCCTTATGAGAACATTATTTAAATTGGTATTATATAGAAAATTGCTCCTATCATTTTACAACCTAAGTGGTGATTGTGAAAAAAATTCAATGAGAATACAACTAATTCTAATTACACACCACCTGTCTTTATTTATTAACTTAAAAAATGTACAATCAAAACCATTTGCAAAGATATATCCTATATTAATATTTGTTAAACCAACTTTAATATAAAATTAAGGAGAAATAATATAGTGATTAGTTTGTGTTTCATCTTTATTCTATAATATAGATTATTGTAACATCTCTCTTCATATTAACCTCTCAAAAATACAAATTTACTAATTGTGTAAGTTCCATCAAAAAAATTTGTACAAAATTACGATCAGTTACAAATGATATATATTAAATACTTCTCTTTGTTTGTTCTAAATGAATTATTTTGCATTATTTTAATATTTTACAATTGGAAAACATGCTTGAATTACTCTTTCATATATGTGTTATTGATGTTATCATTAATAAAAAATTTATTAATTTAAATGTAAATTTGCAATTTCTTAATTAAATAATATTAAATATTTTTCTTTCGAGGAAAAAATACGTAATTTCAGGTAATTATAAAATTATATGTTTCAATTTAAATTTATCATCATAGCAAATCTTTGTTCCTCAAAAGGGAAACGGAGTATCTGCAATCTGTGCAAGTATGCGGCTAAACAAGCTATCTACCCTATACATATACATGCTGAAATAAATATAAACGCTGGTATCATGCATATAGCATGACAGTCTCAAAAAATAATAATAGTCTGACAAAATGCAGTCATGGAGTGACTGCTCCCATATCTCGAAACACCTCTATGAAAGGTCTGTGATAATATCTGTAGATCTGTGGGCTAGCATGTTCCGTGATATGATAGCAGCCCCAATCTAGCTCCGCAGCTTCCTTGGAAAGTTGGTCTGCCACTTGGTTCCTCTGCTTGTATATATGAGTAACAGTAATAGAATCAAATGCTGATTTTAGATAATGAACTTCCAACAAAAGTGTAGTGAGTTTGTGTGAGTGACACTGTGCAAGAGAATTAAACCAGTTGATAATGATCTGAGAGTCACCAAAAATCTGCAATCTGTTGCATCCTTTTTCCCGAGCAAAAACAAGGAGTAATCGGAGGCAAAGAAGCTCGGAAAAATTATTTGTACCTGGCCCTAGTCCCATCTTAAGATGGAAATAGTGAGTATCAGATAGATGAAGGACCGCCCCACCTCCACACCCGTAAGTATTTGATGCCTCGTCAAAATATGCCCAAGGGTAAGAGTGGTCAATATATTCAGGTACAATGGCACGGATAGGGGAAGGTTTGCAATCTTCCGGTAAGAGATGGTAAGTAGCTAGGATAGAAGTGCAGATAAGCTCCCAAATGACCTATTTTCCATAAAAAATGCATCTGTTCCTCCTGGTCCAAATGCCCCAAGCCAAAAGTAGCAGAAGATTTCGCATCTTAGTACTGGAAGTCGCACTCCACCAGTTGGACCAGGCATCAGTCAAAGATACACCATGCCAAGTAAGATCGCAACCCAAAGAATATGTAACTAGATTCCAGAGATCCTGGATAGACGGACAATCTAGGAAAATGTGCTTTGTTTCTTCCTCCTGGGCTAAGCAGAAACAACATTTGGAGGGGCCTTGAGTAGCCCGTTTTTTGATGTTTTCCATAGTCGAGATGCAGTTTTTAAGAATGCACCACATCAACAGCCGGGTCTTATGCAGCACTTTAAGTTTCCAAAGTGAGTGCCACCACCAGGATTTAATAGGGGGTTCCTTATGCACATTAAGAGTGATGTATCCAATCTTAGGGGAGTATCTACCACTGGGTGAATGTGCCCATAATAATTCATCATCATGTTCTGTGAGACGGCTATGAGTAGCCTGAAGGGTTCAGATATATCTATGCCAATCAGGATGTCCTTCAAGTGGTATGCCAAGAGCATCCACCGATAACCAATCCTGCTCTAGCCAGCCAATCCTTCCATTATCAACCACCTGTGATAGATACTTAATCCCAACCTGTTCCAAATGATTGATAATGAACTGCGGCAGTTTGAAGTGTCTACCACTGCCCGACCATAAGTCCATTCCAACATGAACCAAAGTACCCGCACCAATTTGCCAAGAGAGACCTTGCTGAATAAGGTGCACCGACTTGGTAATAGCCTTCCAAATAATGGAAGAGCCCATCTTGTACTGCATATTGCCACATGTCCAAGCTAGAGAATGTATCGGGTCAATATATTTTGCAACAGTCACCTCCCTCCATAGACTCTGACCAGTGATAAGGTGCCAAACTTGTTTAAAAGCTAGTGTAGATGCGAATGTGGACAAATATTTGATACCCCAGCCACCCCAATCCTTTGGACGACTAATTTGATCCCATGCAACCCATGCAAATATGCGCTCTCGACGAGAGTTGCGCCAGAGGTATTGACGACAGATTTGTTGATTGCGGTTGATCACCCCTTTGGGAAACCAAGCCAAATATGTCCAGTAGACAGGTATGGCCACTAGTACGGATTTGATAAGTTTCAATCTCCTGGCACGAGAGAGCCACCTATGGTACCAAATGTTGATTCTGCGCTCAATTTTAGCAATCAGCCAATTCTAGTCCTTAATCCAATAATCATTTAGCTTGAGGTGAAACCCGAGGTATTTAATCCCTTCACCAATATGTCTGTGCTCAAATGGAAAATGCAAGAGGGCATGTCTCAGTTCCTATGCAAAGCACCTTGTTTGAATAATGGTGGATTTGGTGTGATTAGGAGTCATTCCAGTTGCTCTGCAGAAAATCTACAATATATTGTCAAATTGAGTGACATCTGACAAGAGCCATTCAAAAATATTATCACATCGTCCACAAATAATAAATGAGTCAGCATCAAAAATTCATTTAATGTAATGCCATGCAAATCTCTAGATTCCTTTGCCTTTTGGATGAGAGACAAGAGTCCCTCCATGACCAATACAAAAAGCAGAGGTGATAGAGGGCAGCCCTACCAAAGGCCCTTGCTAGCATGAAAAAAAATTGTGGCAGCCCCATTAATAAGGATGCTGAAGGTAGAATTTCTAATACATCCCATAATCCATTTAGTTAAAGAGGGAGGAAAACCCATATGTAGAAGCATAAGATGGATGTAGTGCCAGTTTACATGGTCAAAAGCTTTGGCAAGATCAATTTTAAGGATAGTGCTTTTAAGATTTCTGGTCTTGATGGAGTGGAGCACCTCCTGAGTAGTGCCAATGGCTTCATGAATTTGTCTGTGGTGAAGAAAAGAAAATTTTTCCTTGGCAATGTGAGTGGAGAGAATAGGCTTGATACGATTGGAAATGATTTTAGCAATGATTTTATAGGTGCAATTGTAAAGGGATATAGGCCTGTAGTCATGGAAGGAGGTGGGGTGGTCGGATTTGGGAATTAGAGAAATGAATGTAGTTTTAAATCCATCAAATATCCTGCCAGATGATCTGCTGTCTTCGATGACCTGAAGAAGGTCTCCACCTATAAGTTCGAAAAAGTGTAGATAAAATTCAATGGGCCAACCATCCAGACCTGGGATCTTTTCCTTTTTGAACCATTTTAGCACTCCTTAAATCTCCCCCATGGTGACAGGACTACAGAGAACCTCCGCTTGCTCCTCATCAATGAATCGATGAAATGATTGAGCAATGTTCATGAGATCTGGCATATTGTTATTGAGGGGAGAACGGTATTAGTTAGTGAAATGATGAATACCCATGTCAACTAACTGTGAATGGGATTTGGCAGTGTAACCGAATTGATCAGTTAATTCCATATGGTGTTGATGGTACGTCTGCCATTTGCACATTGCTGAAAAAATTTGGTGTTTTCATCCCTTGCTTTTAGCCAGATTGCTCTGCTTTTTAATCTCCAATCCTCTTGTTGTCTAAGAATTTTAGCCCTGTTGTTTTCGAGAGTAATCAGCTGTTGCTTGGATGACTCCGACTGAAATCCCACATAATCTGAATCAGTTAGTAGCGAGATCTCCAGGTCTCTTATGCTTAATTCCTTTGTCTCAAGACATCTTTTATTTCGCACCCATTGGATAGTATGCGCCTTTATATGTTTTAGATTATTGTAGAAAACTCTGGACGGCTCCAAATCTGGGAAGAGATTGCAATGCTGTCAGTGCATTCTGACAAGATCATGATATTCAGGGTCCTGAAGCCATATGGAGTTGAATTTAAAGGGGGAATTAGGTTTGATATCCTCAACAAGGAATTCAAAATAAATAGGTGAGTGATCTGAGGCCCCCCCAGTACCCACCCACTGTCTGGTCCAAGCCAATTGTTGATGGAATCTCTGTTTAATAAGGAACCTGTCCAGGCGTCGGGCCAGTGTAGCCTCCCCAGTACGTCTATTGCTCCATGTGGGTTGTTTCTTCGGCAAATTTATATCAATGAAGTCTGCCTGTTCCAGGAGCGAGGAAAATAAATCAGAGAGTGGATCAGGGACCGCATGAGGCCCCCGTGATTCAGAGATTCCAATCGAAAAGTTTAAATCACCTCCCAAGATAATCTGATCATTTTGAAGGTGCGGGTAGTTTAATAGAGATTGACAAAAGACCTCTCTATGAGCACATGGTCCATATACATTAATCAACGAGAAGGGTAGTGCAATTGCACCAGTAACAACCTGCATGCCAATGACCCCTTCGATCCCCCAACAATTTAGCAATCAGATAGTTCTATTGTTTATGCCCAATGCAATTCCCCTAGATCTGCCGCATGCATCATTTGCCACAAAAGTCCAGTCAAGTAGAAGTGAACTAAGAATTCGGGATATAACAACACCATCCCCTAGAGTCTCTTGGAGGAAAATCACATCAATGGGGACCAAATGAAGTAGTTGTTTGAGTGCCAGTTTCTTATTAGGGTTGGCCAGGCCCCTACAATTGAAAGAAATACATATCACTAATGAGACCCCTCTTTGGGTTTCCTTGCTCTAAGAACCCGAAATAGTGACGATTGAGTACCTGCTTCAACCTCTAAATTTTCCCTTCTGATAGCCTTGGATAGAGCTGAGGGTCTGCCTCGAGATTTAGAAGGAGTGAGGCCAAAAATCAAACCAATCCCAAATTCATTCACCTTGGGTGGCGACAAGGATCGAAGGAAGTAGGGATGGCCGGTGGAAGAGGATGTATTGGACGGGTGGGAGGAGAGGGCCGAGATCTTCGCAGAAGTATGGGGGACAGTGGGTGGAATGGATGGAGGGGCCGATGCAACAGAATAACAGATGGATGGTAACAGACTATTAATTTGATGCGCAATATCAGGTAAATAAGGAGAAATAGACATAACAGGTAAAGATAAAGAAATACATGAAGTGGATGAGGGCAGAAAGTTACCCTGAATTGAGGCCGAGATTCCATATGTTGAGCTGGGTGGCATGGGATGGGTGCGCTTATGAGTTGTCTTCCGGTGTGGTAGCACCGCGTCAGGCTGAGAAGTGGCCTCCTGCTAACCCTCCGATGTTGATAAAATGGTGACAGGGTCAGTTTGCATAGCCATGTGTGTCACTGACTTATGGGTAGTGCATGCAACTCCCAAGAGGGGGCATTCTTTATACAGATGCCCAACTGCGTGACATCGCCTGCAACGGAATGGGATGCCCTCGTAATCTAACATTTGTTGCCAGACCATCCCTTCAAAAAACATGTTGTAGTTGTCATGTAATCCATCCCGAGTGTCCAAGAAAACAAGAATACGAGCCACATAGTAGATGCTCGTCTCAAGGAAGGATCTGTCATGGTCAAGGTAGAGACCGAAGTCTTCTCCAATACTACGTAGGGCTACATCATTCCAGAACTTCATAAGAAGTCCGGGGAGGCGAATCCAAATCAGACTAGCACCAAAGTTTTCCTTGTAGGGATCAAAGAGGGGAGACCATCTTTTAAGTAATACCGGGTGCATCTCGATATGCCAGTATTTAGTAAGGACCCAGTCAATCGAACCTCCAGAAGCTGCTCCAGTATGCCTCCCCAAATCTCAGCCGTCCAGATCCTGAGCTGCGCTATGGTGTAATTTATACCTCTAACCTTCCCCACAAGCATCGTAGCAGCCGTCTGATGTAAGTACGCCATGCCCCTGTCCCTGCCAAATTTTGAGGTGCGACTGTGTCTGTTTATGGCCGGCTTCGATTTTTTTACTCTTCTGCTAAGACTGTGGGGTGCATCAGATGCCCCTTCAGGAAGCCCTAGGCCATCAGAGTCGGATTCGGGCCAGGCGTCATCCAACTGAGCATCAAATGGGATGTTCATGAGGCAACCAGAAGCAGCATTCATAGCCCCAGAGGAAGAAGGTAGAAGAGTAGTCTGATCGCCGGAAATGCAGAGGCTTGAAAAAGGGAGCGCGTCCACCCCATTGAGTGCAGATAGCTCCAGTGTACATGGGGTCTGCCTGGTCGGTTGAAAAGACAGATATTCTGGAGTGATCTGGGCCTGAAATTCCCAAAGCCTAATGACTGAAGGCGACGGAATAGTAAAACCCGGTGAGCCCGCCTCATGTAGAAATGGTTCCGAGCAACCCGCATTACTGATCGACAGCGAAGGTTCAAGTTGGTGGGAATTTTCAACTGGCTCCATGTCCAGCATGTCGTTCACCTCAGCAGATGACCTTTGGTCCCAGATATCCATGCCTTCCAGGGGGTCGGCATAGTAGTTTAGCTCCTCATCATATTTGTCCATGACCCAAGGTGATAATACCGCCACAGTATAATAAAGCCCGTGGCTCAGACTGCGCCAGTGACTGCCACCAAACCTTACAGAGTAGCAGGGTCTTGAAAGTGAAGGCGCAAATGGTGGCCTCAAATAATGTGACCGACTCAAGCAAGACAAATGGATACACTGCGAAAAATCTGTCGGTGTAAGTGATAGTGGGACCAAGCCACCATGAGAGGTAGTGACAGTCAACAAAGAACCTCGAAAGCCGCAGGCAGGAAGAGCAACCTGCCAGTGAATCTGCCCAAATACAGTGCAGCACTCAAAACCTATGTCCACCAGCACAGGTTAGAGCGAAAAATAGAGTAGTGTTGCCAATCGAAACTGCAAAGAACCAATGGTTGAAGGGCAATATCTAGGAGTGTCATTGTTAGAGTATCAATGCATGTCAATCTGCACAGAGTCGACAATCATGAAACACAAAGTCCATGAACCTTGCACAAAAACCCTAAGCCGCCATTGCTATTGGGGAGGGGTGCGACCGTAGTCAAATATTAAATACTTGTATTATAATAACAATATATGTAACTAATTTTTAATATATATATATATTATATATATATATATATATATATATATATATATATATATATATATATATATATATATATATATTTTGATACATGATTAATACTTATTTAAAAAATATATAAACAACACAATATTATAACAAAGAATTAAATCAAGTTAAAAATCAATCATAATATCAAACCCTAATCATAAAATTAAAAAAATAATTATAACTATTGATAGAACCTTTTCATAGCGTTTTTTTCCTATTTCAATTCATAAAAGAATTAATAAAAAAATGAGAAGATTATGATTCATTTTTTTTTTCTGGGTATTATATTAAATGAAGTTAAGACATTTTTCCTTGGAACAATAGATTTTCAGTTTTATACATGGAAGATTTTATAATTAATTTTAATTAATTCTAAGTTAGTATAGATCATTCTTAACTCGAGATCTATCAAGTTTTGAGAAACATCAAATTTCTCTAAACGCTTTATATATATATATATATATATATATATATATATATATATATATATATATATATATATCCTCTCCTCTCTCATAGAATATATCTATATACCCAATATGATAGGTATATTATGATTTTTTTGTTGGTAAGAAAATTACTTTCAATTTTATTAATAAAACCAAAGTTATAAATTAAATTGAATTGATTTATTACGTTTTACTTTTTTATTTTTTTAATTGAGTTTACATTATACTTTATTGCTATTATTATTTTATTTAATGCTTCATTTTATGGACATTTACAACATTTCTCTTGTATTAAGTTGATATTTAAATGTTTATCCTCTTTACAACTACTCTAATATTTCTCCTATATTGAATTAACATTTAAATATTAACACTTATTTACAAACACTACAATATGTCTCCCATATTATGTTAAGCATAATAAAAATACAATACCAATTTAAATAATATAATTTATTGACAATACAAATACAACAAATACAAATGAAATATATAATATAAAACTTATGGAATTTCATACACAAGAAAATATATTATTCAAAATTAATCAATACATAAGTTAAATGTTATAACTACATCATATGGTCAATATCAACTATAATACAAAACAATTTCACACAATATATAGTGTTTGATAATATTGAATTCCAAAAGAAAATCACATCCACAGACATTTTAGCTATTAATGTTCACACATTGCATGATATAGAATTTCAATGAAAGTAGATCAAGGAAATTTCAATGAAAGTAGATCAATTCCAAAAAGAAATTGGTAACCTCTACAGTATGAATATTAGAGATTCAATACCAGATTCAATACGAGTAAATTAGTATAAAATATCATATTATATGAAAATTCAGTAGAAATTTTTTATCTAACAATAATAATTATTAAAATCAATGTCCAAAATTAAAATCAATGTCCAAAATCATAGATTATAAAGATTGGAAATGAGTATCTTGTAGGCTTACAATTCTAGAGATAAATTTTAAAATAATCATCCAATGTTCTAGATCATAAGTCTTGCAAATGGGTATGTCATAGGCTTACAAATTTATAAAATGAGTCCATTTGACTATTCTTTATTACCTATATAATTTCAAAAGTTACAGAATTTACCCAAAGGTAAAGGTTGTGGTCTTGGAAAATGAGTTTATTCAACTCAATTTTGTTTTGGGACCGATACACATAGTAAGAGACATATTTGAGCTTTTGTTGATTTAAGATAATTTTTTCATATAAATTAATTAGTATTTAATTTTTAAAAATTTAATTTTTTTTTGTAGAGAAAGTGGTATCTATTAAAATTTTGTTAACTCAATTTTTGTTATTATATTGTTGATAGATTATTAGTTACTAAGAAATGTAGATGTTTTTTTATATTGCATTTCTCAACCAAACCACATGAATGACTAAATTCATGACCTAAATTATGGCAACATGCAACCTATAAGTAAAATCATCACTAACTTTCAACCCAAATGACAAATAAGGAGTTTTAGTATGTGGAAGCATGAATATTTTTTATCTTCTCATACCCTAGACGAACTTCCATGCAACCCATTACCCATTTTTGGACTAATCAACAAGGATACTCCATGTGCTTGCACACATTAAAACCATGGCTTGAAATAGTTCTAGAATCACATATTAAAGCATATATTTAATCTCATAACATATTATCATACCCTAACTCAATCTGCAATATATACAATGTTGATGCAATAACACATCAATGCACCCTTACTACTTCCTTATCACACTGGGAAAAATATCAATACTATATGAAACATTTGCATCTAAAATATATTATTTCAATCTAACTTGTGAACAATATAGACACTTAAATAAAATTCATTTGAAATTACTATTGTGTCAATTAAAGCCAATCGAAATAGTCTGTTTCATCATCATAACGCACATCCATATACCAAGTCATTTTGTAAACAAAATGCCCTTAAGTAAATCTATTCTTTCAAAGAAGTCCAAAGCATCTAAATTTTTAAGGGCTAAATTTCACCCGTGAGTTAATTTTCTATGTTTTCTCCCATAAAATAATTCACCAATATAAATTTTTAAATAATTCCTAAAAATTTTACAGGATAAAATTGTTTTACCTTATAAATCACTAAAATTTTATAAAATTTATATAAAATACTTAGAAATTTGATATATATATATATATATATATATATATATTAAAGAATAACCAAATCCATCAATATTTCTATATTTTAAAATAAATTTTTATTCTAAAAAAATTTCTTAGCCCAAACAAATAGTGCACTGCAAAATCTTGATAACTAATAATCCAATCTTCTTTGAAAATAAAAGAAAAACTAAATTCTAACCAATCATTTTCCATCTTCTTAAAAATAAAATAAATACTAAATTCTAACCCATGTCCAATCAGGAAGGGTTTCCATCTTCTTTGAAAATAAAGAAACACTAAATTCTAACCCATGTCCAATCATGAAGGGGTGAAAACGGAAATTATAGAAATTTAAAAAACCGCTCAGAAACTTGTTTATCTATAACCAAACGAATAGTTAAATACAATTATCTATAACCAAAAACATTCAAACTTCTAGAGAAAGTACATAAAATAAGCACCACAATTTTGAGCATTATTGTTTTAATTGTCGTGTGAGTCCATAAGATATAAAGAAAAGTTGGGGAAGTCGGAAAGCATTCTCTTTTTCCAAAAAAGAATGCTTATACATCTCAAGCTCTTCTTGCCTCATTCTCCCATGTCAACTCTAAAACGTTTATATTTCATCTTTTGAAAAGATGCATTACTATAATAAGGTTAATTTGCATGCTATTTTTGCATCCTCTTTCTTTTTAAAAATTTTCGTTTGATGTCAATTTGAGATGCAAAATAAAATGCAATAGGAAAGCATTTTCTTTTGTCTTTCTGGTTGGTCTTATTTTGTCCTATCACTTTTTTTTTCATCCTAAAAATCTAGTAAGTATCCTCCTTTATGTTTTTTTTTCATGCTCTATTATTTTTATCATCGTTTTTAGTGTCTTAGTTATATCTTATTTTTATAATTATCATTTAATTAACATTTTTTAGTGTTTTTATTTTCTCGATATTTTTTCTAGTATCCTTAAAATTTTCATTATATCCCATTAACATCTTCATAGTTCTCTTAGTATCTTGGTTAGTTTATTTAGTGTACCATTAGAATCCTCAATGGTATAAGCAGCATCCATGTAACATCCTCATGGATCTCTGCAATGTTGGTTTTTTATTAGCATTGTTTATAATTTGGAAATAATTAGCTGATATATTTCCATTTTGGAATATTATATGTGGAAATGATTACTACTTATGTTATATGATAATAATCAATATATCTTAATGCACATTACACAAGATAAAATAAAATATATCTATAAGTTTTACAAATATTTTTATACAATAGTCAATTTTTTCCATATAACAAGTGGTTCACTACCAAAACATAGAAAATGTAAATCTTAAGTACATAGTGAAATATGTTCTCCCTATAAACAAGTGGTTTAGTTGCCACCACTCCATGTTGGTATCAATATTAAATAAAAAAGCCAACTTAATCAACCATCATTAGAGGATGAATCCATCATCATCATTCAAATATTCTTCTTATTTGTTTCGAGATCTCTGTAAGACACAAAATGAGACAATTAACATGCTTATAATTGAGGATAATCTAGTGCACAATCTTGATCAAAAGCTTAGAATTCTCATACTTGAGCTAAAACATGGGATGAGTGACCTCCTGGGATTTCATTATTATTAGGTGCAAGCCTTGTATGTGATGATTGATGTTATTCAATTCATTTTTGTATATATTTGATCTAGAGAATAAAAAATATGCTTAAATATCAAAGTGTTCAAATTCTCCCAAAATTAATGTCAAATCATATATCTCTTTTGTTTGATTCTAACGATGCTTGAATCACCTCAATCCGACACAGTATGAGAAATTTATCGCGTTTTGAAGTTTTCGACAAACAACTAAAAAGCCAACTTGCAGGGTTAACTGGGCAGCTGACTGGGTATATTGTACGATGATGTGGCACTACCGTCAGTAGGTGGTTGTGCGGTAGAGTTTTCATAGGACACATTAGGACAAGACTAATGGCGAGTTTTTATTGGTTGTGGTGATTCGGGTTTGACCATTCGTAGGCTACCATGTGGCCCAATCAATGGATGACACATGGCCTTGTAGAAAGGCGCCACGTGGATTTGGTTTTGGCGCGAAAATTATGGTTTTTGGACTGATTGAACTCGACATGGTTTGACCCTGTGACCTTCGAAAAAATAACCACCCGTTATACCTCCGTGCCATTTTGTTTCTAGTTATATAATGAGCTAAAAATTATCGATAATGTGTTACAGTTTGGCGGTTAGAGGGGTGGGAGGGGAGGGGGGGTCATATTATAACACATTACCCTGGTGTAAAGGCGAAGGGGTGAGCGTGTGGCCCTAGTCCTGGGTCCTATGGTCACAACGTAACCAATGACAAAACTAATGGGGAGGGGCGGGGTGTGTGGCACCCTGCTTGCATCCTAGCCTGCTACCATATTGACATTTCACATGACCAGGAGTGTGGCATTTGGTCGTATTGTATGCCATGTGACCGACCTCGAAGTGGATTTTAAGGGCGCGAGTGTCAATTTAATGATTCGACAATTTGCATATTTTTCAGAGGGAGTGCGCCACCTATTTTTGTGAATTTATCGATGTGCAATACCGCCAAAGGAAGAATTCATTGCCAGTTTTGATAGAGGGCCAATTTTGCAGGATAATTAGCATGGAAATGAAGAAGGAGGCCTAACTTGGCCATTTTCAACCTTTTTGAGATCAAGAAGAGCCTACACGGGGGTTTTTAGGTGTTCTATACACAATGAAAGTGTTATTTTTGTGATTTGAGCATTGTACGTTGATATAATTTTCCACTTGATCATATATTTTAAAGGGAAAAAATTGGAAGCTAGATCTAGAGATGTAGCCCAAGAGCAGTGAACTCCATCATCAAATTGTTGTTTTGTGATGTTGCATGTTGTCTATTTTTCATTGTTAAAATCTACAAAACTTAACTAAATTTACTAATTTTATGTGTTTTTTCAATTTTGATCCATTTCCCATAAGACATAAATTAGCTTGAAAATTTTTATAAGAAAGCTTCAATTTTTAATTTCAAATTAGTTTGCTATCAGAGCATGGTTGTTTTGAAGGTTTGATAGTTTTTTCAAGTATTTTTATTTAATGATTACAAGGTATAAATTAAGAAGAGGAGAAGGAGTGCTTGAAGAACCAAACCTCAGGTGGTTGGGAGGTCACAAACTCCATAGTCATGGCACACGAAGGACAAGAGTTGATGTTTGAGGATGAGATATCTTTTTAGAAAGGATTTCTATGATATGTATGAGATGGTGAAAGTGTTGTCGATGATAGTATTAGAAATTGTGATAGAGCGAGAAATGCACGGGATTCACACACAAATAATTAATTTCTATATATTCAATAATCAGAGATACATCAAATATATATAGTTAAACTAATGCTAATCTTAGAGAGAGAAGTTGAGAGAATCTCTCAACTTCCTCAACAACCCAATCCAAACTAAGTAAGCACAATAATGGAGGCATTATCTCAAACACCCCCCTTTAATGCCTACATTACAAAAATGGAGAACATACTAATTTAATACAAACATTTGTCTGTCCTGGTCTTCATTAACATTTGTACCCACTCTGAGATCTCATAGGAAACACTCTTTTCTCCACCATTTTCGAGCTACCATTCAACCCATTTAAAATACATTTGTTTCTGACCAGCAATAATGAACTTTACAAGATCAACAGTATTGACAACTCGGCTCGTCGGGGCTTCCGCAATAGAGTTGACAAGTGATGAACCATCCTATGGACCAATCACCATTTGTCGGATATTTTTCTTTCCGCTATCCATCAGTAGCTAGGCAAATGGTCTGAATACTGAATGTGTTCAAGAGCTAATCTAACAACTTGACCTACTTCACATCATACTATAACCTGTAACTGATGCTCCTTGGCCCGTAGCACAACAAGATCAGCATATAACAAATTCACACAATCAAATTAGCCAATTGTTCTCTCGTCCCTGTAGAACGTCAAGAACGACTAATTTAAATTATGCTAAATTGCTCATAGTTGGTTCTGCACTACAAATATCACAACAACAAAATTTATGAAATTATCCAAACATCATTCAAATAATTAATAAAATAGGCAACGACTTTCACTGCGTTTTTGGCTGCTAAATTAGTGAATATTGCAGCTTCATTTTGTTGGCTCGATCCCCAAGATTGCACTAAATATTCCAACGTGCCAACTAGAATCTGCAGAGAATGCACTGCGCTAAAACAAACAACAAACCACCAACGAGAACTCTAAGCAACAAATTCACTGCAAACTTTAACCCCGTATCTGTCCACGATTCTTCCAGCGCCTCTGCTTTATAGAACTTCAACGATCAGCACTCTAACAATGGTATATTGAGAAAATCCTTCAATTCTATCTGATTCTGGCTGGTGGTGTCTCCACTGGCCATCTGAATTAGAACGGCATAATTGCACACTCCAATCACATATGTCAATATTGGTAGGAAAGTTGTGATCCAAAGTTTCAACAGTCACCATGTAGGGAGACGCGTTGACCATCTTAACCTTACGGATCTTGCTTCTCGCCTAAATAGACAAGAATACAGCCTGATTGCTGCATCATACTAAAATCGGCCCTCACAACTCCTTTGAACCATAGCATGACCCAAGCAGCAATACAACTTCACGCAGAAACGACTTCAATTTCTAACACATCTCGAGCCCACATGCAGTGTTCTTCAACGATTTTCTCGCACTTGGCTACAGCTCGATCTTGGCCCATGTACAGCAAAAATCTAGGTTCTTGGGGCTACACAAACTGAATTTTTCGATGCCCTTTTCGTCCGATTTGTGTCCATTGAACCGGTTCCAGCCAGTCCGCCTGCAATAACGCACCTCCACCAGCAACTTTCAACTGCTGGCACTGCATAACACTATTCTCCACGTACAGCGGATTCAAAACACAACACCAACGCACCAAAAAATTCCCTTGCAGCAGCTCCAGACCTGAATCTAACACTGCGTGCGTTTTCACCGTAGGCAGCGCTATAATAACTTGAATTGAGAAAATTCAGAGCAACTTACAGCGATCTATAACCAATAAAATAATTTTCTACATTTACACAATTTAAAGCAAAAATAACAAATACACAAAAAACTTTTACTCAGAAAATAAATTCACTGAGCTATCTACTCTCCTACAGCAACGATTTGATAATCATGGCTCTCACATTTTCCTGGCCATCCCGTAAGGGAATCAAGCCAGAACAGGCTCTGATACCATATTAGAAATTGTGATAGAGCGAGAAATGCACATGATTCACACACAAATAATTAATTTCTATATTGATAATGGAGAATATCAAATATATATAGTTAAATAATGTTAATCTTAGAGAGAAGTTGAGAGAATCTCTCAACTTCCTCAACAACAATCTAAACTAAGTAGTTGTAAGCACAATAATGGAGGTATTATCTCAATGAGATAGGACAAAAATGATAGGACAAAAAGGTTGGATGTGGGATGTCTTTCCTGATGATATGAGTCTCGACAGCAGCGTTGAGTTGGCATTGGCCAACTTGGATCTCAATGAGCCAGTGCTAGAGCCTGTCACATTTAATGATGGCAATATAGTAGAGGGGTCATTATCTACACAAGCATATGCAGAGATGACATTGGATACAGAGGAGGAGGATGCAGCAGAGGAGAGCAGTGGTGATCATGATGAGGACAATGATGTTGATTATGATAATGAGGATTGATGACTCATGAGTCATGAGCTACATACTGCGGCACTGCCTTGAGGCTTGTAGTCTTGTAGTCTTGTAGTTGTTTTGTATTTGTTATTTCTATTTGTCATTGGAATTGTACTACCCAGAGGCTAGTACTTATGTAACACATTTTGATTTTGATGACTTAATGAGAAAACAAAAATATCTTGTCTTTCTCCTATTGGATCATTGATGAATATGTCTATTACTTTGTAATATCTATGATTGTATAATGTATCAATGTATCATGTATCTTAAATCTTTCTAAAAATTACATCTAGTTGAAGATCTATGTTTGAATCAATGAATTTGTGTAAGAAATATCTAATTTTTAATATATATATATATATATAACGTGTCCTATTCCGTGGGGTCACCGTGTTCGAATCCGACACTCGAATTCATGTGTCAATCATGTCCCATGTCCCCGTGTCAGGTGACTTAGTCTAAATGTTGTTCTTCACCTTCTTTTTCCTCCATGTGGTTGTCTTGACAAGATTTTTCCTTTGAATTTGTACAAGCTCCACTTAGATTTAATTTTTGAGACAATGTTGTCTCTTTCATATCTATGACAATTTTCTCCTTTTTTCCTTCTCCAATGGTTTGAAAAATCATTCCTTCATCTTCACTTATTCTTATGACAATATTTAATAACTATTCATCATATTCTATACCTACCAAACATGCATTTATACAAATTATTAGTTTTAAAAATGTAAGGTTCTCTAGCCTTCTTTGGAGTCTGTGTTATTAGATCTTTGTGCTGATATGAACTATCCAAGCATTTCATGAATTCATTCTAAATTTTGTTTTCTTCTTCAAGCATTTCATGGTGTTCTAAATTTGGTTTTTCTTCTTCAAGAATACTTATGTCTTCTTCCTTAAACTTTCTTGCATTTCTTGCAAATGATTCCTTAATAGGCCATTTAATTTGCTTCTCCATTCACCATCCACATCTCTAGTCTTCTTCACTTTCTTGTAGCAACATCATTGTCATACTAAGTTGTTCCTTCATCTCAACCATTTCTGGGTAAAATTCCTCTTGACTCATAATCTTCATCTTTATGCCATTTGCTTTGACATTCTCCTCCATTCTGTTGTGGCTTTTACTCGAACCCATGTCATGACTATCAATAGTCATCTTATCTTGTCTACCTATGACCTACAGTAAGCCTTTGTAGTAGCAAGTCTGTTTCACCTTACTACAAGTACCTCACCAAGCTTTTATCTTCTAAACTTGGTCACATTAATTCTCTCCTCTAGAACTTCCCGAGCTTCCTCTGCTCTAGGATTTTGCACTCTAGTCAATTTCTTCAATGGCTTCACTTGCTCTTTCTTTAGACAACTTTACCCACATTTGCAACTGTGGAGTTTTCTCAACAATTTCTACCCAACCTCAGTTGAAAATTGCAACAATTTCCCTCTGTTACACAATCTCTACCGAATTTTCCTTTTACTCACTGCTACTACAATCAAATTTCTTTATCCAAATTAATTTGGAAACAAGAAGGCCATGTTACCTGTCAATCCTCAATAGACTTGTTCCTCAAATAACTTTATGAGTTCTTCTACAACATACTTATGCTACCATCTTCTCTAAGCTTTCTCCAAACTTTTCCCAATGAAAGTTCTCTCCAACTCTACTCCTTGGGTGGGATTGTCTTCTCTTTATACAAGATACTCTATGCTCTATCTCCATGACTCATTCATTATTTCATATCTCACTCCGTGTTTATGTGCTTGCATATTTCTCTTCAACGTTCTGACAATTTTTTAGTGTCTTCTCCAACTCTAATCTCTACAATATTCAAATGAGCAAGTTTTAATCATGCTCTACTACCACTTGATGTTGATCGCGTCCAACTTCTCTCAATAGGGTAGATAATTTCTTGATGCAACCAAACCCATTCATCATACGCATGGTGGCCTAATTTAAGCTATTCTTGATCTAACTTATATATCAATATTGAATTTCACGTGGCGAAATCCCACAATCTTTATGAACCAAGAATGTGGATCGGTATTGTTAATTATGGTTGGAACTGTATTAAATCCATAGCCAAACCTTGTTCTGATCCGTGCAGGAGTCACGTGCAACATTTCTCATTTACAACTCTTAGCGCTCAAGTGTTTAACTTCATGTAACCAATATGATTGCAGCTGGAACCGATCCCTTAACCCCAAAAGGCACTTAAGCCTTTCTCCCTTACAAATCGGTGTTTTCTTGTTATAGCCGAAAAGCGTTGAAACACAAACTCTCATGGCCAAAGTGCTTACCAAAAGGTGCATGGAAAAACTCTCGCTTGTATTCAGGGGTCGAGTCCCAGATGTCTATGACACTGGATTACTTTCTCTTGAGTATTATATCCAATCCAGGGGCCAGGCCCTAATATTCCTTCTACTTTCAATCTGTAATGGGTCTGGATCTACCACATTTCCACTGTGCTTGAATGCTTTCAAAACTGGATATAGCTCAACACCTTTTCCAAAATCTGTGGGTTCCACACTAAAGTTTACGGATCTAGATGATCCAACACCCGTGAGGTTTAGAGGGTTACGTTTTTTCGAAGTGTTGGATAAGTTCTAGCCCAAATCTGCACTTGCCAGATAAACGTTTGTTATATTTGACCCAGCTGGATATAAGTTGGACAGATGTGGGTCCCACACCAGATAATTGTTTTAAACAGTGTTTGATCCTCCCATCCACGGATTCGATTGAGACTTAGTTGCATCCACCTCCGCTGAACCAGATATGCAAAGAGCTAGATAACTTAATCTGACAAAATTCTCTGATAGATCTGTTTACGTCTTCGTCAATTGACAGATCCCGTTATAAAACGAATCTAGTGTTATGCTGCGAGCCCAGATATCTCTTCACTTTTTCAACACTTCAATCTGGATATATCGTTTCTCCTTATACTCTGCGCCATGAATCTGAATGACTTTTTGTTTTCAAAGAAGAAAAAAATCTGTTCATATTATAGCTAAAACAATACATGATCTCATAGTAATATATAAGCTTTAGCTATAATTAGTAAGATCAAATCTAGTCATTATAGTCATTATAGGCCATGACACTAATGCATGTAGTGTCATATGTCATTTTCTTATCATAATTCTCTTTTATAAAAAGATATGAAAAAGGAGGGAGTAATTCCATCATCCTTGACTTAATCACCATCTTAAATTGTGCACCAAAACCAGATAACTATATACATCAGATCTATTATGACAATATAACCCAAAGCAAAGCCATGGACTGAATGACTTTCGAACTCTATTCGAACAATGCATTCTAAGTTGAAATTAAGAATCAGCGCCTCGATCCTCTGTAAACTCAAAACAACAACTTCAATATTGGAACAAACATGCCAACCTCCTTGCATTCAGTTATACAATCAACGCGAATACACAATATCAAATCAGGCTCGGCCTTGTTTAATAACAATCTTCAAAACACTCTTCCATAAGCACACATTGACTCAAATGCACAAAGGCCAAATAGATACACACATTAGTGGAGGATAAATTCTCACCATTCCTATTAAACAAATAATTTGTATAAGTCTGGCTTGATTTACAATGTTTGGCCCTTTCTCTCTCCCAGACCTTTGTGGAGTTTTTTTTTTCTCAATTCTTGCGTCTTTTTTTTTTATCTTTTTATCTACATACTAATCATTAAATATTTCTCGATATACAATAGAATGGTTTTGTTGAGATTCATTAAAGGTAGATCTAATTGGAAAATATATAATCTAGCATAAAATTTCTAAATTCTTCAACAACTCACTCAAGTAAGATGATTAATTACATGTTAATGAGAAAGTAATTCTTCATTTCCTAAATAAATCTCTATTTAAAATAGAAAACTAAATCTTTATCTTTAATTACATGAAATTGACTTCGGTTAATTAAAAAAAATCTATTTCTTTTAATAAATTCCAAAACCCTTCTTAAATAAATTACCACCAATTGAGTTAAAATTTATGTTTTTGCATCAAAACATGTAGATGGCATTTATTTATGTTATTTTGTCACTAACTTTTACCATTCTCAATTTGTAGAAAAAAATGACAAAACCATGAAAGGAAATGCCATCTACATGTTCTTCCACTATCTCATGAAAGACCCCTAGATACTGAGTATCTTCTTTGAACAACTAATGACTTTATCACAATCATCTCTTAAAAGGCTTCTAAAAATTTGAGGACTCTTTCACCTCTGCCAAGTGCATCTCCACTTCTATTCAAAATATTTGTAACTAACCTAGTTCATATTTCTAAGTAACCTAGTTCCTATATCTCTTTTCTTTTTCATAAAAAGACATATGAGTGAGAATAATCAAGCGAGCAAAATCATTTCTTCTATCTTTGCCCTTTCTTCACATTTGTCTCTAGTTCAGAGTTGAGATTATTGTTGCATTGCTAAATGAAATAACATATGTTATTATTTTAGATAAGTTTATTATAAATTTAAAAATTAACTGTAATTAGATGGGTTTATTATAAATTTAAAAATTAACTGTAAAACTTATTTAAAATAAAATTAACATTTGAGTTATATGGTTTATAAATTACAATTTAGTATAGGTTAGATGTAGTTTTGTAGTGATGTTGGTTTAATATGAGGAGACATGGTAGAGATTGCAAATAAATGTTTAACATTTAAATGTTTATTTATTATTGGATCAAATAATAATAATAGCAAAGCATAAGATAGACTTAATTAAAAAAAAGTAATAAATAATAAAAGTAATAAATCAATTAAATACACTTTGTTGTATTATAATTTTATTTTATTAATAAAATTACAAACATATATATAGATATATAAACAAGTGTTGCAAGGAAGATTAAAAAATTTAGATGTGGAGTGGATAAATTAATTAAAATTAAAATTTATATGTAACACCCACGTAAACTTAAACCATTGTAATTTATAGTTTTTACGATGTTTTACCGAGACAGTTGCATCAAGAAAATCAAGATTCGGTTAATGTCAAACCAATTCTTGATAACTATCTAAATCGTTATGCATCTATGAAGGTTAACAGTTTCTTCGGGGGTTCCTCTCTCTATATTGTCATGATATTCGCTGTCGATTTGGGGGGAATAGGGATTTTTTTTGTAATTCGATGGAAGAGGAGAGGGAAGATGGCGACTCTGCAAGATATCACAGTCGCGGGAGTCATAAATCTATTGATTGCCGTCGCGTTTCTGCTGGCATTTGCGTTTCTGAGGTTGCAACCCATAAACGACAGAGTATACTTTTCCAAATGGTATCTCAATGGCTCAAGGAAAAGCCCCAGGCACTCCTCAAGATCAACAGTGGGCAAATTTGTGAACTTGGACTACAGAGCATACATGTGTTTTCTCAGTTGGATGCCGGATGCTCTTAGAATGCCCTAGGCGGAGCTCATTGATCACGCCGGTCTTGATTCTGTTGTTTACCCCCGGATCTACATCGTGGGGTGCTTTGGATGTTTTTTTTTTATGATGCTGTGCATTAATGGACTCGAGAAAGGATTCAAGTATGCCTTTGAATGAGAGTCGACTGCTAAGGTAAGTGACTCTGGTTTATTTTATTTATGATATAGTCTTTCTCCTTGAGTTGAAAGGTATAGAAGAAGATTATATATATCATGATTGCCAAGATAAGTATTTGGCTAATTTTCATTAAATAATATTTTTTTGTGAGCAGAAAGATATAAATAAAAATTATAAATCATATAGTTTTCTGCAAAAATATTATTAGAGAATAGAAATATTAATGATATTTCTTATATTTCTGGATATAAATTACATATGCCAAGAAAATGGCATTTTCATTAGTTTATTGGAATTCGATAAACAAATTTATTGTTGACTATTTTCATAAGAGTGGATTTATCTTGGGAGTAGAAGATAAGTACATTAAATTATGAAGTGATAACAAGTCTTTTCTTGAATAGATTTAAGAGAGTTACTTTTGAGTTATTTTCATAATGAAGAAGAAAAGAGAAGTTTCTCACATTAATATTCTATTCATTAACCGTGTTGTAAATAGTAAATTATTTAATAAATCCGTGAATAAGGTACCATGATAGTGGTAGTTCTATTCATTAACCGTGTTGTAAATAGTAAATTATTTAATAAATCCGTGAATAAGGTACCATGATAGTGGTAGAGGTTAATGAATTAATAAATCCATGGATAGTATTCATAAATCCATGGGTAGTTTTCCATGGGGTTGATGGAGATTGATTGTTTCATAAAACCATGGGTAGATTACCATGGTGTTTTCAAACATTAGTTATTTAATAAATCCATGAATAAATCACCATAGTGTTGGTAAGTTAAGTTATTTAATACATTCATGGTTAAAGGAACTAATCAGTTTATTCCTTAGATAAATAAACTAAGTGATTATTTTATATTATAATCATTATGATGTTAATTTCCTTATGTAGGAAGATCTTGCATATACATGCAACATAAGTATTAGCCTTTATTGAAAAATAATATACATTTTTTTTATGTATAAAAATAGCTTGTAGTATTAAAACTACAATGAATATGAATGTTAGTATAATCTTGAAAGTGAGACATGTATTTATATTATCAATTGTGTATTTTTACATATGATTACATGCTTACTAGCATTGAGATTTTCTTTGGGAAGACTCTTGAAGAAGGTTATGTGCATAGCTTGTAGTATTAAAACTATAATGAATATGAATGTTAGTATAATCTTGAAAGTGAGACATGTATTTATATTATCAATTGTGTATTTTTACATATGATTACATGCTTACTAGCATTGAGATTTTCTTTGGGAAGACTCTTGAAGAAGGTTATGTGCTTCGTTGTGTAAGCACTTCTTTAGGGAGAGTTTTTTGAAATCAGTATGCATTCGCATGCAAGGAAGAGACAATTGTTATGTTAACTTGCATTCCATGCACTAAAGGTAATAGCTTAAGGGTAGCTATTTTTATTAAATGTATGTAAATCACGTGCATAAATATCTTAGCTGATGTATCAGTTTATTTTAAAAATAAATCTTGGGAGATGTAGCCATTGTCTTGCAGGAATGTGTGCTTAGGCGACGTAAGCATTAGTTATTGTGATGACCTATAACTAGCACATATGGGGTATGTATTATTTAAGAGAGAATGACAAGGCACTTTACTTGCTTGTGATGATTACACATAAGTAGATGGAGAAACTACTATAGTGATTGATTAATACTTTACGAATCTTGACATTATTTTGTGTTGAAGGCATCATAGCAGGGAATGATGGTGACAAGTACAAAAGTATATTATGCTTGTCATGTACAAAGGAAAAATTATGCTTGTCATGGTGGCAAGTAAATGATTAATGTTCGTGCAGATGAGTGTGATTTGCAGGAAGGTCCAATGTACGATGGTCCGTTGTAGATACATCCATGCCACCAAGATGTAATGAAGACCAGGGGGTAATTGGTATCTTATTATTGAATGGCTTAAAGCTAGATATTGTACATTTCCTTGTAAATATATAAATGATGGTTAAGGGATGGACTCCCTTATAAGCCATTGAGTGATGGGCTGAACACCCTCACGAGCGTTTAATAATAAAATTAGACGTTTGCTGGTTTTCACCCTATGGGGTTTCCAGGGTATATTGGTGTTCAATGGTGTGATTGATTATTGTGTCCAGATGATGAGGTTCATTTTCTTCCTTGTTATGATGTTCAGAATGGCAATTATGTGATGACTATATGAGTAATGAGATAAATGGATGTTTGCATCATAAAGTATTAAGTTAATATACTGTAATGGAGGCTGTTAAGGGTTAAGGAGTTACTATTCTTATTTGTAAACATTCTATGTAATGATGATTAACTTATAAAAAAAATTTAACTCCTTACTTTTCCCTGTGAAGTTAATGGTGTATGTTACATTATATTAGTTAATGCTTAATTGATTTTTCTTTAGAAAGAATTAATAAATTTAGATGTGGAGTGGATAAATTAATTATTTACTCCTATATTAAGACTTGCCAATATTTTGATGGGTAGTAACCACAAGTAAGTCTACACATTTACAACTGTACTCCTACATACTAGTAACTCTACACATTTACAATTTTACTCTTACACAAGTTTTGAGAAATCATACAAAAAAGTGAAACTTAATACTTGGTAAATATCTACAACTTATTCCTATCTGTTTTTTTATGCAAAGTCTTACTTAAATTATAGTTGGAAGTGAATCATGGTATATGTTATTTACATTAGCATTAGCTATTTTCAAGGATTTTATTTTTCAATGGTTTTATTGCAAAGCTTAAGAATAAAAAATCACATAGATACAAATATTTAAAAATTATGCATGAATATATATGCATGAATATATCTATATATAGAAATTCGAATTGTATATACATATAAATAATATTATTAAAAATTAACATAAGTCCATCTTAACTCCATAAATATTATTAAAAATTAGCATAGGTCTATCTTAGCTCCATAAATATTATTAAAAATTAGCATAGGTCCATCTTAATTCCACATCTACTAAGAGTGGAGAGGAATCAAATTTCTAGAGATACACACCTCTCATCAAATTTTACACTCAAAATCTAATTTGCATCGTGAAATATTTAATCCTCTCTATATTTAATAGATCCAGAATTAAGACAAATTTATGTTGCTATTCTAATGTTATGTAGACTATATATCTTGAAATATATGAACACAATCCATGATAAATAATTTTGTAAAATATTCTAAAACTTATATTCAATATAATATTCGATTTATAATTAAAATAAGTTAATTAAATTAATTTTATTTAGTTTTTATTTTTACTTTTAAATGTAACCATAAATAAAAATTTCTTTTTATTTTATTATTAGTTGTTGACTTAATATTATAAAAATTATTCTAATAATCATATTTAAAATGTTTTTATTTATCTATTGCAATTTAGTAGTTAGATTCTAACTTTGAAAGTAATGGTCTCTATATTGGCCTTTCTCCATTTAAATATATGTAAGATTTTTTTCCTATCTTAGGGTGACAATGATGGTTCAAAAAGCGTCCACTAAAAAGCTTCATGAGATTTTTTCTAAATTTTTTCCCAATAAATCATAAAAACCTCAATTCAAAAATAATAAATTAAATTTAAAAGAAATAAAAATGTTTGATTGAATCTCAAATCTACATTATGTGTGATTGAATCTCAAATCTACAATCAACATAGCTTATTTTTTTAATAAAATAAAATAAATAAACTTAGAAACTGCACATTTATAATAATAAATTCCATTCATATTTTCATATTCCAGAGTATTTTTCAATTCTACCATAAAATTTAACTAAACTACACTCCCCTTACTCCGTGATCAGAAAATCAATGTAAATCGAACTATACACCAGCCAAACGATGGGCAAGTGCATTCATCCCTTATTATTACAAAATGTAAGCAACACTTTGGAACCACGATGTTCAACAATGGCGAGGCTGTCAGGTTCAAATCTAGCAGCAGATACAAATCGAGTAACAGTCCCACCGGCAAAAGGACAGGTAAGAGATACGGTAACATAACAATACCGTAAGAGATACTGTTTTATCATTTGGATTTTGCCCCTGCCTTCTGAGCTTTGGACAATGCCTTTATTCTGTAACCATATAAAATTAAAGGGAAATACTGATCTGAATAATCTAGAGAGCCGAACCTAAGTCTTAATTTAGGATGCAACCAATCTCAATATAGCTTCGAGGCACATAGTATAATTTGTCACGTATAATATTCTTTCTTTGTCATAGAGAGCCAGGAAAACTGCAGTCCATAATGCCTCTGAATCAGAGCCCTCCATCCTTACATGATCAATGGCTGGCACTACAATGGTGGCAGGTACCAAGTAAGTAATAATGTGCTCCTGGGTATAAGACCAGAATTCTGAGACTCCTGAATTTTCTGAGCAGTACTTCTTTTCGTTTACTGCAGGGATGCCATCCTCGGTGTTCAATAGTCATCGTTGTGTGACTTGTTGGAAGAACTGTGATGGACAAGTGCCACACGGAATTCAAAAACTACCTGGTTTTGCAAGCAGGTCAGGTTGGGTGCAGTGCCATAAGGTCACCTTCCACGTAATCATTTTAAAAGAGGATATTTTGTTTGGGTTTACCATGCTAATTTGTTGTTTTTAAAGGTGTAAAGATATATTGAAGGAATAGAATATTTAGGAAGATACATAAGTTCTTCACATGAGTGTGTAGTTAATATATGTACATGTAGTGACCATTGTGTGTAATTAGTATATGCACATGTAATGATTATTGTTGGATGTATCCAACGTATCACCATTACATGTTCAAATATCGTAAGCATTAGAATTATCAGGGACAAATGACTACCATTAAACTAAATGTACGATCAATATATAAGAACCTCTTTCCAATGGGCATATTCCATATCTTGCTTTTGTACAATGCAAAATGCTTTTGGGATATTTTTTATGTATACATGTGCAACTCTTAATGCAACTTTGTATTCAAATATATGATTCTTTGTGCAACTTGGTGTAGCATGTATTGTATTGATATAAATTGGATTCAATGAATGTCATATATCTTTAGCATATGGTGTCAACCCTATTGCAAAGTGGAAATTAAAGAATCATGCCCATACCTTGTCTTTGTACAATGCAAAATGCTCTAGGGATATCTTTAATGTATACATGTGCAACTCTCAATGCAATTGTGTATTCAAAATGTATGATTGCATGTGCAACTTGGTGTAGCATGTATTGTATTGAGATAAAGTGGATTCAATGAATGACATATATGTTTGGCATATAATGCTAACCCTATTGCAAGGTGGAAATTGAAGAATCAACCAAGTGTCATAGATGTGTAGCGACAACAAGTTTAGTAAGAATGACAAATTTCTTTTTCACCCATGCCAAGGATTTTCTTCATATAATGTATATTTAATAGTGGATTGATTTAATCTTGGATTTATTATGTTCCACTACTCTTGTATATTTAATAGTGGATTTATTATGCTCGACTACTCTCGCACCCCACTGGATTTTGAGACACCCAGATGCTACATGAAAGCACACATGTGAATGCACAGTTGCATTAAGAGCTGCACAATCTATACATTCAAGATATCCATGGAGCATTTTGCAGTATGCAAATGCAAGGTATGGAATATGTGTTAAAAATGTGACAAAGAATACTGTAAATTTACCTATGTAGTTAGAATAACTAAAACGTAGGTTGAATAACGAAATATAGTTGTAATAACAAAATAGACTAAGTTAAAAGAGATCGCCCGAGAGGCTTGTAGACATGGAGAATTTCATCAATAAAGTTTCTAAGAGAATTTATCCTTCAGTTCAGTTTCCAATTCAGTTACATTTCTCCTCGTTTCTTGTCTTCCTTGCAACAAGTGGTATCAAAGCTAATCGAGAGAGGCTGCTTGAAGATTGAGCCCACTGTCCACTGTACGAAGCAAGCCGTGAGCACAGCCGTGAGAGAGAAAAAAGGCCGTGAGCACAGCCGTCAGAGAGACACAGTCGAACAAAACGTTGTTGGAGAAGAGGAGCCGTCTGCCGTTGAGTTTCCATTGATTCTGTTGCTGTAATTAAAAAAAAACCAGCTGCTGAATGCAAAGGGAGGCCGACAAGCCGCTGAAGAAGGGAGGTCGATTACACTTTGAAGAAGGGAGGCCGATTGCACTTTGCACAACGTCAAAGGGTGAAGGCCGTTAGTAAAGAGAGATTGCGTCAAGCCCATGAGAGGAGCCGTCTGAAAAAAGGAGGCCGTTGGAGCCATCGTGAAAGGTGGAGGCTGTTGAAGAGTTTTTTGAAGCGAAGCGAGAGAGATTGCGTCAGGATACTCTGCCCAGGTCCGTTGTGTTATTTTTCAGTTTTGCCTGCTGTATTAGTAATCGACTGTGAGATTGCCCGAAGTTGGAGAAAGAAGTGTCAAAAAGAAAGAAGCACGAGGTTACTGATTGCAGACATAACAAGTTTGCAGATTGCTGTCAGATTGTGGCTATCGAGCAAATCGAAGGCTGCAGAGGCTAGTATCAAATCCGAAGAGAAAACATGTATTCCTTTTTTAATTTTATTGTGAGAAGTAGAAAAAACAATCGATTTTCAGAAAATCTATTGGTTTTTTTAAAAATATGAGTAGGATTTTTTAGAAAATCTGTTGGTTTTTAAAAATCTGAGTAGGGTTTTTTCTGAGCATATTAAAGAAATTGGTAGGGTTTCAGGAAAAATCAGAGTACAGTTTGAGCAGTTTTTAAAAGAAATTGTGAAGAAATTTTTTGAGCTGATTTAAAAGAAATTGTGAAGAAATTTTCTGAGCAGAAATTAAAATTGAAGGTTTTTTATTTTATTTTTTTTTCTGTGGGCTCAATTTTCTGTTCTTAAAACCATAGTAGTAGAAAGGAAAATCTGCAAACAAGAGGGGAAATCTTGGAACCCTAGAATAAGAGTGGAATTTTTTTGATTTGTAGAAGAAGGGAAATCTGAAACCCTAGGAGGGAGAAATAGCGAAAATGACAAACGCAAGATTTGAGGTGGAGAAATTCATCGGGAAAAACAATTTTTCTCTATGGAAACTGAAGGTTAGGGATTTGCTTATTCAACAAGGGTTGCACAAGGCACTTAACGGGGTAGCTAAAAAACCAGCAAGCATGTCAAATTCGGACTGGGAGGACTGGGATGCTCGAGTTCTCAGTACCGTTCGGTTATGTTTGGCAGACGAAGTACTCTTCAATATTGTTGGAGAGAGTACAACCGCAGGGTTGTGGAAGAAATTGGAAACACTCTATATGACCAAATCTTTGACAAACAGAATCTATTTAGAAAGACAACTGTACAGCCTTTAGATGAAGGAGGGTACGAAAATTGCAGATCACTTAAATGTTTTTAATACACTTATCTGTCAGTTGTCTGATATGGAAGTAAAGATGGAGGAAGAAGACAAGGCAATAACCTTGTTGTGTTCCCTGCCTAAGTCATGGGATCACTTTGTGACCTCAGTCAGTTTGAGCACTGTCGATTCATTAAAATTTGAATCTGTCGTGGGTGCTCTCTTATCTGAAGAGGTACGAAGACAATCTAGCATTGAGACTTATGCACCTGAAGCCATGGTAGCTAGAGGTCGGTCAAACGAACGGGGGGAGAAGATTGTGTTCCCTGCCTGAGTCATGGGATCACTTCGTGACCTCAGTCAGTTTGAGCACTGCCGATTCATTAAAATTTGAATTTGTCGTGGGTGCTCTCTTATCTGAAGAGGTACGAAGACAATCTAACATTAAGACTTCTGCACCTCAAGCCATGGTAGCTAGAGGTCGGTCAAAGGAATGGGGGGAGAATACAAGAGGTTCTTCCAGATCGAAGTCAAAGGGCGGCAAGAAGAGTAAATAAAAATGTTGGTACTGCAACAAACCAGGACATCTCAAAAAGGATTGCTAGAAACGAAAGGAGGCGGAAAATAATAAGGAAGCAAATCAGGTTGATTCAGGTATGGATGATGAGGTTTTAATTGCTGAAGCACTCCCTGTTTGTAATATCTCACAAGATGCTGACTATTGGCTATTAGACTTTGGTGCTTCTCATCATATGAGTCCGCACCGAAATTGGTTTTCATCATATGAAACTGTAGATGGTAATTCTGTATTCATGGGAAATAATGCATCTTGTTAGACTGTTGGGATTGGAAATGTGAGAATTAAAATGTATGATGGTACAATTAAAACCTTATATGATGTTAGGCATGTACCTGATCTAAAGAAAAACTTGATTTCCTTTGGAGTTTTGGATTCGAATGGTTATAAGTTTACAGGTCAGAATGGAGTGTTGAAAGTCTTGAAGGAGCCTTGGTTGTTATGAAGGCTGAAAAGGTCGGAAACCTGTACAGACTCAAGGGAAGCACTCAAGTCAGTGAAGCAGCGATCGTGTCAAATAAAGCAGAAGAAGGTTCTCGTCTATGGCATCAACGGTTGGGTCATATGAGCGAGAAATGTCTTCAGGTACTGATGAACCGCAAGCTACTTCCTGATTTGAAATCCTTGAAGTTGGATTTTTGTAAATATTGTGTGTTTGGAAAACAATGTAAACAAATATTCAAGTCTGGCAATCATAATAGTAAGCAAATTTTGGACTATATTCATTCTGATCTGTGGGGACCATCTCCTAATGTGTCCTATGGAGGTGCCTTGTATTTTTTAACGTTTATTGATGATTTCTCGCGAAAGGTTTGGGTCTATATGTTGAAAAAGAAAGATGATGTGTTTAATGTGTTTAAACAATTTAAAACAATGGTGGAAAAGAAAACAGGCAATTCAATCAAATGTTTAAGAACTGACAATGGTGGTGAATTTACCTCTTTAGAATTTGAACAATTTTGTAAGGATGAAGGGATAGTTAGACATAAAACTTCTGTTTATACTCCTCAGTAGAATGGTGTTGCTGAACGGATGAATCAGACTCTTATAGAAAGAGCCAGAAGCATGATTAGTAATGCTAATCTGCAAAAGGAGTTGTGGGCAGAAGCAATATCTACTGCTTGTTATTTAGTTAACAGATCACCTTCGGTTGCAATAAACTATCAAATTCCTGAAGAAGTTTGGTCAGGTCAATCTTGTGATTATTCGCATTTGAAGATTTTTGGTTGTGATTCCTATGTTCTTATTCCTAGAAATCAGCATTCAAAATTAGATCCAAAATCAAATTGTTGTGTCTTTGTTGGATATGATTATTCAGTGAAGGGATATAGGTTGTGGGATCCTACTTCACGGAAGATAGTCATTAGTAGAGATGTAACATTTGATGAATCATCTCTTTTAAAATCAGATGTTGAAAAAGTTGAACAGAAGCAGGTATCGCCAGGTCAGTAGATTCAATTGGAGACTGTACCTTTTCTAGAAAGTCGAAAGGAAGAAGAGACTTCTGAAAAAGGTGGAGAAGCAGAGGAAAATGGAGAATTTCCAGAATCCAGTCAGCAACCAATCACTCTAAGAAGGTCTACAAGGGAAAGAAGAACACCCAAAAGGTATGAAGACTCTGCTTCATCATTTGCATTGATTACTGAAGATGGGGAACCATCTTGTTATCAGGAAGCAGTTGATGATGCAGATAGCAAGATATGGAAAAAGGCTATGGAAGAAGAAATGGATTCCTTAGCCAAGAACAATACCTGGGATCTTGTAGAACTTCCTGAAGGGAGAAGCGTTGTTGGGTGCAAATGGGTCTTCAAGTTGAAGAGAAAAGTTGATGGAAGTATCGACAGGTATAAGGCAAGACTGGTTGCAAAAGGGTATTCTCAGGTTGAAGGTTGACTTTCATGAGATATTTTCACCAGTAGTTAAACTTGTTTCTATTTGTATTGTGTTAGCACTAACTGCTTTACTGGACCTTGAGTTAGAACAGTTAGATGTTAAAACAACCTTTCTTCATGGTGATTTGGATGAAGAGATATATATGGATCAGCCAGAAGGTTTTGTACAAGGTTGAAGCAGAAGATTAGTTTGCAAGCTCAGGAAATCATTGTATGGCCTGAGGTAGTCGCCCAGGCAATGGTACAAGAAGTTTGATTCCTTCATGATGAGCCAGAATTTTATCAGAAGTGAGTATGATCATTGTGTATACTTCAAAATTTTCAATGGCATATTCATTATCTTGGTGTTGTATGTTGATGATATGCTTATTGCAAGCAAAATCATGGAAGAAATCAACAAGTTAAAGGCTCAGCTGTCTAGGACGTTTGAAATGAAGGATCTTGGAGCGGCAAAGCATATCTTGGGCATGGAGATACATAGAGACAAGAAGAATGGTAAGCTTTGGTTATCACAACAGAAGTATGTGGAGAAAATACTTGAAAATTTCGGTATGAACAATGTGAAACCTGTTAATGTTCCATTAGCTTCCCATTTTAAGCTTTCTTCGGATTTGAGTCCTAGAACTAATGAAGAAAAGCAGAATATGTCTCGTGTACCATATGCAAATGCGGTAGGCAACTTAATGTATGCGATGGTATCTACAAGACCTGGCATTTCACATGCAGTTGGAGTTGTCAGCAGGTTCATGGCAAATCCAGGGGAAGAACATTGGCGAGCAGTGAAATGGGTGCTTCGGTATTTGAGAGGCACAAGTGACCATTGCATCAGCTTTGATGGTCGTAAAGGTACAGTCTGCGGATATGTGGATGCTGATTATGCAGGTGATTTGGACAAAAGGAGGTCTACTACAGGTTATGCTTTTACTCTTGCAGGTGGAGTAATTATTTGGATGTCAAAGCTTCAAGAAATAGTTGCTTTGTCCAAAACTGAAGCAGAGTATATAGCTGCTTCAGATTCCTGCAAAGAGGCAATCTAGTTAAAAGGTCTGCTTGATGAGATTGGAAGGACGCAAGAGAAAGTGAATGTGTTTTGTGACAGTCAGAGCTCTATTCATTTGGCTACAAATCTAGCCTATCACAGCAAGACTAAGCACATCGATGTAAGGTATCACTTTGTGAGAAATGTAATCGAAGGCGACAAAGTAGTCCTCAAGAAGGTTCGCACACAGGAGAATCATGCAGATATATTCACGAAGCCAGTTACAGTAGAGAAGCTGAGATGGTGTCTTGCTTCTCTTGGCTTGTAGAAAAGATGATGAATGGAAAATTTGTTGTCAAGATCGAGTTTGTTAAAAATGTGACAACGAATATTGTAAATCTACCTATGTATTTAGAATAACTAAAATGTAGGTTGAATAACGAAATATAGTTGTAATAACGAAATAGACTAAGTTAAAAGAGATCGCCCGAGAGGCTTGTAGACACGGAGAATTTCATCAATAAAGTTTCTAAGAGAATTTATCCTTCAGTTCAGTTTCCAATTCAGTTACATTTCTCCTCGTTTCTTGTCTTCCCTGCAACAATATGCCCAAGAGAGAGGAGGCTCTTATCCTCATGTTTTCTCTATATGTGCATATATACAGATTGTACATTTAGAAGCCATCCATTTGCAGATAATTCCAATGCTTGTGATATATGTTTATGTAGTGGTGATCGGTGCACATATACATCTGATAATGGTCACGACATGTGCATATACATGCTACAGTCACATATGTGCATGTGAAGAGTGTATATGTATCTTTCCAAATCCTCTATTCCTTTGGTGTATCTTTGCACCTTTAGAAACAATTTAGAGACAATTGCTTGTTAATAATATTAATAAGTTTCTTTAAAATTACTTTCAAATCTTATTTTTTATTTTTAAATATATTGTTTATTAAAAGTATAATAGAGAAGAAACATTTTTATTTTAAAATTTATTTTATTTCCAATTTTAATAATATTTAAGGCAATGACTAGTTAATAACATTAATAAGTTTCCTTAAAATTATTTTCAAATTTTATTAATTTTTTTTTTATAATTGTAAAACTTAAATTTCCTTTAATCTCCTTATCATCACTCACTCCCAAAGTGTCATCTTAAAAAAAATAAAATAATTTAAGCATTATTTTTAATTTTTAATAATAATAATAATTTAAACTCTTTTCAAAATTTTTAATTATAATAAGTTAAACTCTTCCCAAATAAATTAAATAAAATTTTGGAAATTAAAATTTACATCAACTAATCAATTAATTGGCTGTAAATCTCCAAAATTTTATTAAATTTTAAAAACATTAAAATTAATTCGCTTAAATCTCCAAACTTTTATTAAATTTTAAAAACATTAAAATTAATTCGCTCTAAATTTTAAAAACATTAAAATTAAATTAAATTTAAATGCTCATGAATACTAAGGGAAAAAAATGAAGTTATACGCATTATGTGTTGGAAGAGAAAAAATTATCACATTATTATAATCTGGGTTCGTTTTGTGGCAACACCTCCTCACGTTGATATGAAACCAGTAATTAGTCTCAACAACATCAAGGTTAAGCATACACATGTAAGGAGGGTGTCATGCTATTAATTAGCATGCAAAGTGTAGACGCGGGAAAACTGGGGTGGGATATATTTCACATTTGATGAAATATATTCAGATATTGAAATGAATATTTCCATTATCGTTATTGTTGGTACCAACAGAATCAATGGTATAACACTACATTCTCCCTCACATTAAAAAGCCACATTGTCCTTCCTCATCATGTAGATTTACCATTTCCAATGTCAATTGAAGCTACAAGGGATGACGAGGATAAATATCTGTTGAGTGCATTTGCAACTGGGTTTTGCATTCACAGACTGATGATTTTTAAGCATGGATATGGATCTGCGAAAGATTGCAGTATTGTTCATGCTTACTTTAATGATTCTAAAGACTTTACCCTTTCGGCATTTTTTGAAGACCCTTCCTTCTTATAGTTTTGATGCTTTTAATAATTCTTTTAGGAGAAGCATTCCACAAAAGTTTGGCCAGATTAAATATTTGGGAAAAATTAGCACAAATGTGAGGGAAATTGCAACAATATTTTGATGTTGGAATTGGGAGGGAACATACTTCACGAATCAGTGCCCATGATTATATTTCAGCTTTCTCTAAATGTCTTAGATGTTGGTGGAATGTAGGGTTATTTCCTGTTAATCCTTCTTAGGGTTATTTATAGTGAATATTGAGTTTCTTGGGATGTAGGATTTCTTCTTACGCGCCAATTGTGACTTTACAACACGGTGTATTATAATTGGGAACCAATGGAACCTGGGAGCTTGTAGGAAATCCTTCCTCCACAAAATCCACCGGCAACCCTTCTTCTAGAAAACTAAACGAGAGTCAAAATATTCCTTCGGAAAAGTAAACGAGAGTCGAAAAAATCGACCAACATCGATTACTTGAGTCAAACCTGTGAGTCCGCTGTGAGCCCACACATAATCCTTCCCTGCTGTGAGCCCACACAGAATGAGAGTTGAACATCGTAGCAAGTGACAATTCAAAATGGTTGACAAACATTTCCACATGGAAAATTCCAATTTTTCACGAACTTTTTCCACATGTCAATTTTTCACTAAATAAAGGAGGTCGGAAATGAGATGTTGGGATTGGCTCGAATGAATAGTGTTTTCCCAACCAACTCCATAGAGGGAACACCTTCAATGTAATTAAATTGTTGATGAATATCTTGTGTCATCTGGACTCATGGCTGGGATAAGTTGGATCTCTTTCTCCATCATCTTAATAATCAATCTAGCTCCATAAAGTTTACTATAGAATGTGAAATCAATGGGAACCTGCGTTTTCTTGACATCCCACTAAAAGGAAAAGACCCTCTAGCGGAGGTTATAAATGAGGTTTTTAGTGTTATAAAATTGACCAAAATTGTCAAAAAAAACATTTTCTACAACATCTGTTTATGGTTATGGAGGTTTTGGCGGAGCTTTTAACAGAAATTCAACACAATAAAAAAAAAATGAGCGGCTGGAGGTTATTACGGATGTTTTTTTTCATCGGTGCGCTACTCTGGATTTAATGCATCAATGCGTACATGCAGAAGGCGCCCTGGGGCGGTCGAAGGAGAATGCACCGGGCCGTTAAGGTATAAAACCGCACCGGGCGTAGTGTTGGTAATACAACGCACGGGGTCGTTCTAATTAGTCTTGGGATTTGTGCAGTGCTCATAGGTCATATCAATGCACTAGTGCGTAGACTTATAGAAACACACCGGTGCGCAGTATCACACAAATGCACCGAGATTTATAATTGGTATTAGTATTCGTGCGGTGCCCATAGGTCGTACAAATGCACTAGTGCGTATAGACACATAAATGCTCTGTTGCGCAATATCACACAAATGCACTGAGATTTATAATTGGTATTTGTATTCGTGCGGTGCTCATAGGTCGTACAAATGCATCGGTGCATATAGACACAAAAACACCTCGGTGCGCAGTATCACACAAACGAACTGAGATTTATAATTGGTATCGGTATTCGTGTGGTGCCCATAGATCATACAACGGCACTAGTGCGTATAGACACATAAACGCACCGGTGCGTCGTACCGCACAAACACACCGATATTTTTACTTGGTTTTGGTATTTGTGCGGTGCCCATAGGTCGTAGAAACACACCGGTGCGCTTAATAATACAAACGCAGTGGTGTACATTCACTGACACACACCGGTTTTCATTTTGTATTTTTTAGAAACATCGACTTGTGACAGTGCAATTATTGTGATTGTTTTAAATTCATTATTCATTAAAAGTCGACACATCTTATAACCATATTCATATTAATTAAATTTTTATTAATGCATTTGAATGTGATGTTTGGATTAATTTGTTATATCATATCATATTTATTGTGGTTTTTTAAAATTCAGTATTCATCAAAAGTCAACACATATATATCTTATAACAATATTCATATGAATTAAATTTTTATTAGTGCATTTGAGAACGACAATGGAGAACGCAATAGTGACAATGGAGAACACAATAGAATAAATTAAAACATATTTTATTATATATATATATATATATATATATATATATATATATGAATAAGACATTCTTTGTCATACAAAATGGGACAGTTATTGGTATCTCTTTGTCTTTCAATTGGGACACTATGTCCATTACATTAAACAAAATGTTTGATTTTACAGACATATTTCAAAAAATACAATGCTTTGCTTTGATATCCAAACATAGTGATCATCATTCTTCGCTTGAACTGTTCTCACCGCTAGAGATACTTTCATGACTTGGGTTATTTTTAGGAATGTTTTGTTAACGGTGCTGATTATTTTCTTCTTCTTCACCTTCCATCTACAAACATAAAAATAAACTGTAATGAGTGTATATACATTGGTGAGAATAATGAAAATTGCAATATTAAATAATATACATCAATGTAAATCGAAAAGAAATGATGCACCATTGCAACAATCGACTCATAAACTATACAAGTTCTTTCAAAACCATGTAACATGCCATATTTCAAAAGTTCATCTATTGGCGCAATTCCATACTTTGTTTCCTGCAAGTTTTGTACCTCATAACAAATCATATATTTAATATAAAAGTTTTTTTTTTTTTTCTATTAATTATAGATGGAGCTAAGTAAAACAAGATCGATAGATGCTTACAAATTCCACAATTAAATTCTGATATGCCAACATATACTCACAACCCATATTTAACCCAATTTCAATCAATTCCTCTGATGGTTCTTCTTTGTATGTTAGCACCTGTTTGAAGACATTGAATGATGATTTTTGTAAAAAAATTAAAAAATACAAAAATGAAATCTAGTTAAGTTTTTATAAGGAAGTAACAATTACTCACAAACTTAGATATGAATCCTTTTCTTCCTTGTCGTTCTGTTTTATGTGCTAAATGGGTTCCATTTTCTTTTCTTTTCTTCAAGAAAATACTTGAAAATTAATATTTAATGCTAAATTGTTTATTTATTGTACCTAATGATCGAAAAATTCAATGATTACATATTACATTTGAAGCACGTTGTTGTTGAGATGGCTCCTCTTGCGATGCAATTTTGTCCATTTCTTTGACCATCTCCTTGTACACCTTTTTGGAAATTTCTACTGGCATATTTATGATATTAGCTCATTCATCTTTTGAGATTTTCATAATCTTCCTGAAAATGTAACATAACAATAAACTATTTAATTTTTATATTGATATAAGAAAAGTAAATATAAGAAAAGTGATATTTATAAATAATTCTAGATAAACATTTAAAGGAATATTAGTTTTTCAATTTTTTTTTTGTACGTTTTTGCTATTAAAAGTCTGACATGTCTCATTGACCAATTCTCTGGAAACTCTTGCTGTAGTTTAGATAAAATTTGGTTCTTAGAATCATTGGATTGACTTTTGTATTGTAAGTGGAAAGAACGTCTATACATTCGTTCCACAATATCCCTCAAACTTTTGTAAAATATTTTCCCCCTTTCGTTAACCTCTAGCACCACTCCAGATGAGCTAAGGAGAAATTCATTTTCATTTGCATGTTCTATTTTTTTATTTTCTTAGAACAACATTCGTTTTTTGAGTTGTTGGTCCCTGTAGAACATTAAACATATGTGAATTAATAGAGTGTTTGACACATGTTATCTAATAATTTTAATTATGTTATTAATGAAAATTAAAAAAAGAAACTCATATTGGATCGATAGTATTTTTCATTCACTTGATTCATACTTTTGTAATTTTTCCATCAAGATTTTACACTCTTCTAGTCCTAGATCAGAAATAATCTTATCGAGCTTCATCATTTTGTGGCTCTGTAGGATACACAGTAAACAATACATATTAGTTAAACTTACATATAGTTCAAAAATAATATTTTTTGTAAAGAATTTACAAAGAAATTGTCTTTTTTTCTTTTTTTGATGTGTTATCAATATTTTTGTTACTTGATATATTGTCAGTCATTTCTTTATCAATCTCAAACCTGTACCATATCATTAATTAATATATTTATAAATAAATTGCCAACTTTTCAAGTAAAAAAAATTCTCAAGAAATCGGTGCACCATTCATGGTGTACGCACCAATGCTGGTGTGTGGGGGTCTTAGAAACGCACCGCACAAAAATTTTAATAGACTGTACAGTGCTCTATGTCAACAAGGAGCATCGGTGCATTACATGTCAACCACCACACCGATTAACCATAATAAAATAATAAAAATCGTCCAATGTTAGTTTTTGTAGCATAAATCGGTGGCATATTTGACATATGGTGCAAAGATAAAAAGAAAATATTTTTTAATTTTTTATCACATTACTTTCACGGTGTGCTTGTACAATACAGAGCATTGGTGCACTAGGTTACACCGGGCGCACTGATGAAAAAAAAATCTGCTTTTTTAAAAATTCACGCAAGGACCGACATGGATTGGGATCTGACTATGCAAATCGTCTCGTCGGTTGGATGTCTTAGGTATATATTTAGCAATAAAAACCCTATAAATCTAAATTTAAAAGCCCTAATTTTGAAATCACAAAAAGAGGTAGAAAAAGGGCAGAAACAAAAAGAATGTATGTTCGAACATATTTCCCCGCTCCACAGTGATTCCGTGCTCTGTTTGCTCCAGGTATGTATTTTGCAAATCTCAGGCTGAAAATTTTTGCAAAAATAGTGAAATAATGAAAAGTGTTTAGTATTTAAAGAAATGTTTTATGAAACTAGATTTTGGAAAATAATTTTTTCACCCATTTTTCAATTTACCACTTTTTTTTTCACTTAAATAAAATAGAGTTGCGCTTTCTTTATTTGCAGTTATTCGTCACCGGTGCATTCCTTAATCGAATCACACCAGTGCGTATGGGTATAAAACGACACCGGTGTGCATTACCAAAAATGCACTGGTGTGGTGATCTGCACATTAGGCACCGAAATTACATTTAGGTGTGTCACCAAAATTTATTGTTGTTTTACTCAAATGCAGGGAGAAAATATCATAATTATATGGAATGGAAAATTCTTCAAAATCCAACTCGTTCCATATTATTTCTCAAAGTCCATCACAGAGTTCTCCCTATCCATCTCGAGACATAATATTTACTTCAGATTTTATTTATATTTTCACTATCTAATTGAATTTATGTTTTTTATCCATGCAGCCAATCATGCACAACTTAATTAAATTTATAATGTATACAAATTTTTAGGTTCATGTAGATTCAGCATCGAGTTCAGAAGCACAAAATATTCAAACTACTCCAAAACATCAGAAGTTCTTATCAGGAGCTGCATACCGCAAGGCACATTTGGTAGATGAAAATGGACAGTCGCTTCACCCTGCCAATTGTAGCAATATTTCATCTTTTAGCCACAATCCTCGGACAATGATGGTAATAATTATAATTGTTTGGTATATATATTGATTAATATGTAATTATTTCAACGTTAAAGAAATTTATAATCATGAAATATTGTCAACATGGTTACTAATTGATATCATATATTTTGTACTAATCATGTTCAATATTTTTTTTAAAAATTATTAGGATTCTAGTGATGATGAACGACCCACCTACCAACTTCCGTTGCACCCCATGACAATGTAAAATTGAGAGAAGACTGAATTAAGAGAAAAAATCATAGAGGAATGATACCAAGAATAGTTGAATCAACCATCGATTCAATTCCCGCTACGTCTAAATTCACCAATTAGGAATGACTACAACAATAGTAGTTCTTCACAAGCTAGCAATGGAGGCAATCAAATAGAGGTTGGTATGGATGATTACTTAAGGGATACAACTGCCATGGAGACAATGTTTTATATGTATTCCAAAATGATGATCAGCTAGGGGATGGTGCTCATATCGCTGACACCTTTTTCGAATGCCTTAAATTTGCTTCCACCACCCCTCTCTTTGGACCTGGTGGTCAGTTAAAGTCTACCCAGTTGGGGACAGCGATGTTACTGTACAACTTGAAATAAAATTTTGGTTTTTCAAATGCATGTTTCTCAGAATTTTTGAGGTAAGTTACCATAAAGTGCTCCCTTATATAAATTTGAAATATAATCAGTACACTGCAATGAACATTACAAATGGTAAATTTTATGAACGTTAATAATTATATCGACATTAATGTACATTTATTAATATATTTTTTAATGATCACCGACTATAGGTTATTCAAAGATAAGGTTCTTTCGAGTGATAATGTCTTGCTCAGTAGCTGCGAACAGGCAAATAAATTTTTGAAAATGTTGGATGTTGAGTACATATCATATCATGCATGCCCAAATAATTGTATTCTATATAGAGGGTAATATGCAGACAAAGAAATATGTTTGAAATGTGGGCATGACAGGTATGATAAATAAAAAAAGAAGGGTAAATCACGTACTAGTCCTCTTTTTAAGATATTGAGGCACATGCCTATAATCCCAAGGATTCAAAGGCTCTTTCGTTGCAAAGAATTAGCTATGTTGCAAGCATGTCATGCCTCACACAGAAGTTAGTTGGGAGTTATGCGAATCCCAAATGAATCAATAGCCATGAAGCATATAGAGGATACATGGGCCAAAAAATTCAAGGATGAAGTATGAAGTCTACGACTCAGCATAGCCATGGAAGGCGTCAACCCATATTCCCTCTAGAACACCAACTATTATGTTTGTCCTGTAGTAGTGATCAATAATAATATCCCCCCATGGTTTCCTGTGAAGAATGAACATCTTATGTTGGCTCTCATAGTCCCTAGTAGAAGACAAGTGAATAATATGGATGTCTACATACAACCATTGGTAGATGAATTGAAGGAATTATGGGATGGGATAAATGTATACGATGTATCAAGACCCATTGGAGAAGAGAGAAGTTTTATGTTGTATGGAATATGTGCTTACACGACACATGATTATCTAGGCTTAGGAGTTTGCTCTAGTAAATTACAGATTTAATTTATTGATTTGTTTATATACGTAGCAATATTCTTTCACATATTAGTTATTTAATTCGTTGTAATATTTGTTCTGATATTCATGATATTCTTTAATGTGCCATGCATATTAATTAATGTATACAAATATAATCTTACAGGTCTTGTAACAAAAGGGTATTTTGGATGTAAATGTTGTGGACCTTCTTTGAAAGCTAGATGGTCCAAGGAACTACAAAATCTAGTGTATGATTTCTCCAGGGTATTCCTACCAGAAGAACACCCTTATAGAAGAGCAGCATCCGCTTTCAATGGTAAAAGAGAGAGAACCCAAAGGCCTCTAATAATGACACCAACTAAATGGTTTAGAGCATATGAGAGAGAGAAGGATAAGGAGTTCATAGAAATGTTCGATTCAAATGTGGAGCCTATGTTCGATGATCCATATTTCTTCGACACCTATGTTGAGAAATTTCCCATTGGGATGAAAAGAAAATCTATCTTTTATGACCTCCCATATTGGTATCATCTTAAGATTACCCACTTATTAGATCCCATGCATATATTTAAAAATGTTTCATCTTCTTTATGGAGGCACATATCATCGAAAAAAAGTGACACATTGGCTATTAGGAAAGATCTTATTACTTCAAAAACTAAAAAGAAACATTGGCAAAGACAATTAGAAAGTACGGGATCAGAGGAAGGTGCTGGTCCCTCTAATTCATGGTTTTTCAAAGAAGGTGATGTCCCATGGAGTTTAAAAAAAGATGATATTTCTTTGGCAAAGGAAGTTATAATGGGTGTGAGGGTGCCAACTTCATACGGGTCTTCACTACGACGCTGCTTCACCATGGATGACCATTTGTCAGGGTTGAAATCGCATGACCATTTGAATCTTCTAAGAGTACGTATAATGTAAAAATCATGATTTTATTATTTGTTATATTAATAAATTTTATCCCATGTGGGGATCATAAAACATAACTAATTTTGTGTATTATTGCACGTGTTTATAACTTTGCAATGTCATTATCCTTTGTTCATGTGTGGGTGTGTGAAACATGAATTCCCTTAAGACCTAGGACGTGCCATATCTAAATTATCTGCATTTATATGTTGGATCACGTAAAAGGAGATTCATGTGGCTAGCATTCCACGGTGGCGTCAAGAGATAGTTGAGATTGTTTGTATGTTTGAGAAGGAACTGCCAATGAGTTTCGTGGACTTACAGGTTCATCTTCTAATCCACCTAGTAGATGAGGTTGAATTAGTTGGGGTGGTTTCTTGTCATTGGATGTTCTTCTTAGAGAGGTACATGAAGAAATTGAAAGGTTTTTTTTGACAAAGGGAAAAACACGAGGGGTCTATGGCGGAGGGGTACATATTGTATGAGTCTTTCTATTATGCCAATGAGTACATCAAGCAGATCGACAATAGACTAGGTGCGGTGATTTGGGACGATGAAAGGGATGAAGCCAAAAGAGAAGGGGAGTTGCTCCAAACGAGTGGAAAAAAGTGCTTGATAAAGAATAAGTGTCTTATAATTTTTCAAATTAACAAAAAGTAATTAATATTCATGTTGAACTTCGATATAATTTATATTTTGATCTCTAAGTACTATATAATGTTGATTTGATTTCGTCATCATCGAATGCAGAAATTGAAGAAATAAATAAATTCGTTCTTTACAATTCTGAAGCGACACAACCGTGGGTCGCATTGTACGAACAAAAGAGGATGAAATGGGATAGTGATAAGAAAAAATTTAGAATGGTAGAAGTGTGCCTTATCCCGATCATTTAAAAGAAAATATGCCAAAAATATGCCCCAACAGTTGGGTTGCTGACCAAGTCAGAGAGAAATACGGTGCTACTGGTCGTTACTCGCGTGCTGAAAATAATGCGCTAAATGTAGGGATTGGGTGCAACAACTCGGTAATAATATTTTTAATTTATATGTAAATTTGAAACTTATATTAATACATCTACATTTCATATTTTAACTGTTGGGTGTTTTTTTTTCTAAGTCAGTTTAATCTATTTATAAAAACATAGTGTACAAAGCAAGAAATCACCTCCAGGGTGGCAAAAACTGGCCTACGTTGGAGGGAAGCTGAATCAAAAGAAACATATTGTATCAAAATATAGGCCACCCGTGACCGGGAAACCAACCGAAAAATTTGCTGCCCAAGCATGGGAAACCAGCTTATTGATACTGTTCCATAATTGAATGTGCATAAAAAGACTAGAACTATCTGTGCTATAGAGAGTACATTCGAAATTTCCAAAAATGCACTGATTCCAATACCAAAAACTCCAAAAAAAGAGAAAAGAACCTTTCATGAGACTAACTGTTGTTGTGGGGTGGATTTTCTTCCACAATTGGGCAGCAGTAGCCTTCATCCGGGTTGCTCGCCTTTTCTTTGGAGTTATGGGCTGAAAGATCATATGAAGAAGGAGAGTTGGAGCTCTTCAAAGCTCTATCCTCGTGCACGGAGCCATCACTATTGGAGGTTTGAGAGCTCGAACCGTCATTGCCGGAAGTCTGAGAGTCGGTCTTGACTAGGAGGGCGATTTCTTTCTGAGTAACCTAGGGAGGCTTGTCCGAGATAGTGGACATCCTTTGTCTCTTTCGCGCTCCAGAGCCTTGATCGACATCACTAGAAGCCTCCTCCTAGAATGAAACTGTGATTTTTGCTGTTACCAGTGGTCTATTCAATTTGCTGCAGAAGATTAAGCTGACAACGTTGCTGGCGGAAGGCTTGTTGGCTTCATCATCCCCAACCAAGAGGGGCAGCCTCGAGCCACTTCATCCACCTTCTCCTCTGCCGCCTCCACCCCGTTGGCATCTCATATGATGACGTCACTGCATTTTCTTCTTGCGAATAGTCGAAAGGGAGTGGGAGCCCTGAGAGGTTGAGGATGGAGCTTGAGTAGGCCCGAAGGAAGGTGAAACTGTGGACGGTAAAGGAGGACAATCATGAGGAGAAGAATTGAGCTCAGAGGTGGAATGTAGTGACGGAATGTTGGGGCTAATCAGAGCCGACTGCGCATTCTTATTGCAGGGAGAGTCTAAACGAAGGCGCAAGAAAAATGGAGGGCTAGAGCTGAGCAGTTTGGGAAAATTGAAAGCTAGAGAGAGGGAATGGGCATGCGACATTCTCATTGATATCTCCAAGCATGCGAGATTAATGCTGAGCAAGTGGAGGAGTGGCGTCGAACAGGCCTCCTGCAGGTCTTTAGTGGTGGAGGTACTGCATGCGGGCGGCGGCAAGTGGCTAGGACAGTTGTTGCAATCCACGCCTTCCACTGACAAGCTGCTAGTAATCACTCGCATCCGGGATTAACTGTTGGGTTATTATAAGACACATGAACTATGATTTTTTTAACTTTTTTTTATAATAGGTGCATTTTTTCCCATCTATGTGGGCATATGGATACCATTTTTGCACAGAAAATGCTGATGCTGGAAACATCACACAAGACTGTGGAGTGGAAGTTGAGTTCGATCAATCTAGTCAATCTAGCCACCGTGATCAAAACCTAGTACGAGGGATGTTAGGTTACGTTGGAAAGATACAAGAGATTGTTGAAGTGAATTTCTCTTCTTTCCAATGTGTTATTTTTAGGTGCAAGTGGTGGGACACCTTTGATCGGAATAATGTAAAGGAAGATCGCGATAGTAGGTTGACATGTATCAACTCTAGAAAGATGTGGGATGAAGCTAAGGAGCCCTATATTTTCCCCAAACACTGCAACCAGGTGTTTTTTTACCTAGATGTGTTGGATAGAGATTAGTGGTTCGTATTGACACATGACCCTAGATCAAAACATATTTTTGAGAACATTAGTGTTATCATGCCATGCGAGCTGGAAGATAATGAGGGTGATCATGAGAACCGAGAGTGATATGGTACATGTGTTATTTCATCAATATTTCTACTTTTTAAGATGGGTTTTTTGAAACATTATAATATATATATATTTGAATTAATTGGTAATTTGCATTGTGTTAATGTTAAAATCAATAATTCACCTGATAATTTGCAATTATGTTGATCTCAAAAACAATGGCGTACTGTATAAATTAGTTCTTTTTTTTGTATCTAAGATCATAATAAAATAATGATAATTCTAAAGTACATGAATTTATTTGCATTATTTTCTAAACTCTATTTGTTACAATAATTCATATTATTCTATATTTATTATTTTACAATTATTTAAAATTTACAAATTAACAAATTTAAAAACTTTAATAAATTCATTTCACATTAATACAATTAAAATTTTACAAATATTTTACATGAAGGAATTTAGTTACAAAGGAAAATAATTCTGTCTCTAAATTTCACTGAGTACTTTGATAATTGACTTGATGAAAGATTAACTAAGCTAAAGAAGAGAATACATAAGCAAAGCTCAGAAGAAATTATCAAGAAGAGAAATTTTGTATTAATCTCCAGCCCTAGGTGAAAATGTGAAGTTGGGTTACACTTTTTGCCCTTTTTTGAGAAAAAAATTTCACTTTTTTCTATTCTTCAACTTTCTGCAAGCCAAAACAATTTTTCTGTTTAGAATTTCATTTTGCGATAAAAATAAAAGTTGTCAGAAATTTTACTAGCTTTCTATTACTTATTTTTTGGAATTTTTTTATACACATTTGATATGTCAACTTAGTGTTTCTTTGAGTGTGTGTTTTTTAACAATCAAAGGATTCATAAGAAGTCATGTTAATACTCACTGTTGTATTCTTTGAAACTTCATGTTTTTGAGAAACAAAATGTGTTACAACAATCTAGACAGAGTCTACTTCGGTTTCGTTATATTTATAAAGTCAACTGATGCATACCATAATTACTAGAATTTTTTGAATTGGTCCTATATGAAAAAACTATATATTTTGAATATGTTTCACGACGTACGAAATTTCTTAACAGATAAGTTATAAACTAAAAATCTAAAAAGTACCCATTACAGAGACAGACCAATGTAATGCATCATAATTTTTTAAATTTTTTTACAGTGTATTTTGGAAGATACAGAATTATGATTTCACTGAATCATAATGACCTTCAGAGATTATTTTATTAATAAATTAATTAAAATTAGTAAATATTTATGAAATTCCATAAAAGTTATATTTCCTGAAAGTAGATTGAAGTCTGAAAATGCTTGTCTTGGTTCTGATAGTTAATTCAGAATGTTTCATGGAGTTTAATCAGTCCATAGTTGAAAATATGTATTCAGAGCTTGGCTCTGTGTAATTGCAGACGTGTTAATTTAGCCGAACTCTTAAAAAAAGTTCAGCCGAATTGTTTTTCGTGTCGACGGCCCATCAAGTCTAACGACATAAAAGTTCGGCTGAATTTTTTATAAAATTTTGGTCGAACTTTTAGTCAACTTTCCGTCAGCCGGAAAATATCACAAAACCCCTCCCAAAAAAAATTTCACGACAATATAAATTGCTGCGAAAGCATTCATTATTTTCACACATTTGGTCTGATTTTGCAAAGAATTGTTTTGGGTTTAAGGAATTTTCTTAGAGGTACATTAAAAGGACATTTTTGCAAAGTATTTTTTTGGGTTTAAGGAATTTTCTTGGAGGTACATTCAAAGGACATTTTTGCAAAGGATTATTTTGGGTTTAAGAACTTTTCTTGGAGGTACATTCAAAGGACATTTCTTGGAGGTATGTGATACATTTTTTGGATGTTTTTTGGGCTTCATTTGTTTTGAAGGTATGGATTTGGACTTAATTTTCATTGTTTTTAGAGCCTTTGGCTTAATTGTCATTGTTTTTAGAGGTTTGGGCTTAATTTTCACAGGAATCTTTTTAGGCTTAATTTCGGAAGGACTCTTTTTAGGCTTAATATTCAAAGGACATTTTTTGGAGGTATTTTTTAAAGTGATATTTTTTTAGTCTTTTTTAAAGTGACATTTTTTAAGAAATTGGAATTAATTTTCAATGGAAATTTTTTGGAGGTATTTTTTGAAGCGAGATTTTTTAGAGTAGGTGTTTTGGGTTGAAGTAAATATTTTATAATGATTTTTTAAAATGAGTTTTTGTCTAACTTTTTAAATGAAATTTTTTTGCAGGACTTGGAAGGAAATATTTTGAGCTTCGTTTCATTTTTATAAGACATTTTTTCTCAAATTTTTTAAAGTAAGTGTTTTGGATTGAAGTATGTATTTTTTGCAAAAATTTTAAAATGAGTTTTTTTTTTAAATTAAATCTTTTGTGATGTTATTTTTTAATTGATTTTTTGAACTTCATACTCCATTATCATGGGAAATCGGAAAAATTTCATCATGATCGAAAAAAGGACACAGAGACACGGAAAATGAGATAATCTGTAAAAAAAGAAAGAGAAGCACTCTCAAATATTGAAAAGGGGAAAATCAACCTCAACTAGAAAGTTGGAAAACGGGTATATCATCATAATATTATGAATTTGATAATAAAATTTCCTAGTTTTAAAATGGAAAACAATTTTATTTGATGAAATAATTTTGAAAAATCTATTTGCCAATGTAAATATAGAAGATATTTCTCAAGAAATTGATGATGAGATAAAATTTTGAAAGAGGCAGGTGAAGAGATATTGAATGACAGATTGAATATGGGTGAAAATTTTGAAAATTCAAAATGAGAAATCAAGTCTGAGGTATGTATATATATATATATATATATATATATATATATATATATATATATATATATGTTGAACACATGCATGTATTATTGAAATTATACATATTTATTAATTTAGTTATTTATTGAATATGTAAATTTATTATGTACTATTCATTCGAATATGTACAAATCAAATCAATGTCGATGATGAGATGTTAGAAAATGTTGACACTCACACATATGGAGATAAAAGAGTTGACCATGTTATAAGATATCGTGTTAAACACATTTATGATACGTACTCATAAAGGAAAATGTGACAATTCAAGCTCAAATGTTGAAAGGTATCCTATCATTAAGGAAATTAAAATAAGCTATGACTTTATTGGGTATTCGAAAATAAACAAAAGATAAAAAAATGAAGGAAAATGTGATACAAAATATAAATAGTGTTATAAATTCAATTAGAAGATCTAGACAGAAAAATGTTTCAGTTGTATGTAGAGCAATACATATGGCAGTAGTTTCATCAAGTACTAAAGAGAATCGCTTGGTAAAATCTCTGGCACGAGCATCAGGAACCTCACGAAAAACTTTGCACACTCGAAAAACTTTGCATAAACATCGAAATTTTGGTTGCAAATACAGATGTGTGTTGACTCACTTATTTTGGATAGGTATTTAGCAGGAAGCCATACAATATCTGGTAGGAGAAAATGTAAAAAAAACAATATATGAATAGTGGAAGAAAAATTCACGTGTTTCGCCAAATGCAAGGGATGTGATGCGAAGAAGAATAACACGAAATCAGTACGAACAACATGAAAAAGATTTCTTGGAAACCACTCAAATAGAGTTTTTCAACGAGTTCAAAGAAGAGAATCGTGAAATTCATGTCTCAATCACTACTTTTGTTCAACAAAAACCATGGTATGTAAAACCTATCACCATACGCGACACTTTTTGTTGTCATTATTATGTGGAATTTGAGTTTTATTATGACACATTCCTTAATTTTGGTAAAGAATTTTGGAAATATTCGCCTCCTCCTTCCACTATCCATGATTTCATATACAAAATTCTATGTGAAAAAGAAAGCGATGAATTATTTTACGAAAATAAATGTGTTGGTGGTAAAAAATGCGATGATTGTGGAAATTTGACTAAATTTCAAAACAAATATCATATTAATATAAATGATCAATCATTGTCCAACATGAAAGTGAAATGGAAGAGATATGAATATATCCATACATCGATTCAAGGTGCAAATAGTGCTAAAAGAATTGAATTACGAGAAGAAGAAATTTTTGTGATAGACTTTTTGAGAAAGTTTGAGGCAGAAATTTATAAATACACCAAGAATTCCCATAGAGCTCGATGGAAAGACTTGAAATTCAAAAAATCCTGTGAAGTTTTTCCACCAGGGACCAGTTTTTCAGTAATTGATTTTGCAGAAAACTACACATTTGTTCCACAAAAATAAATTCAGAGTGAATACTATCATTCTGACCAAGTCTCCATGCTTGTCCATATTCTATATAGTCATGCTAAACAAAACTTTGATCATATAGAAAGCACCAATGAAAATCGACATTTTATTAAAGAATATCACTTTTATATTAGTGACGATCGTACACATGATACATATTTTGTACAAAACTGTTTTGGAAATATTTATGACTCCTTGAAAAGTCGTGGAATAAAATTCAATGAACATTGGATGTGGTCAGATGGATGTGCAGGTCAATTCAAATCTACACGATCATTCTTTTAGTTGTGTTGTCTTCATAAGAAAACCTGCATTAAACATTGTTGGAATTTATTTGAGACTAGCCATGGAAAAGGAGAACATGATGGTGCAGGGGCATGCATAAAACGAGCACTTTGAAGATATCAAATGAACCCCTCTGCAAGCCTACTTGTGGACGCTAAAGAAGTTATTCAGTGGTGCACTACTGCTCTAAGCCATGAGACGAATCGATCAAGGGAAGTGCGAAGGTACATTCAATTTAATTTTTATTGGATATCTAATTTTAAACAGTGTACATTTATCACAATGATTATCTTTGATGGTATTTTGATATCATATTTACATTCTTCTTTGAATTTTCCATATAATTTTTTTTTTGGCATTTTGGGATCGAAGATGTAGATAGATCAATTGGAAATGACGTTGAAACAATAAAAGGGACTCGAAAATTGCATTCAATTAAAACAAACTTGTCCAGAAATGTGTGTGCATTGGATAAAAGAAAATATTCTTGTTTTTTTCATGTTTGCATAGACAACACAGAATCCAATGACATTTGTGAAAACAAAATGTATGTAAAATATTGGAAACATACAGAGCTAAAAACAAAGGGAAAAATGTTCGTTGCAATGTTTGAAGAAATGTAATCAGAGGAGACTACAATATCATCCGATGGTGATCGAGTTTCTAATATTGTTAGAGAAGGTAACATTTGAATTGCTTTCAAATGATAAAGATCTACAAATAAATTTAAAAACATAAGTTTGTTAAAAGTTTGTTTTATTGTGCAAGAGATGTTTTTGTTGTAATTGCACCTAATGACAACGATGAAAATGTTAAGTATTATTTGATGTGTTGCACTAAACGAAAAATGAAATTATTAGAAAACTATAATGATCATGGGTTTCCATATGAAAGAGGATATGTTATACTAAAAGGTTATTTTTTTCAGAAAAACTAATCAAAGTGGGGATTTTGTTTACTTTGAATACTATGAACATGATGTCATAATTTGTCAGTATAGTCACTTGGTGTGTGAAACACATATAAAGTTTATAGAGGTTCAATCAAAGAAAACAATGAGAATTAAGAAATGGAAAATGTCAAAATCTGATCATGAATGGATCATTGAAGATGGCATTCCATTGGAATTTTTTTGATTGAACTACCAAACAATTTCTTCTCTTTGGATTCATGTTTTAGAACTTCCAGAACTCAACTAAAAATTGAGTTGCCTTGTTATGTTATCTGTGCAAGTGTTTGTACATGTACAAAATGTTTTGGTACATGCACACTAGTATCAACTGAAAGTAGCTTTTATATACATGCATTGATAAAAAATGTTGCATGTATTGGATATATATATATATATATATCTGTGTGTGTGTGTGTGTGTGTGTGTGTGTGTGTGTGTGTGTGTTCTAGAATGCAATTAACTGAAAGTAGTTTTTCTATGTGCATTGATGAAAAATGTTACACGTACTGGATATATACAGGGACTGAATGTGACCAGTTTTTCTCGTGGGATTTTCTGGTAAAAAGTATCCACAATGTAAATAAATCATCCACATTATAGTTTTGTACGAAAATTCCTTTCAGACAAGAGACTCAGAGCACTTCTTCGACTTTTGGTGGGATTTGACCCACATCTCTATTCCTAATAGAAAATAGTACAAAACTTTTTTGTCCAATGGTCAGATATGTTCTAGGCAATTAACTGAAAGTAGCTTTAATATGTGAATTGATGAAAAATGTTGCACGTATTGGATATATATATGTTCTAGAATGAAATTAATTGTTCAAGTAGTTTTCCCATGTGCATTGATGAAAAATGTTTCATGTACTGAATATATATGTTCTAGAATGCAATTAACTAAAAGTAGCTAAATTCTATAGGCATTGATGAAGTACTAGATATATATACATTATAGAATGCATTTTTAAAATTTTATGATTGTTTGACACATCTAACAAGACCTATAATCTTATGATTGTTTATATATATATATATGTGTATATGTATATGTATATGTATATGTATATGTATCTGTATGTATGTATGTATGTATTGTACTTCAATCGTTTTAACATATATATTCAAACATGTGTAAAATCATTTCTACATGTACATATATTCATGTGATTTTTTTTTTGTTTGGAAAACGACAACTTGAATTTTAAAAACAAAACATAATATCATAATCACATGCCAAATGTAGTTCAACCATCCAAAACTTGAGTTTTAATTTTTTTTTGATTATATCACAACATTACTTCACATGCCATGCCAATTGTAGTTCAACTATCCAATAAAAACATTTAACATTATATCACATGCCAAATGTAGATCAACCATCCAAAACTTAAGTTTTAATTTAACAAAAAATTATAGATCACAACATTACTTCACATGCCAAATGTAGTTCAACCATCCAAAACTTAAGTTTTAAAAACAAAACAAATTATAACACAACATTACTTCACATGCCAAATGTAGTTCAAAAGCAAAACATTAATATAGATCACAAAATTACTTCACATGCCAAATGTAGTTCAACCATCCAAAACTTTAGTTTTAAAAACAAAAAAAATTATAACACAACATTACTTCACATGCCAAATGTAGTTCAAAAGAAAAACATTAATATAGATCACAACATTACTTCACATGCCAAATGTAGTTCTTGACCATCCAAAACTTAAGTTAAAAAAAAAAAAAAAACAAATTATAACACAACATTACTTCACATGCCAAATGTAGTTCAACTATCCAAAACTTGAGTTATAAAAAAAAAACACATTATAGATCACAAGTATCAACACTTTTTAAAAACAAAACATTATAGATCACAAGTATCAAAACTTGAGTTTTAAAAACAAAACATTATAGATCACAAGTATCAAGTATCAAGTAACATTATTTCACATGCCAAATGTAGTTCAACCATAACACTTTAAAAACAAAACAAATTATTTAACACAACATTACTTCACATCACATGCCAAATGTAGTTCAACCATCCAAAACTTGAGTTTTAAAAACAATTTTTTTTTATATAGCACTGTAACATTACTTCACATGCCAAATGTAGTTCAACCATCCAAAACTTAAGTTTTAAAAACATTATATATCACATTCACATGTACGAAATGTAGTTCACATAAAATATGTCCAAAATTTGTAGATCTCACAAGTATCAAGTATCAAGTTATATATGACTGTATCTAGATAATACTATATATAAAAAAGTAAATTTAAGACTAAATCTATTGAAAATATAATGTTGCACGTGTGCATGTGCATCATCCATCAAATACAGATGGATGTAGTGTCTTTCCTAGCAAAGTCTTAATCTGTGAGCTATCTTGCGAAGCATGGGGAACCTGTACACAATGTGTACAAACATTAAAATTTGATGTTTTAAAATTGAGTGAGAATATATAGAACTTCATGTAAAAAACAAAATATATATAAAAACAAAAATCATGAAATACCTCATGAGGTTCCCTCTCCATTTGTTGCTCGTCCGCTACAACTTCCCCCACGGGAACATCTCCAATAGTAAACTGTACAATATATATATATATATATATATATATATATATATATATATATTAAAAATTTTCAAATGAAAATGCATATATATAAACTTTTTTTCAATAATATTAAAAAAAAAGTTAGACAATTTGTTCAAATGGTTGAAATGGTGTGGATGTTCCTATCTCCATCGGTAGAGTCCGTGGAGAAAAGAAATCCTCTATAGAAACCTAAAATTCAAAAAATTTAAAAGTATAAAATAACTCAGATCAAGATCTCAATTTATAATAAAACTTTTAAACTTCAATTTATAAATTATAACTTAAAAACATATATATTTAAGTGAAAAATTGAATACTTCTGCTGGTGGATTTGGTATATCTCCTAAGAGAGGCTCCAAAAACCTAAAATTCGAAAAATTTAAAATAACTCAAAATCTCTAGATATAAATTTATATAAAACTTTTAAGCTTCAATTTATAACTTATAACTTAAAATCATATATATATTTAAGTGAAAAATTGAATACTTGTGCTATCGGATTTTTCACATCTCCTAAGAGTGGTTCAGAAAGAAAATCTCCAAAAACCTAAAATTCAAAAAATTTAAAATAACTCAAGATATAGATATATCTCATTTTTTAATGGAACTTTTTGAGGTGGAATATATAACTTAAAAAGATAAATTTTAAAATTGAAAAATTGTCTGTACTTGTTGTTGTGGATGTGGCACATCTCCTAAGGAAGTAGAAGGTACATATCCCAAGGAAGAAGAAGGTACCGCCATCCCAAAAACATTGGACAGAATCAGAATCTGTTAAAACATTTTATTATATATATGTACATGTATATGTGTGCACAATTATTTATTTTAAAAATATCACTTAAAAAACACTAACATTTGCCAACATATCTTGATGGTGAGGCCCATCTTAATTGTTTGAACTAGAGGCTCCGAACGTGATATTAACATTTTCTTCATTCATCAAGCATGACAACTACAAATGGTGTTAACATATAATGATACATTTTTGTTAGATTAATGTATACAAATAAATGTATGTATATATGTATTTATTACAAATTGTACATGTGTTAAAATAATTGAACCCTAACCATTAACACATATCGTTCCCATGCCCTCTTCCTCATGAAAAATTAGGTCAAGCCAACCATTGCAACAATTCTTTGCATACATTTTGAGATCTTCAACACTCATGTTGTCAATCTCTTCATCTGTATAATACAAAAAATTAGTGCATGCATTCTCACATGGTCTTTGTCCATTTAGACAAACATTGATCCAGGTGGATATTGGTGGTCACCCTCCTATTCCACTTGGGGCCCCACCATTGTCTCTTCCCGTTTTTTAGTTCTGGCACAACTTACTATTTTTAGCAGTTTTTCGGGTCCTGAACTTCCGAAGCCATTTTGAGGCCCTAAATGACATTTTTGGGGCATCGTTCCTCCATCAAATATGATTCTATTTCTTCTAGAATTGATATTCATGGCGACATTTTTAGTCGTCGGATAGATCTTTCTAATGATGTATCATGTGCGTCAAACGGAGATAGTATGCCGAAGTAACATCCCCGGGAAGTTGAAACACCAATTTTCCCAAATGGGGCCCATAGTTTTGGCCTTCATCTCCTAGGGTTAGGTTTTTGGATGTTTAGAGTTCTCCATTATTTCTCCATAATGAATAGGCCCTCGAGCCTCATTGTAACATAGTTCAGAGGTCTGTAGCCGCCACATCTCTTCTCAGAGATTCGCTACCAGCACCCTAGCTATTTTATTTCCATTATGTTTGTAAGCATATTTATGTTATTTGATATTAATTAAATGAAGCCTTATTTCCACTCCATCTCTATGTTTATGGTTATTTCTATATTCTTTTGCGTTCTTGCATAAATCCGGATCAGTGGTATCAGAGCGGTCTTCTTTTTCTCGATCCTTATTTGCATGTCCCCAATGAGGTCGGGGTATAAGGAGTTAGGGCTCAATCTGGTGGAACCTTTGCAAGATCATCCTCACAAACCTTGACAGACGCCCATGGGGGACAAAAAGAAAGATGAGGGAGCAGGATATCCTATCAAAATATTGCTCGAGGAGGCCCTCAAAAAACAAAGGAACGTGATGATGGATAACTTTTCCCAGATCCTTCAACGGCTGCCCACCGACGATGCATCTGCATCCAACAGCCACTCTGGAGGTGCGACTCTCTTTAAGGTACAAGTAAATTTTGACATTCCCATATTTGAGGGTCAAATAGATGCATATTCCGTAGATAGATGGTTGAATCTATTAGAAGGATATTTCTCAGTTCATGATTTTTCTGACCGGGAGAAGATTATTTTTTCACTCCTCAAAGCTACCCCCCATGTCAAGGACTGGTGGGAAACCTACTATGAGAAAAAGGACGATACAGAACCCTCTCTGTTCTCGGTCGTACCCACTTGGAATTCTTTCCGATACACCATCAAGGAACAATATTATCCTATGGGGAGCTATGAGGACAAGTACATACAATGGACCACGTTGCGACAACAAAGGGATCAAGATGTGCATGAGCTAACGAATCTGTTCCATACCCTGCGCACAAAGTTGGGTATCAAAGATTTAGAGAAACATTTGGTGCTAAAGTATCGCAGTTTTCTGCATAGATACATTCAGGAGGAAATGGAGTTCCTCGACTTCTCCTCGCTTTGTACGACATACCGGTATGCTGCCAAGATTGAGCAGAAATTCAAATAGAAGAAATGAGACTTTGGATCTGCGAATCAAAAGCAAGGGAAAGGTGCTCCCAAACCGCAGAACAAAGGACAGAGCCAAGGCACGGCGACTCAATACAACTTGTCAAAGCCACCAGCAAAGAACAACACTGCAAAGCCAAAGAAGGACATGGGGAAGTGGTGTGAGTTCCATAAGAGCTCCACTCACAACATAAGTGAGTGTCGGGCCAAGCAGTCGCTGGTGGCTGAGATGAGGGCTTCTGAGTCAGATGCATGCTCCGACTCTAAATCAAAACCTAACAAGGGGAATGACAAAGGGAAATAGATTATTGATGCGGAGCCCAATGCCACTGTTGCCACTACGAAGATCCATAAGGAGGAACCGAAAGATCCAGAGGAGGAGGAATGTCTCTTTCACTCCCAAATGTGGGTAAAGGGCCCCCCAATACAGTTCATTGTCGATAGTGGGAGCCAAAATAACCTCATTTCAACAAATGTTGTGAAGAGGTTGGGCTTGCCGACCACAGCTCACCCACATCCATACACCATCGGGTGGCTTCACCAAAGATGAGATCTCTGCATCAGCCAGCAGTGCCTCCTTCCATATAGCATCAAGCGCTTCACATATGAGGTATTATGTGAAATTGCTCCTATTGATGTTTCTAATGTATTATTAGGACAACAATACTTTTGGAAGCGTCATGTTGTGTATGAGTCTCGGCCTCGCGCTGTTATTGTTATTTTGGGAAATAATTTTTACAAGATACCAGAGGTACCACCTCCTGCCGCTATCTCTTTGGTTACTGCAAAATAATGTAGTAAGATCATTTCCCAAACCAGGAAATTCGTTTTCTTGATGATCCGCCCCCAGGGCAAGAAGAAGACTGTGGCCACGACCTCCAGACAGGGCTCCTCTGCATGACAAAAACAAATGGACAAGGTTGTGGAGGAGTACGGGGACATCTTCACCTCACCCACAGGGGTTCCTCTACACTGTCAGGTCAAGCACCCAATTGATCTAACCCTAGGTGCGCCGATACCCAATGGACCGATATATTGGTGCTCTGTTATGGAGAATGATGAAATCAAGAGGCAGCTTCAGGAGCTGCTGCAAAAATTTCACATCTGACCAAGTTCATCGCCCTGTGGGAGCCCGATCGTGTTGGTACAGAAGAAGGATGGGACGTGGAGACTCTGTATTGACTATCAGGCACTGAACAAGATCACTGTCCGGAATAGGTACCCGATCCCATGGATTGATGACCTTCTGGACCAACTCAAAGGGGTTAAATATTTCAGCAAGATCGACTTGAAGTCTGGGTATCACCAGTTACTAATCGAAGCCTCCAATGTGTGGAAGACTGCCTTCAAAGCCAAGGAAGGCCTTTTCGAATGGCTGGTCATGCCTTTCGGGTTGACGAATGCTCCTACAACCTTCATGAGGTTGATGGATGATATCTTGCGGCCATTCCCCAACTCATTTGTAGTGGTGTACTTAGATGACATTCTGATCTTCAGCTAAACTTGGGAAGAGCACCTCCACCACATCCGACAAGTCCTCCAAACACTACGGCAACACAAGTTGTGTGCCAATTTGGAGAAGTGCACTTTTGGCATGACCCAGGTTCAATATCTGGGATACATTCTTGATGAAAGGGGGGTGCATGTGGATATGGGATCAAGTCATTCGAGTTGGCCGGCCCCAATAGCTATAATGAAGAACGCCCACGTGTTTGGGTCTTGCTAATTTCTACTGTAGGTTCATGTTGGGATTCTCTCATATCACTTGGCCCTTGAGTCAAGTCACCAAGGGAGGAGCGAGAGAAAAATTATTTTGGTCAGAATCTCAACAAAAGGCGTTCACAGAATTGAAAAATCGCCTCTGTTCTGCCCAAGTGCTCACATTACCAAACTTGCAACAACCATTTGAGATCGAGACAAATGCCTCTGACTATGCTATTGGGGCAGTTCTTACTCAATAGGGACATCCGGTGGCATATCATAGCGAGACATTGTCTAACACAGTTCACAAGTATCCCACTTATGATAAATAAATGTATTCCATTATTTAAGCTTGTCGACAATGGAAGCATTAAATTTTGGGGAAGGAAACAATCATCCACACAGACCACCGGCCCCTGCAGTTCATATAGACACAAGGGAAGTTGCAGAATGATCACCATAAAAAGTGGTCCACATATCTGCAACAGTTTAATTTGAACATCAAGTACAAGAAGTGTAGCACCAATAATGTTGCAGACTACCTCAGCTGACCACCGATCGTGGCGCTCACCACCGTTCTCAACTCTTGTGGGCATGAGACTTCTGATTGGCCGCTTCTCTATGAGAGCGACCCAGAATTTGGCCACACATACAAGGCACTCTTGGGGGGTACGCAAGTTCCAAATTTTCACCTCCAAGATGTACTTTTATGTCACTTGGGACACCTTTGTGTTCCTTCAAGCAAGCGTGCCAAGATGATATGGGAAGCACACTATAGTCGAGTCGTTGGGCATTTCGGGGTCGAGAAAATAGTAGCAGTATTGCAAAAGTATTTCTATTGGCCGAACCTTCGAAAGGATGTCGGGAAGCACATCAGATCCTCCACTGCTTGTGCCATTTCCAAAATGACCATCAAGAAGCAAGGCCTATATACTCCGCTACCTACCCCTAGTCGATCTTGGGAATCCATCTCCATGGATTACATGTCGGGCCTGCCTTCTACTAAGCATGGAAATGATTGTGTTTTCGTGGTCGTCGACAGATTCTCTAAGATGGCCATTATGGCACCTACAAGAAGAATATCACAGCAGAAGCCACTGCTAGAGTGTGGGTGCACTTTGGGATCCCACAGTCTATCATATCAGATTGGGATAGCAGGTTCCTCAGCACATTTTGGTCCAACCTCTGGTCAATGCTGGACACCAAGCTCACCAAGTCCACAGCTTTCCATCCCCAAACATATGGCCAGACAGAGGTCATCAACATAATTATTGTACACATTCTGCGCATGTACAATTCAAAGCATCCACACACATGGGACGAAAGCCTCCCCTATGTACAACATAGTTATAACTAGGCTCTCCATAGCTCAATCGGCCACAACCCCTTTTAGGTGGGCGTGGGATTCCAGCCACTATGTTCCATTGACATAGCCATGCCATTTGTGGCTACTTAGGTCGATTCGTCTCATGTCTACTCTGAAGTTGACAAAGAAAATAGCTTCATTGAGCGCATTCAGCACATCCGCCAACAGGTTCATGAAATATTGGACAGAGCAAATGCTAAGTACAAGCAATTCCATGATCAACATCGGGTGCCACACAAATTCTACGTGGGCGACAAAGTGTGGCTACATTTGCAGAAGGAGTGCCTCACTGGACCCCATCGCAAGCTTCGCCCGCTCCAATACGGGTCGTACACCATCACCAAGGCTATAGGGAACAATGCCTTCGAGCTTAGTATTCCACCATTCCTTGGTTTGCACCCAATATTCAATGTGGACCGCCTTCGTCCTTACTTCCCACCTCTACTAGACACCTCTAACATTGCAGAACAACTCACACCAAAAGAGTTAAACCCAGACTGCATGGAACAGGCCACCACAGATTGTATCATGGACATGAAAATCAAGAACAATCGCCAACAAAATATCTAACTGTATCGGGTTGTCAAAGCTGGCCAACTCCTGCACTAAGGAAAGTGGTTCACCAGGGACCAAGTTCAGCAGAAGTTTCCTCATCTCATGGAGGAACTTAATGCAATGGGGACCATTGCTTCCTAAGGGGGGAGGAATGATCCAGGTGGATATTGGTGGTCACCCGCCTATTCCACTTGGGCCCCCACCATTGTCTCTTTCCATTTTTCAGTTTCGGCACAACTTACTATTTTTAGCAGTTTTTCGGGTCCTGAACTTTCATAGCTGTTTTAAGGCCCTAAACGACGTTTTTTGGGCATTGTTCCTCCAGCGAATAGGATTCCATTCCTTCCGGATTCCATTCCTTTCAGAATCGATATTCATGGCGAAATTTTTATTCCTCGGATAGATCTTTCTAATGATGTATCATGTGCGTCAAACGGAGATAGTATGCCGAAGTTATGTCCCCGGGAAGTTGAAACACCAATTTACCTAAACGGGGCCCATAGTTTTGGTGCTTCATCTCCTAGGGTTAGGTTTTTGGACGTTTATATTTCTCCATTGTTTCTCCATAATAAATAGGCCCTCGAGCCTCATTGTAACACAGTTCAAAGGTATGTAGCTGCCACATCTCTTCTCAGAGATTCGCTACCAGTACCCTAGCTATTTTATTTCCATTATGTTTGTAAGAATATTTCTGTTATTTGATATTAATGAAATGAAGCCTTATTTCTGCTGCATCTCTATGTTTATGGCTATTTCTATATTCTGTTGCGTTCCTACATAAATCTGGATCAAACATCGACTCCACCCAATACAATATGAACATTGTCGATGATGGCATCCCTTGCTTCTCGACTAATTTGAGAAGTGGCTTCCATCTCTGACCACAAAGTTTCGACATGAAAAGGTCGACTAACCAATGGTGGCTCAGGGCAAGGCAACTCAACATCACGCCTAGCGTACCTACGGTCACACAATCGACCTTTCCCAGGAATAAAAAATTTAGAGGGAAGGTCATTGTAATTGGGTTTCATTTGCAAAAATAATTCTGCATAAAATGATTTTTCAAAATAAAGCGGAACCTCGTCGTTCCATGGGAGTCTTCCATAGGCCGCAAGGTGTCTATCATACAAATAGTGAGCTATATCAGGGTTCTTGAAATATTGCACCTTCAACATCTTTCTTTTCGACCTTTCTTTGAAATTAAACATTGACTTTGCCATTACTATTGTAAATCTTTCTTTAACAACCTCCCATTTATTAGGACCCATCACTGTTTCCTTTATTTTTCTCATGAATTCTACAAAAGTATCAGTGGTTGGCCCAAGCTTTTGGCACATATCTACTAGTTCGCCTAAAGACTGTGTAAAAATTTCCAAGCTTTGTCGACTCTTAGTAGGTAGAGTCAAAGCCACGAGATCTGTTTGCAATTTTGCATGAAGATGTTGACACCTTTCTAAGGTGCATTGCTGCATATTTCTTTCCCAAGGTATATCAGAAATGTCAGTTGGATAAGTCATGGTGGGTGGAAAACATTCTTATTGAATGACACATTCTGCCCTACGTCTTTTTTGACCAACATTTGGAGCATTTTCAGCCTCTGCATCAATATATAAAATTTCGTATATTAGAAAAAATACATGTAAACAAATTTGTACAAATTGAATGAAAAAAATATTCAAATTGATGGCCACCTCAATGTGGTTGGCTAGCATCTTGCCCACTTTGAGATTGTTGAGAACCAGAATGACCCTGGTGAGAACCAACACAACCATCCGTTGATTGGCCTCTGGGGGAATAAATATCACCACATTCACGCAACCTACTAGCATTTATTGATGGCCCTCTAAGGGGATTTGAACCACCATCAATCTCTTGAGACAAGAGAGAAGCTTCATAAACAAATATGAATTTATAATCAATTCAAAAATAGATTCATACATATAAATACATGTACATAATCATTGATTAAATTGCGTGAACCATACCACGATTGGGTGAACCATGGGCATGCTCCATTGATGGAGTAGAGACGCTTTTCCTCTTAGCTCCTAAAAAATAAAAAATGAAACTTGTTAACAACTAATTTAACTCACAAAGTTGATAAAAAATCAATTCCATACGTACACACATGTATGTATACGTATGGAGATTTAAGATCATATTTAAATACCATGAACATCCCTCGATCCTTAATCCCCCTCTCTCGTAGAGATATGAGATTCTATTGATCTTCATCATTCATCCTCCATGATATATATATCTATGGTGGACATTTAAAATTATTTTTTTAAATTACTATTTAAAATAAATTCAAAATAAATTTCAGAAAATTAATGTAATTTAGTGTACACAAATTATGTAAAACACAACTTTCAAAGCAATAATTGATGTGTCAAACTGAATTTAAGCAAAAAAAATGATAAAAATGTCAAGGTCACCAAATTGCGCTTTACATGGTGGGAGCACACTTGGTATACAATTGAAAAAAACACATGGGCATTAAAAAAGAAGCGTGAAACTCCATTTAAACAAAAAATGTTGAAGTCCTCGCATTTTAATTTTATAAAAATGTGAAGTTCACCAAGTTGCGCTTTACATGGTGTGGTGGGAGCACACTTGGTATATAATTGAAAAAAAACACATGGTCATGAAAAAAGACGCATTTATAAGTACAAAAAACACACATATCCAAGATATATTAAAATGTCCATCAATAAATTTTGAAGGAGAGCGTCTCAACACTAATTCATCTTTGAGAGATGAATCTTGAATTTTTGAAGAAGAGCATTTCAAAACTAATTCATCTTTGAGAGATGAATCTTGAGTTTTTGAAGAAGAGCGTCTCAAAACTAATTCATCTTTGAGAGATGAATGTTGCATTGGCATTGCCCCGTATAATTCTAGTTCATCTATTAATTCATATTTGATAGATGAATCCTGAATTTACATTGCCCCACGCAATAGATCAGCAGACATCTTATTCACATTTGTACTATGTCTTATACTAAAAAAATGAAATTGGCTAACAATATTGTTTGCTATTCCATGTAGTTATTTTAGCCTCTCCTTCTTAACCTAGTAAATGCCATTCATCTGGTTGCACACAAGTTCAGAATTGGTGAAAACTACAATTCCATTTGATCCATACTCCATAGCTATTCCCAAGCCTTCTATCAAATTATGCAATATAATATGCCTCGTTGTTTGTTTTTCTTCCCGATATATTCATTTTCCTTTGGACGAATTTGCTAGTTGCAATATTAGAAAGCACATATGTAATCACTACTTTCCCCGGATTGAGATAGCAAGAAAAATCTATGCTTAATTTCCATTTTTCAATCATATTTAGTGGTTTTTTTATCCCTGAAAAAAAACAAATTCAATAAAAATATATATTAAATTGACATTTATTGCAAATGCATGAGAGAAATGACACATGTGCATGAGATAAATGACATGTGCATGGTTTATCTTAAATTTTGACTTCAATATTATGGTAGAATTCACATCTAGAAATGAGATGCGTTAAAGATTGCATTGGCTAGAGTTTAAGGGAGATTTATGACACATATACATGGTTCATGCAAGGTTTTCATGAAAGTTTGCCTTAAAATTTATGGCATAAATCAAATCCAGTTCAATAACATGCCTTAAGAAAGGATGAGATCGAGAGTTTAGAACTTGTAGAAGTTAAGACTCAACCAACAAACTAAAATCCTATGGAATTTCAGCCACTTTAGGTTAAGTTTTTAGGCCTTAAAGTTTGCCTTGAATTAATGGGGGAAAGCCTTGAGTTTGGGGATACTATCCTATGAGAGTTCATCCACTTTAGGTTCAGTTTTTAGGCCTTAAATTTTTCCTTGAGTTAATGGGAGGAAGCCTTTATTTTGTGGGAGAAATGGCATTACATGGTTTGCAAAATTATTTTATGCACTTACTAAAACAACGTTCAGTTTTTAGGCCTTAAAGTTTGCGTTGAATTAATGGGGGAAAGCCTTTAGTTTGGGGGATACTATCCTATGAGATTTCAGCCACTAGGTTCAATTTTAAGGCCTTAAGTTTTCCTTGAATTAATGGGAGGAAGCCTTTAGTTTGTGGGAGAAATGACATTTACATGGTTTGCAAAATTATTTTATGCACTTACTAAAACAACTAGTTATGTCAAAAGTAACACCTTTATGAGTTTGTGGGAGAAATGAAATAGAAATGGCACATGCCTTAAATTTTGCCTAAAATTTTATGGGAGAAGGGAGAAATGACACATGTACAAGGTTTGACTTAGAGTGGTAGTGGTTTATGGATATTAAAATGAAGAACTTCTATTTAGATCTGTTACAAAGATTGACCGTAGGGGCATTTAATGGATATGTCACCTTTGAGAAAATATGAGATCCAGAGGCTACCTGGCCCTTTACAGACTCTTCCTTTAGAACTTGTAGAAGTTAACACTCAAAAAATAGACTAAAATCCTATAGAAGTTCAAAATCATATGAGAGTTCAGCCACTTTAGGTTCAATTTTTAGGTCTTAAAGTTTGCCTTGAATTAATGAGAGAAAGCCTTTAGTTTGTGTGAGAAATGATATTTACATGGTTTGCAAAATTATTTTATGCAATTACAAAAAACATGCTTTAAAGTTAATGGGAGAAAGCCAACATGACATGTATGCTTTAAAAACTTTGCCTAAGAATTTATGGGAGAAATGACACATGTACACAGTTTTCCTTAAAATGGTTATGGTTTATGGATATTAAAATGAAGAAATTCTATTTAGATCTATTCCAGAGATTGACTTTAGGGGCATTTACTGGATATGTCACCTTTCATAAAAGATGAGATCCAGAAGCTACTTGGCCCTTTACAGACTCTGCCTATAGAACTTGTAGAAGTTAACACTACCTGTCCCAATTATACCCTATGAAGTGTGTAGAGGACCCGCGAAATCACTCACACTACTTTACGTAGACATAAGGGTGTATAAGAGTGTACTAAGTTCAAAAATATGGTCATATTATTGGATATCTTTCCCAAGAGCCCAAATGTACTCCTTAATTATATGTGGGGTCTATATAACCATCTACAAAAACAAGTGATTATTTCCAAGCTAAGGATAATGTATGAGCCATGTGTGTACACACATTATATAGAAACCATAGGCCAAAATAAATGGTACTTCGGTGGTTTGAAGAAAAAATAGCGCCGAGAAGCTTTGAAGGAGGGGAATAAGAACTGGAAATAGGAGGATAAGAATAAAATAGCCACTACAGATCCATGCAAGGGTAGTAGAAATAATTCTAACCATTGCAACATTGATGGTCACATTAAGGAGAATTATTGGATGTTTGGTATGTGTTATATTCTTTATGTGAATACCCCCATGCACTATATATTTTTCTAAACATAGTGGTGGGAATAAAACGGGCGAAAAGGACCCCCACTTTAGGGTTTCATATAGACGAAAAATTCCCCACACACAGGTGTTCAGGGGTAGTGCCCCCAATAAACGTTTTTGGGAAAAAATGAGCATAGTTTTGAGATATATAAGTCCAAAATGGAATAGTTGTTGGTGAAAAAATATCAGTGGATCACTATGGATATATTTTCTTCATTAAAAAGGATTTTTCTAGAAGGATGTCCACTAAGTTGGAAAGAAGGGAAAATATCAAAATTATATGTTAATGTGCATGTGTTTTACATTGAATATTTTTCATTTTATTAAGAATCTATTTGAAACAATTAACTATATACTTGGTTAAAACCTATGTTTTGTATCAAATCACTTTTGGTTTCAATGGGAAACTTTTATGGCTAATGTGTTTTTCTCGAAATGTGATAGACCCCATTAAAATGGTAGATATATCGGAATGATTCCTGTGGTGTAATAAAATAGTTTCAAGTAGTTTAAAGCTATAGATGCATAAATTCAATGAGCATAGTTTTGAGATATATAAGTCCAAAATGGAATATTTGTTGGTGAACAAATATCAGTGGATCACTATGGATATATCTGCTTCATTAAAAGGGATTTTTTCTAGAAGGATGTCCACTAAGTTGGAAAGAAGGGAAATATCACAATTATATGTCAATGCTTGTGTTTCACATTGAATATTTTTCATTTTATTAAGAATCTATTTGAAACAATTAACTATATAAGGTTAAAACCTATGTTTTGTATTAAATTAATTTTGGTTTCAATGGGAAACTTTTATGGCTAATGTGATTTTCTCGAAATGTGATAGAACGCATTAAAATGGGAGATATATCGAAATGATTCCTATGGTGTAATAAAATAGTTTCAAGTAGTTTAAAAATATAGATGCATAAATTCAATGAGCATAGTTTTGATATATAAAATTCCAAAATGTAATAGTTGTTTGTGAACAAATATCAGTGGATCACTATGGATATATCTGCTTAATTAAAAGGGATTTTTCTAGAAGGATGTCCACTAAGTTGGAAAGAAGGGAAAATATGACAATTATATGTTAATGCATGTGTTTTGCATTGAATATTTTTCATTTTATTAAGAATCTATTTGAAAAAATTAACTATATAAGGTTAAAACCTATGTTTTATATCAAATCACTTTTGGTTTCAATGGGAAACTTTTATGGCTAACGTGTTTTTTCTCGAAATGTGATAGACCCCATTAAAATGGGAGATATATCGAAATGATTCCTATGGTGTAACAAAATAGTTGAGTAGTTTAAAGATATAGATGCATAAATTAAATGAGCATAGTTTTGAGATATATAAGTCCAAAATGGAATAGTTGTTGGTGAAGAAATATCAGTGTATCACTATGGATATATTTTCTTCATTAAAAGGGATTTTTCTAGAAGGATGGACTAAGTTTGAAAGAAGGGAAAACATCACAATTATATTTTAATGTGCATTTGTTTTACATTGAATATTTTTCATTTTATTAAGAATCTATTTGAAAAAATTAACTATATAAGGTTAAAACCTATGTTTTGTATCAAATTACTTTTTGTTTCAATGGGAAACTTTTATGGCTAATGTGTTTTTCTCGAAATGTAATAGAACCCATTGAAATGGGAGATATATCGAAATGATTCCTATGGTTTAATAAAAAAGTTGAGTAGTTTAAAGATATAGATGCATAAACTCAATGAGCATATTTTTGAGATATACATGTCCAAAATGAAATAGTTGTTGGTGAACAAATATCAGTGGATCACTATGGATATATCTGCTTCATTAAAAAGGTTTTTTCTAGAAGGATGTCCACTAAGTTGGAAACAAGGGAAAATATCACAATTATATGTTAATGCATGTGTTTTACATTAAATATTTTTCATTTTATTAAGAATCTATTTGAAACAATTAACTATATAAGGTTAAAACCTATGTTTTGTATCAAATCACTTTTGGTTTGAATGGGAAACTTTTATGGCTAATGTGTTTTTCTCGAAATGTGATAGACCCCATTAAAGTGGGAGATATATCGAAATGATTCCTATGGTGTAATAAAATAGTTGAGTAGTTTAAAGATATAGATGCATAAATTCAATGAGCATAGTTTTGAGATATATAAGTCCAAAATGGAATAGTTGTTGGTGAAAAAATATCAGTGGATCACTATGGATATATGTGCTTCATTAAAAGGGAATTTTCTAGAAGGATGGACTAAGTTGGAAAGGAGGGAAAATATCACAATTATATGTTAATGTGCATGTGTTTTACATTGAATATTTGTCATTTTATTAAGAATCTATTTGAAACAATTAACTATATAAGGTTAAAACCTATGTTTTGTATCAAATTACTTTTGGTTTCAATGGGAAACTTTTATGGCTAATGTTTTTTGCTCGAAATGTGATAGACCCCATTAAAATGGGAGATATATCAAAATGATTCCTATGGTGTAATAAAATAGTTGATTAGTTTAAAGATATAGATACATAAATTCAATGAGCATAGTTTTGAGATATATAAGTCCAAAATGGAATAGTTGTTGGTGAACAAATATTAGTGGATGAATATGGATATATCTGCTTCATTAAAATGAATTTTTCTAAAAGTATGTCCACTAAGTTGGAAAGAAGGGAAAATATCACAATTATAAGTTAATGCATGTGTTTTACATTGAATATAAAAGGTTTTTTTCTCTCTCTCATTGTTTGAGTCCCGATCTTATAAAAGGTTTCCACTAAATCCATTCCCTATTAATTTTCATGTGAACCAAATTCCCAAACCCACCCATCTATGTACCTAAGAGCCAAGCTGCAGAACTAAGAATCATCATGTTTTTAACTGTAATATCACAAGTACAAATGATGAAAACTACTGGAATTATATGACAGATGATAGAATAGTTAAGGAATTTTAGGTTTTTATCAAACAGACTTATCAATGAAGATTTATGTATGACAGTTTCAAGTTAGTAATATGAACTGGCACATTATATAAGCCAGATTTTTTTCTGTCTGAAAAAAAAATAGAAATACTAGCTACTGATTTTCCAATTTTTATTATTATTTTCCTTCCAAAATAGTATGCACGATTTATGGGTTTCATCTGAAAAATGTATGATTTATCGATAATCAGACGCAAGTTATAGAGGACGTTGTTGAGATAACCCATGATAATGAGATAGAAGATGTTCCAGAAGAATCAACGGAGCATGAGACAAACAATGATGATGATCATGACGATATAGACAATTATGTTGATGATGACTCTATCCAATGGAGATTGGGGAAATCTAAATTAACATGCATCGTACTTTGAGAGGTTGCAGAACTAAGAATCATCATGTTTTTAACTGTAATATCACAAGTACAAATGATGAAAACTACTAGAACTATATGACAAATGATAGAATAGTTAAGGAATGTTAGGTTTTTATCAAATAGACTTATCAATGAAGATTTATGTATGATAGTTTCAAGTTAGTAATATGAACTGGCACATTATATAAGCCAGATTTTTTTCTGTCTGAAAAAAAAGTAGAAATACTAGCTATTGATTTTCCAATTTTTATTATTATTTTCCTTCCAAAATAGTATGCACGATTTATGGGTTTCATCTGAAAAATGTATGATTTATCGATAATCAGATGCAAGTTATAGAGGACGTTGTTGAGATAACCCATGATAATGAGATAGAAGATGTTCCATAAGAATCAATGGAGCATGAGACAAATAATGATGACGATCATGACGATATAGAAAATTATGTTGATGATGACTCTATCCAATGGAGATTGGGGAAATCTAAATTAGCAGGCATCGTACTTTGAGAGGTTGTAGAACTAAGAATCATCATGTTTTTAACTGTAATATCACAAGTACAAATGATGAAAACTACTGGAACTATATGACAAATGATAGAATAGTTAAGGAATGTTAGGTTTTTATCAAACAGACTTGTCAATGAGATTTATGTATGACAATTTCAAGTTAGTAATATGAACTAGCACATTATATAATCCAAAGTTTTTTCTATCTGACAAAAAAAAAGCAGAAATACTAGTTTTTATTATTATTTTCCTTCCCAAATAGTATGCACGATTTATGGGTTTCATCTGAAAAATGTACGATTTATCGATAATCAGACATAAGAATCTCAACAACGTCCTCTATAACAGATTCTTGTGTCTGAACTTTTAGAGGAATTTCAATATTGTACGATGTTCCAGAAGAATCAATGGAACATGAGACAAACAATGATGACGATGATGACAATACAGACAATTATGTTGATGATGACTCTATCGAATGGAGATTGGGGCAATCTAAATTAGAAGGCAGCATACCTTGATGTGTTTGAATCAACCAAGATTGTGTATGTGCCTTATTTGCATGATATCACAACCTGTAAGCTCATATTGATGAGTAAAAATCCAATGTGTTTCATATCTCAATGGGTAAAGGTATGTCTAACACTCAATATGCTTATATCCATAATGAAGTTGAATACCAACCTTATCAAGCTCTAAGCTAATATGGAAACATAGAAGAACGAAGGGTAACAACTCTGTATTCACTATTATAGCTTACTTATCACATGTATCAATACAGTAGGATATAGGATAGATGGATATGATTTCATTATAGTTACTGCTTAGTTCTACTCGTGTAATGACCCCTGAGATTACACTTAGAGTATAGTATAGGTGAAATTACAGAGAATATGTAACACTTGATACGAATGAGTACAAATTACTGATCTCACTAGAGCTGATGTTCTATTAGTATTATTACCATTAAAGGTTGTGTTGCAATTACAGAATACAGGAAATGCAGTATATGATTACATTGAGCTATAAGCATGGATACATAGATATGAGTAATTAAGGTTGTTAATTAGTTATGGTAAGATAGAGGACCATAATTTATTAGTAATTAATAGAATATAGCTTTTACACAGGTCGATATGAATTACAAATAGTATCTATTATGGAAAGATAGAGGATCCAACTTATGATGAGGTTCAACAGTTATTAATAATTACTCAATAGGAGAAACATACTTTGAGAGGCTTCAGAACTAAGAATCATCATGTTTTTAATTGTATTATCACAAGTACAAATGATGACAACTACTGCAACTACCTTCACGCAACCTTACTTTCAATTTCAGCAAAATAATTTCTTGCATCACAGGTCTTGGTGTATGGCGTACAAGAATTTGGTTTCATACCTGGAAATTCACAGAAATTTGCAGACGACGCCACAACGAGGACGAAGCCGGGCGATCCCTGAAGACGTCGTGGAAGACGGAGACCAAATTCCCTGCGAACAAAAAAAATTAAACTAAAATCAAACAAAAAAAAATCAACAAAAAAAAATTACAAAAAAAAAAAAAGCAACTACAACTTCAAAATCAACTACAAATCAATAAAATTTACCTCATCGTCGCAGAGCAACTGCAAATAAAAAAAAATCACCTTATTGTCGCAGCGCAACTGCAAATCAACAAAAATCACAGAGTGCAATACAACAATAGAGCGCAATAGAGCACAACAGAGAAACATCAAAAGTCACAGAGCGCAACAGAGCAACAACAACACCTAGACAGACAGACGTGCGAGACAGATGTGAACAAGAAACCTATAAAAGTTTGCAGGCCAGTATATTTATAAAATACGAGTTCGGTCGAAATATTTTAAACGTTCGACCGAACTAATAGTCCGACCGAACTTTTAGTTCAGCTGAAATTTTGTTGCCGGTTTTCCCATCTCCGACCGAAAATATGTTTGCCCACGCCATCAGTACGTCGTCAATGTAAATGGCAGAACAAGTTCGGTCGAACTAATTTCAAAAGTTCGGCCAAACTCTCGAATAGTTCGGCCAAAATTTTACAAAAGTTTGGCCGAATTATTGAGAAAAAAAGTTTTCCGCCCCCGATTCTCACAAAAGTGTAACCCAACTTCGGATTTTTACCCACACATACAATTAAAACTAGAATTAGAATTAGAATTAGAATTACAATTTTACAATTTCACATACAATTACAATTAAAATTACAATTACAATTTTAAAATTTTACATACAATTACAATCGATTCATAGTAATACAATTGAAATTTTACAAATTTTTTACATACAATTAGAATTACAATTTTACAATTTCACGTACAATTACAATTACAATTTTAGAATTTTACATATATACAATTACAATTTTACAAATTAAAAAATTACAATTACAATTACAATTTTACAAATTTACATATATACAATTACAATTACAATTTTATAGTTTTACATACAATTAGAATTACAAATATTACAATTTTACAATATCATGATCATTTAATATTAAATTAATTAATAAACATCACGTTCATGATATCCATCGTACAAACATCATATTTGACTAAAAAACACATTAAAAATCGCTAACATCATCGTGATCATGGTCATCTAACAAAACACAATTAACATTATATATTAACATCATCAAAACACAAACATTAAATATACATCTCATGTCAAATAACTCATGCTATCACATACACATCTATCTGCAAGATGCACATTAAATGAACATATCTAACATGACCTAACACTATACACATCATGATGATCACCAACATGTAAATTAAGTACAACTGCAACATGAACATAAAATACATGGACCATATATATAATTGAATAATGTTAAAAATATACAATTGTAATATAAATGTCATGGATCAGCTGGTGGTAGTACAACATCAATATCAGTAGTAGTGGAGGCCTTCTCAGTCAATGGTGCAGCCTCGATGATCGATGGTCTAGCCTGCTCATGATCATGAGTACTGATGGGTGTTGCAGGCTGCTGACTAGACATGGCCGATGGTTCAGCCTCATCTCCATGATGACTGCTGCTAGATGCTAGTGGAGGCTCATGCTCATCTGGTGCGGTGTGAGGTGAATGATCATGAGATGATGAGTCGCTGCTCGCGGACTGTCCATCATGTGCTGTGGCTCGACCATGCCTATAATGAGAAATAGTCCTCCTTAGTCACATAATAGCTATCGTAACTTCTACGACATGCTGCATCAGGCTGTACATGTCACGCATCATGCCTCTCCACATCTTTAATAGCCAATCATAGACCTATATGTCTCTGTAATGAGTGGGCCTAATGCCTACCTCAACAATCAATGCACTGAGTTGGTCGCCCAACTCCATTCGGTATTTAGCATCAAGTCGACCGTGCCTAGAAAAAGGCGATACCAGCGCACCAATAGGAGCAGGTCTCTCTGCACCGGCCTCCTGATGATCCTTGGCATATGGCATGCCCTGATCGTCATCAAGATCCACACCTAGATCATGTGGTGGTGCTAGCATCTCCTCGCCATCAAAAGAGCCAATGTCTGCAAAATATATACAAGTACACAACAATAATTAGACAATTTCATTACACAATTTAATAAAAAAAAGTTAAAGAACATTCTAGAATAAATTTAAATATATAAAATAGTAATATTACCTCTGTCATCTGGCAGCTCATCACATGTGAAGAGGATGTTGGCACACCCTCTCCAATCCAAACCCGCATAAGGACAGGGGACCATAACAAAGGGATTCTCATCAATACTAGCTAGCAACTCCAATGCATCCTACGATATCCTCGCTGGAAACAAAGTCTTGTCCCTCTTGGGAATCATCTGCCCCCACATGTGCATACGTGCCTCAAACGTCGGCCTACGAGGCTGCCGTAGAAAAGTAGGCCTTGTATCTGGAAAGTTCTCAAAAAATAAACAAAAAAGCTTTGAAGAAAAAGGGAAGTTCACCCTCCCTTGTGCAGGAACACGACATCTATCTAAGGCTGTACATAACTGCTGCAAAAAAATGGCAGACCACCTAACAAGTCGTAGCTCCTGTACTAAAGAATCAACATAATATAGAAGCGAGCAACTAATGTGTTGCCCGTCACTGGTGCTGTGTGAAATGGTCGAAATGATAAGTGAGAGACACTACACCTCCTACCTACCAAATGCACCAATACGTAACTAACCTCTAGCAACCTGAAACTCTGTAGGAGACAGTAGATTTGCTCCAATGTATCTCTGGGAGTAAACTAACTGACTCCCTTCTACACAGCCAGCAGGAACCTCTGGGAACGAGGGAAAATCCACCCCTCTCCTCGATAGCCCTGTAATCAAATATATATCCTCCTTAGTGGGTGTGTACCACTCGTTGATACCAACCCAGAAAGCTTGTTGCTGGACATTCCACCTTCAGATAAGATGTCTCAAAAACAAACTATGGCCCTTTAGGGAAGTAGCCTCCTCATAGAACTTGAGGAGGCTTACCTGCCTTAGGAGCCCTTGTGTAGCTACTGTAATAGTGCGAGGGTACACATCTCTCTCCCTCTCTCGTGCCTCCCACAGGCGAACCATGTTATACTGCTCTGCCTGTTGTTGTTGTCCCCCCTCTTCTCTCCTTTCACGTCTCTGAATGATTAACATATTAGACACAATTTTTTTATTAAATGAGACATGTATTTAGAAATATACATATATAATTTTTTTTGAAAAAAAAAAAAAAACAGTCTGTGCACCAAAAACACAGTCACGCACTGGTCCCGTTGCATCTTTCTATGGAGCACATCGGCATCGGTGCACCTAATAATATTAAGCACCCCAAAGACAGTGCTCCAGAAAATTTTTTAGCACTCCGTTGACTATGTACGGTGTTAGGAGGGCGGTGCGTTGAGTAAACTCTATGCCACGGGGCATATAGTTAAGTCAGAAAAATGACTTCTTGCCATCATGACATAGTGAATGGTGTAGCCATTTACAAGGCTGCACCATTGATGCAGAAGAAATACAGAAATACATGCGCTGACAAAAATAGCTGTCCCGAGGCTGCTATTTTGTTCAACACACCACATTGCTGCTATTCCACTAGGTCAACGATGCGGCCGAGTGACCGACTGCACCGCACTTTTAAAAAAAAATTAAAATAACACGGTGCGCCTTCGGTACCACCGCAGAACCGGTGCGGATACTGTTAGCACCGGTTTACCAATATGAACCATTAACCATGTCGAAATGAGGTATGCGGTGCACTGACAACATTACCCACCCCAAGGCGGATAATTTATTCAATGCACCGTGTTGCTGCTATTCCACATTGTCAACGGTGCGGCCTGGTAAACAACCACACTGCACTTTTTTAATTTTTTTAAAATAACATGATGCACCTATCGGTACCGCCCCAGAACCGGTGCGGATACCGTTAGCACCGGCTATAGTGCGGCCTGTAAATTTACAGGCAGCACCGCAAATCGGTGCAAGCCGAACGGCTACAACGCACCGCGCGACAATTTTTTTTTCTTTTTCTTTTAAATGGTTAGTTTTAAGGTTATTTGAAATTCTAATCTGCTAAAAGGCTTAATTATGGAAAAAAAATAAAAATACCTGTACATTTTCCCGTCGAGGAGGCATATTGGCAGCAAATCTACTGTAAGGGCAGCTCAGACAAGGAGAAATTTCACCGGTGCTTGAGAGCTCTGTAGCACTGACAAAAATGAAAAATGCGGTTTTTTGGCCATAATTTTTTTTTTATTTAACCCTGTTCCAGTGCGCAAGGTTTTATGGGCACACCGGTGCGTTTTCATCATTCCGCACCGGTCTATTTTTGTTTTCGCGCGCTTTTTATGAGGCACCGGTGTGGACGTTTGGTAAAGCACCGGTGTGCTACAGTAATACAATGCACCAGGCGGGTGTGTAGGGAGTGCACGGTGTCTCGTGTGCCAATGTTTTGTGTGGTTTTTTGGCCGTATTTTTTTTTTTAACCTCGTTCCAGTGCGCGGGGTTTTATGGACGCACCCATGCGTTTCCGTCACTATGCACTACAAGGTTTCTATTTTCGCGTGCTTTTTATGAGGCACCGGTGCAGACGTTGTGTATAGCACCGGTGCGTTATAGTAATAAAACGCACCAGGCGGGTGTGGACGGAGTGCACGGTGTCTGGTGTGCCAATGTTTTGTGCGATTTTTTGGCCGTAATTTTGTATTATTATAACCCTGTTTCGATGCACGGGTTTTATGGGCACACCGGTGCCTTTTCTTCATTCTGCACCGGGCAGTTTTTGTTTTCACGCACTTTTTATGAGGCACCGGTGTGGAAGTGTTATAAAGAATCGGTGCACTAGAGAAATACAACGCACCGAGTGGGTGTGTACGGAGCACACGGTGTCTAGTGTGCCAATGTTTTGTGTGGTTTTTTTGTCATAATTTTTTTCTTATTTAACCCTGTTCTGGTGCACGGGGTTTTAAGGGAGCACTAGTGCGTTTACTTCATTTGACACCGGGAAGTTTCCGTTTTCGCACTCTTTTTATGAGGCACCGGTGCGGAAGTGTTGTAAAGGACCGGTGCGCTACATAAATACAATGCACCGGGCGGGTGTGTAAGGAGCACACGATGTCCGGTGTGCCAATGTTTTGTGCGCACTGGTGCTTTCTCATGTTGAACACTCCAGTGCATTTTACGGTGATAAGCGCACCAGACGAAATACATCTGCAAACACCTCCGACCTCCAACCTCCTCTAGTAACCTCCGCTAGAAACGGATGCCTGGGGTATTTTTATAAGGGGTTCCTAAAAAACATCCGCTAGAGGGTCTTTTCCTTGTAGTGTCCTTATTTCAAAGAAGGATGATGGATCATTCTCACAAATAGCATTATCTTCATGCTAAGTCCCATCATTTCCCTACTCGAAAGTTGGTTGTTATCAACACTCTAGCCACTCGTGCGTTTATATTTTCTGTTGAAAGTCACCTTGAAGATGAAAAAACCCATCTCCTCAAGGTTTTCAAAAATATTGGTTATAATACAATCCAATGTCTTAGGGCTTTCCTTAAAGCTGGTAGGGGTTCCAAGATTAAAAAACAACCCAATGATCGATTTTCTAGGGTGCACCTTTCTTTTATACAAGGTACCACTCACAAGATTGCAAGGATCATAAGAAAGCACAAGGTTCCCTCAACCTTTAAGCCCCTTAACATCGTTCAAGGTTCCCTAAGTTCTCTAAAAGATCCGGCGGACCCTAAGATTATGAAAGTTATTTATGTAATCCCTTGTTCATGTGGGACACCCTATGTTGGTGAAACTAGTCGCTCAATAAATCAGAGGATTTAGGAACTTGCAGCAGACATCAACACATGGGAGGATTCACTCCTCAACATTAGCAGAACATGTAGACAAGACAAAACACCACATCTGCATTGAATATGTCGAGGTCATTGCTAGGATAGTTCATTTCCATCATCGTAAGTTTAGGGAGACTATAGAGATTGAAAGGAGGTCAAGAAATCTGAATAGAGATTATGACTGAAAAATTACCAGTTGTTGGATCCCTCCGATTTCTTCTTAAGTTTTTATTTATTTCATTTATTATTATTATTATTATTATTATTATTACTACTACAACTTAATTCTAATTTCTTAAATTTTATTATTTATTTGTATTTTTTATATTGACTATTAATAAATGATTAATTCTTTATTTTTTTCAATATTGATTAATTGATTTAATTATTTATTTATTTAATTTATCAATTTATTTGTTTATTTATATTTTTTAACATTTATTATTTTTATTTATTTTCAAGTTTTGAGAATTAATTATTTTGATTATTTAAATTTGGCTCATATATTATTTTTATTTTATTAATTATTTTAGTGTTTTGATTATTTAGGCTTAACACAAATATTTTTATGAACCAACCAGTGTGGTTCATCATCAGGACAAGATGATGATGAAATAAATTTACTTTGATGTGATTTTCACAGAAATATTTTATACACAAACATTTTTATTTAAGTTTGACCATTTATTATTTTTATTTATTTTTAAAATTTTAAAATGAATTGTTTTGATTTTATTAATTGTTTTATTGTTTGATTATTTATGTTTGACCTAAATATTAATTTTATTTTAGATATTCATTTCATTAAAATTTTCCTTTTGATTAATTATTTCCTTTATTCAATATTAACAATATATTCTAACAATTATTTCCTTATATTAAAATATTATTTATTAATAAGTAATATTTATTTAATCAAATCTAACAATTTTTTGTTTATATTAAAATATTATTTATTAATAAATAATATTTATTTAGTCAAATCTAAGTGTTATATTATAACTACTTTTTTTTCTCTTCATCTATTTAACTTGATGCCAAGATCTAGTTCTTCATCAAAACTCTCTGATAATAAGATTTTTACCGAAATTTTTACTTTTAAAAATATCAAAATATTTATTTCATGATACATTTTATATTAATCAAAATTTAAAAATGATAAAAATGATATATATATATATAAAGCTAAACATACATACACATTAAAAAACATGTGATTAATCCTAAAGACATATTCATTATGAATATGGATAGCAAAATTCTAAGATCTAGCGAATATGTAAAAATATTCTTAATCATGGAGGTTCACCCACATTTTACTATGGAACTTGCAAATAGTTTTTGTTACAATACCATGGGTCAATATTACCGTTTATTAATACCACATACCCAATATGACATGGGTCGATATGAATTTTTTTTAATTAATTAATTTTAAAATTTTATTTAAAAGAGCATAACTAACTTGGAGACAAATCTTAATCATTGTTTTGTCCATACTTATATAAATATTCTAGCATATTCCGTGAAGGTTAAATCTTCACTAGCCACCTAATAATTACTCATCATTAAATTAAAATTCTAGAAGGCTTATTCTGGAATAAACACGTTATGTGTGTGTATTAAAAGGTGGGAAAACTTATCATAACTCAATTTTCAAACCAACTATGGGGACAAACTTCACTAGCTACTATCCTCCAATGCTTGTAATTCAAGGAAAACTATGCAACATGGAATTCCCTTCTCTTGGTCCATTAGGGTACATGAATTTTCTCTTGAGGCATTAACCTGTTTCCTCTTGTCTAAGGAAGACAAATTCTTAGCCAAAGACAAGCAGATTTATGACATACTCCAGGCCCATATACATGTAACTTTGCAATATATATATATATATATATATATATATATATATATATATATATATATATATATATATATATATATATATATATATATATTTAAAATTTTGTTATTATTATTGAGAGATTAATTGTTTTGAGGGGCTAAGATGATTGATACAACTAACCTATGTTTTGCAATAAATTCAAAATTATATAAACACGTATTTATTTTAAATTTGGTTATTATATATTGAGAGATTGATTTTTTTGAGGTGCTGAGATGATTGATACAACTAACCTATGGCTTGAGTAGTCACAACAACTCAAGGACATCTAGGTCATTAAAATCACTCAGGATCGCAACTGACCAGAGCCACACTAATCCTTATCATTGATGGATTTTTTCCACAAAATTTCAAATGGGTGACCTTTAAACCATGAAGTTCCTTAACAAAACTCACTATCACCACTTTCTCTATGCAGCCATGGGAAAAGAAAAAATAATTTAAAAAATTTAATCTTTTCAATATTTTTTAAACAAAAAATTAAAATAATCTGCATCATTTTATATAATTTACTTTCCTGTATATATCTTCTAAATCCATACTTATATAGGCCTAAATTACAAGACATAGAATATGGAAAATAACTTTGTCTCTCAAGTATTCATTAATTATAAGGAATAAGAAATGGGAGAGAACCTTTACATTTTGTTTATATATCTTATAAATCCATACTTATATATGCTCAAATTATAAGACATAGAATATGACATACAACTTGTTGGAGTATTAATCACTCCCTTTGTTCATACGACAACAATGCATTGTTAGTCGGCATAGTAGTTGAAGGTTTATGTTAAAAATAATGTCAGTTGGTGAATCGTTGTAGTTTCTACGGCTAGACTTGAGTATAAATTTATGTGTCTCTGATGTAATCGATAAGCTCTCTCAGAGAGCCTTATGAGTAGTAACTATTGTTCATGCGATGGTACCCTAAACAAGTATTATCGCTGGTGAACTATGTCCAGAAATTAGCTACCCAAGGATTGGGTTGTGTGTCATGTTGTGGTGTAGCATAGTAGCTGAAGAAGATTGCAGCTCGTGGACTTGTATTAGGAGGCCAAGCTTCCAGAAATGAGTTGGACAATGTTTGACATTGATCTTTTTGATGATTGTTTTTTAGATAGTTCATTTGCAAGTATTTTTGGGCCGGGTAATATTTTTAATTCAGGTAGTATTTTTGAATCAAAAGAGGTGGAGTATATTCCACATGATCTTGCAATCGAAGATTTACGAGTTGATTATGAGAAAATGTGTAACCTGTTGAGTCAAGAATTTGTTGAATATCCATATGATGACCAAAATGATGTCCAAAGCAAGATGGGATTGAGAGAAGAACAAATACAGGAAGAACACAAGAGTGTGTTCAAAGGAAACAACAATTATTATCTAAAGCAGCCCATTGAATAAGACTTAATATCATTTGATGATGGAAGTGTATTTGCTGAAACAATTGAAATGAATTGACATTATCCTTGTCGTAACAAGGAGCAATCTCCAATGTTTGTGATTTGGAGTAAGAAGAAGAAGAAAGAATATTGGAGCAACAAGTTCAAGAAAAAATTCCATCATTGCACTGTAGTAAAGAAAGTCAAAATGAAATATTTGAGTCATGTTGTAAGCCTAGCTGAGACTGAGACCAACAGACAAGTTAATAATTAAGGTCATGATTAAAGGGAGGTGTTAGAGTATTAATCACTCCCTCTATTTATACAACATCAATGCACTGTTAGTTGGCATAGTAATTAAAGGTTTAGGTTAATAATAATGTCACTCAACGAATCATTGTAGTTTCTATGACTAGACTGGTATATAACACTACTACATGTGGGGGTGTTTTGTGAATTGTCTTAATTAGAGACAAAAAGAAAATTGTGTATTGTCTTAAATATTGTCTTTAAGCGGGTGTCTCAAATTTAATGTCTCAAACAATTGTCTCAAAATTATTGTCTCAAAATTAGTGTCTCAAAAAATTGTCTCTATAAAGACAATATAGAACACATATTATTATTGTCTCTATAAAGACATAGGCGTTATTGTCTCTCTAGAGACAATTTCATTTGTCTACAATTTGTCTCTGTAGAGACACTTTCATTTTTGTCTTTCTAGAGACAATAACATTTGTTTCTTTATGGATAACAGCTGAGATAAAAAAATGTATTGTCTCTATAGAGACTATATGTCCATAATTCAAACTATTGTCTCTCTAGAGACGATATGAAAAAATATTAAAAAAAAAATAAACAAATCATTTTAAATGTTATTTTAACGTGGTTTCAACATTTCAAGTTCCCAAATAGTGATTTTAATTACCTTAAAATCTGTTTTTTATGGAAAGAAAAAATAAATTCCATTTTTTTTAAAGCTAACAACAGTCATTTTAAATCTAAGTGAATAAACAATTTCCCAAAACTTAACAATTCTGGAAAGCAACCTTGAAAATAATAAGGCATCACACTTATATTCGCTGAAAATAAATTCATGCCATTGAATTTGAACATACAAGATCCTCATAATTTGGAACTTCATTTCATGACTATTATGAGGTAAAAGAAAAATGTACAATATTTCTCCATCTTACAAAGAGAGTTTAATCTCTGAAATATAAATCGAAAAGGTTGAATCACATTAAATGCTGGAAAAATAAATTCATATCCAGTGGTTAGCTCCACCATTTCAACACCTTTGTATAATTGGAATTGGCTTCCTTGATAACAAAAAATAGCAAAAATGTATATGCATCCGAATGTACAATTGATTGCCCAATTTACACTTAATTTCAGTGCTGTCATAAGGATGTTCTGTTGACAGAGGATTATCCACATATATTCTAGTTTTCTTACATTTGGGAGAGGAAAGGAATCAGGCTTGGTCTGATTCTTGTCCAAATCTGGGTGCTGCTGCACATTGTCTCTAGATACTTTATATTTAGAATTAGCCACCATACGACTTGAGCTGCTCAACTTATGTCCCTGCTCCGTGACAACCTGAATTTGAGTATTCCTTTCCAATTCCCCCCTCTCTTTCTTTGTTTCTGGCTCACAGAAAGCACTGATATCCCTCGCATTCATTCATATCTATGAAATATAGGATTTCAATATCTCAACAACCTTTAAATCTTATCTAGGGACGAAAACTGTCTTCATTTCTGGTTGCTCTGGACTGTCAAAACAAAATGCCAAACATAAGCTGCAATTCTTAAACAGTTCAAATGACTCGTTAATAATGCTAAATTTATTGAAATATGTTTTACAGACCTCCTCCTGCGATGTGATTTGAGCAGGATCTTCGGAAGACCATGTATTAACACGATCAATAGCTTTATTTGCCTGCAAATTTATCAGTACATACATAACCATTATTAGTAAGTAACTATTATCAGTAACCAGCTTTTGATTTCATGTTAGTGTTTCATTTTTGGTGTTTTTCACCTCTAGTTCCTAGTCACAACAATATGTAATATAAGTGAATAAGAGAGTCTGTAAATTCACTCTATTATTGGCAGTGTTGTGTTAGTTCAATAGGCCTCTCTGCAAATTAACACACAAATGAAAAACACTTAAATTGAATACCCAGCCAAGCAGCACCCGTAACGGTACTCCAATGACATAGTAACAACCCATTTTGATCTAGTTGTTCTCACTAAGGAAACAGAACAACGCTATTATGCGTTTTCAGGTGCTAGCATACAGAGGCACCAATTCTCACCATCACTAGGGTAGGTTTATATGTGTTTAACAGTCCTATAAGCAGGAGTTGCACTCTCTTGACAGACACTGAATTAAAAAGAAACTATAACCAGATTCCTCCATGACCATTTAAGCATTCAATATCACCGTAAGTGCCCAACTTCCAGAAAGAGTTATTGTCTGCGAATTGATGGGTTGAATTCATTAATTTAAATTCCCCATTCTGTGAGGCACCAAGTGATGATACGGTCTTTATCAGCTGGATGAACTAATTATTTTAGTAATCCCAACAAGAATACATGTGCACATAAAATCACCAATTTTAAGTCATCTATTATGAAAATCTAAGAAATATGTTATGTATAACTCTACCCACCAGTAAATTGGACTTGAGATAGTTCCATGAAATCATTTCCAGTTCCCATAAGGCCCTCAACACGATACCCAACCTACTCATTGGATCCTCATGAAAAGTAAAGGTTGTCCCGCATATCATTCCTAACCATATTCCCTGCAGTGTAAATTCACTCTGTTATTGGCAGTGTTGTGTTAGTTCAATAGGCCTTCAGTGCCTTGGACATTTCCTCTCTGCAAATTAACACACAAATGAAAAGAATGTGTACTCACCAAGACACTTAAATTGAATACCCAGCCAAGCAGCACCCCTAACGGTACTCCAATGACATAGTAACAACCCATGTTGATCCATCGCAACATAAGCTTGCCATCCTAATCCAACTGCTACTCCTGAAAATCACGTCAAACAAAAAATGCTCGTTTAGCTATAAAAATAAACTTTGTAATGACAAACCGAGAATACCTGGCATTTCAATATTGGATAAGCACAGAGAAACTGCCATTTCAATATTTGATAAGCGCAGAGAACCGTCTATTTTGATGTTCCCTACTTAAAGTTACAAATAGGGAATCTATTACTTCAATGTTTTATTATGTGACAATAAAGCCAGAAAGCCTGTCATTTCAATAATTTTGATAAGCACATAAAACCTATCACTATTTTAATATTCCCAACAAAATACCTAATCGATGCATAATATTCTTCAATTATAAAATGAGAATGAATTATTCATAATGAAGGTTGAATGTTTTGTTTTTTCCCATATTCGTACAAACTATATATTTCACTGTGTGCTAGAGTCCAAGCATACAAGATATGGGTTTTCTAAAAAATAAATAGCAGTAACAGTCACCGCGGTTAAAAAAGGCACTTACCTGAGAGTACAGGCTGAACACTGTTAAGAAGGATAGTAAATGCTAGCAAAATATCCAATTTAGAAACCGCATTTATGATGATTGTACTGCTCGTAAACACCTGAATGAAATCCTGGCGAAACACAACAATCAGAACCCAAAAAACAATTCCTATCACACTTGAAGTACTTGTAGAAACAATCATTGCAAATTTAGATTATATTGGTTTGTTTTTTTTTGGTGGAAAAATGTTTTCATTATATTTACATTTTAATTACCATAGATTTACAAAACTACCCCAGTGCCGGGTTGTCAAGGAGTCTGTAGGGGGTAGTTATTCTATATAGATAGTCATTGAGAAGATTTTACCCCTCATTTTCTTTGCATACAAATTTTTCTGCTTGAAGCTTTTTCTTAAACATAACAAAACGCTTTACTAAATCTTTATTGTGTGCCTTTTGGCTCTGGTTATCTCCAAACAAAAAGTAAACCTTGATCAATGTCATGTCATTGTTTGCTCTTTGCTGGTAAGCTGGCCTGGGGTATTACTGTTGTTGGCCTTCATTTCGATTGGCATTGGCGGTCAGCTACTTTGGCTCATTTTCTTGTAGACTAATGGAGGCAATCTCCATCTCCAAGCTAACAAACTCAGTTGCTGTAAAAGACACTATTGCTGAAGTTTTTCTCCTCATTATTAAATTTCCAGATTGGAATTTTTAGTTCTCAGAGGTTGTCTCTGTCTCGTTTCAGGCTCTGCTATAACAACTTCTATCACTTGTTTGGGGGATTTTGGGAATGCTTCCTAATGTTTAATGTTTGTATTGATTAAGTGCAGTTGAGACCTTGCCAAGGTGTGCTTAACCTCAAGGGTGAGATTTCCTGTTAGCATGAATACTGTCCTTCTGTCTGACTATGCAACCGTCTCTACTTCTTGAGCATCTGTCTATGTCTAATTCCAGTGCTATTCTCTGGCTTTTCTCTTCTATCCACTGATTTATCATCTCCAGGCTCTCCCTTCAGATATGATAGAACACTCCATATCAGCTCTGTTTAGGGTTGATTGCTGGTAAGCTGGATACTGGGTATTGTTGTTACTAGCCTTCTTATACACCTCTTTGATAGTCAATTGTTTATCCCCATCTTCTTGTTGAGTATGGGAGTCATTTTCCTTCAAGGTTGCAAAATCAGTTGCTGTAGGAGACATTATTTTTGCTCCTCATGACTAGAATTTCTGAGTATCTTTTTGTAGTTCTCTAAGGAAGTGGCCTCTGATTTCTTTTCTTGCTCTGATATTACTGCTTCAATGACTTGATTGAAGGCTTTCAGGACTACTGCATCATGATATTCCATGTTTGTGTTTATTCAGTGCAGTTAAAGCTTGCCAAGTTTTGCTTGACCTCAAGGTTGAGGTCTCTTTCCAACATGAATGCAGTCCTTCTGTGTTTCCCTTGATCCTTGCTATTTCAAAATTTGTCTCTTAGTCAATCATTGATACCATCCTCTGGCTACCCTCTTGTATCCATTGACACAGGGATTGATTCAACGTTGTTAAGCTTGCTTCAGATATGATAGTATGCTCAACTTATTTCTGGATTCTCTTGAGCCTAGCTGGATTAAGCAATGATATCCTTTTTCAATAACACCCTTCTAAAGGATCCTCTTGTGCTGAAGGTATCCCTGAGGTCCTGGCTTTCATGGTACTGGTTTCTGAGTAGTAATTACTAGTAGGTAAGAAGCCGAGAAGAAGAAACAGGGCTTGGTTGATAGATTTTACACAGGCGAAAATAGAAAGGAGGAAGATGGCGGGGATTAAATGGGAAGGCATGCAAGTCTGAGTAAGTAACCCATAATGCAGGGAAGGGTAAAAAGGTGCCAAGATTTGGAGTTAATGCAGGTTATATTTTTATTGGGTTTTTGGATTGTTTGTTGTCCAATCTAAAAATTGAAGGGCAATTACTGTTAATATGTGATGAGAAGCTATTTTGCATGGCTTGCTAGATCATGGAGGCAGGTGGGGGATTAGAAAAATAAGTATCCAATGAGTTTAGGTCACTGGTTAAGAAAGGTGACTAAATGCATGGGGGTGGAGTACTAAGAGCTAAGAGATGTTGTGGCACATTTCCAGCCTGTAGCTATATTGCATCTCAAGTATCATGCCATTTTTTTTGTTCCTTACTTAGATTAGGTTGTATAGGACTTGAGCATCAGTCATCACTGATTTTCATGTCATGCAAGCCCTCAGGGATCTTCTTGTGTTGGCTCTTCAGCACCTGTGGATGCAAAATTCTCATACTATACATACCTACTATACAGGCCTATTTGTTCTAACTAAGAATTAAGAAACTCAAGAGTTACTCATAAGGCTTACCAGTGTCCTTGCAAATGAAGGACAATATTTTCATTCATGTCAACTATTCTAAATTCTGGAAACAGACACCCAATGAAATCATTCAGACATTCTACGAGGGATCATTCCAATAAGGGATTGAATACTCAAACTGCACAAGCATACCTGCATTGCAAGACACGAACCAAACAGATTCACTTACATGCTACGATAGAGTAGAGTGGAATTAGTAATATAATGCCGCATCATGAGAGGGAGCATACCAAGGTGGAATAAGGTATCCAAAGGACAAAAAACAAAATCCACAAGCCAAAGGCAAAGGGATAAACATGAAAATTCCTGTAGGAAAGAACAGGCAGGAGTTTGGTCTAGTGTAAAGCAGCAAGGTGACCCAAATGAGGCCCTGTGCAAGTTTTTGATAAATTTGATGGCATAGATACAAGGCAGCTTAGTCAAAGATATCACGTAATAAATATATATATATATATATATATATATATTACCGACTTTGTAATCTCATATTTGAATAGAGAGAAGCAAGGTATATATAAGTATTTCCAAATTTGTAATCTCATATTTGAATGGAGAGAAGCAAGGTGCACTCTATTAGTAACTGCAACAGCACTCCCACTGTTGTTAGCTTAGATCTAGGAGCTGCTACGGCTCTTCCACTTTGTCTTAGACTAACCTAATTCTTTTCAGGCATGATTTTGGCCTAAATCCAGCAGCTGAAATAAATGGCAATAATCACAAAATTGCAACATCATCAACTCAAAACTGCAATCTAAGCATTTTTTATGGTCTGTGAATCAACCCATTTTCTCAGAATAGCATTTTGGATCCGATTCAAGGAATTTTTCTATTTCCCTGATTCTGACCAAGATGGTCAGAGATGGGGCTATCTAATAATGCCGCTAAAAAAAACAAAGGTTTGCACCTGGATTTTTTATCAGGAGAGATGGATTTATATTAATCCAACATTCTGCTTGTGAATTATGTTTTTAGTTTTGATCTGAATTATATTTTTAGTTTTAATTTGGAAGTGACCAAGATTAAAGCCATACTTATCAGGCAACCACATTCTCACTGTGATTTAAGAGGTGTGTGTTGACAATGTATTAATTTTCAACTAGCTGTCACGGTCTGCTAACCTGCTAGGATTCAATTCATAGTGAAAATGCTACCAATGATATCAAATACCATTCTGCACATAGCTACACATACACCAACCAACCATACAAAGAGCCATCAACAGAGTATATCTAAGAAACTTCGTTCAAGCAACTGTTATGTTGGCAGTATCACTCCCTAGTAAGCTACAGAGCGATGATGCAGCTACAGCAACAAAAACATGAGCTTCATTTATTTAATTCTGGCAAGTGGTGATCTTTGGAATCCTTAAAGCCCCTATTACTAGTTTCTTCAGTGGTCCCATTAATGCAAAAATTTGACAGACATTCAAAAAGAAGCAGAAGAACATTTACATTTGATTTGGCTAAAAATAATGACCTGTTCAGAGGAAGTACTTGGAGCAGCAATGGCATTCTCGTGTGCAGATAAAGAATCAGAATTGTTTTGTATGGCATGTATGGCTCCCTCTTCCTCCAACATCTTCTTCCCTATGCTGAGCTTACTGTCGTAGGAAGATAGATGATGGAGATACTTTTGTATGAATCGGGCAAAATCCTAAAACAAGAAAATTGTGCTTTGGACCAGCGAACAGGAAGCCCTTGAGCAATTTGCTACCCTGTGATTAGTTTACACACATTTATTGTTGAATAAATTTGGACCTGGTGATCCAGAAATGATCTTTCTCGTATGTAGAGGTCAATTAAAACTTATTATTAATATTTAATATGTATTTTTTTGCAGTGGATTCTTTTTTTTACTTATATTATTAGATTTTACTTAGATGTTTTCTTAATCATCTTAATCTATAATACAAGGCAAATGGTGACACCAGCTATGTTACTCTTCTGCACAATGAAGTGAAAAAAGTGGATGCAAAAGAAGTATACTTTTTTGCATGACACAGGATTGAAGAAATAATATCGCAATTTGTACAAGATTAATTAGTTATTTGTTGTTGAAAAGTTCTGATTGGACAAAAATCATAAAGAGATAATGTCTTACTTTTGTTAATTACTTGGTTCTTTGTTATTAAAATTTTATAACAGGGTGACATAATTAGGAGTGCAATAAATATCTAGCTTACCTAAAACTAAGTCACCAAAATGGAATAAGATTCTAAGTGGTACTATATCAATAATGAACACAGAATAGCAAGCGGTGTACCAAAATGTTTTTATAAGGGGGCTAGTTAATTTCCATAATATAATATATTGATATTGAAGTGCAATGATAAACACTTCAACTCATAAAACTAGTGAGTTATCTGCAGGTGGTAAGTAGGGCCAATCTATAATTTAATGCTACTGAAACACTGTTTCTATGCACACATTTGAAAGTGTGCTTTAGTAGCAAATATAACAAAACAGAGAGGAGAGAGGTATTGTTAAGCGTCTTAAGTCACTCAACAAGTTTAACATCACTGGTTTAAATGTCAAATATAATCAGAATCAACTATGTGAATCCATTTAATCAGCTTCCCATAGCTTGTGGAACTGAAAATTCAATCATTTGGTATTCAGTATTTTGAAACATGACATCAAGATGCAACAAGCTTTTTAAAAAGGTTTACCAAATCATATAAGTCATTTCTGATTGAGACTAATACCACTCAACAAATCAAACATGTTACTGTGTTTATTCACAAGATCAAAGACTTTACACTGCCTGAATATCTAAATTAGGGGGCTGACATAAAAAGCATGGAGTTAAAATTATACTAGAAAACAATTATGTACTATGGTACAATCAAATACCATAAAATCAGGAATGCAGCATGTAACTATGATGAATTGGGCAACTTTTGATTTCCCTAGCTCTAATATCAAGCCCCTGAATATCAAATATTTATTTTCTGCAGCATATCACAATATCTTGAATCACACACACATAACTAACTATGGCAAACTATAAGTGCTGATAGTTAAAACTTAAGACAGATGTAGCATACCTTGCATCATTAGAATATTTGGTAAACTATATCTACCATTTGTTTCTTAAGTTACTAATGCGTGTAAAAATAACTTGGAAATTAATGTCCCCTTGGCCTTGTTCACAAAATGTCTCCATAGATATGGTAACTTGGATAATCTAGAAATCCTTTTTATTTCTTGTACCCTTTAAATGCTTAGTCTAATATTTGATGAATTTCTTGCAAGTTGCATGTATTTAAAGTTTGAAATCTATTAGTCTTTAGATGATGCAATAATACAATAAACCTTATGCAAACTTGCATACCATTCTTTGGCATGTAAAAGAGCATCTAGCAACTGTAGTGTTTCTCTGCTACAGAACAATAAACAAAGCACTAACCAAATATGTCTTTAATTAATGTGGAATAAAACTCTCATCAAGGGATCTGCAACTATCGTTTAGTAAGCTTTAATTTAAGAAGGCATCACAAAGACAACCACAAGCAAGAAACCTACAAAGCACAAAGCCATTTCTAAAAAATGTTAATACCAGAATGAGTGAGGATGATATCATGGCAACGCAGGGACTTGCACCCCAAGGATAGCTTCCAAAACGGCAAAGTTTTGGTACATGAATCACCCATATCTTAAATTTGTTGTCAAAGTGGGATTATTAAGCATCACAAATTAAATGACAACAGGTATGGAGCATCAAACTAACAAGATCATAATTACTAAAACTAATAAAGTGTTTCTAAAGATGAATTTTGAAACAGAAATTCCATCACTTCATTATGCATAATACAATACAAGGAAGCAGGTGAGTAATACAGGGGAGGATGGGGTGTTGAAAAATCACTAAAGACATTTTGATGGCATACATGATACAACCAATACAAAATGTGTATTACTCAGAGTGTGTATATCTTGTTGGGAGGATTTCTTCATCGCCATCATGAGGGCTTTACTGCAATCGCAGAATGTGGGGGAGCTCGTGAACGTGGCGCAGTTGACTGGACTTGACGCCGTGAAACTGATCGCTTTGATCGTCAAAGCGGCCAGCACTGCGCGAATGCATAAAAAGAACTGTCATCAGTTAGCACAGCACCTAAAGCTGATAGGGAACTTGCTAGACCAATTGAAGATAACGGAGTTGAAAAAATATCCTGAAATTAGAGAGCCTCTGGACCAGCTGGAAAATATCCTGAAATTAGAGAGCCTCTGGAGCAAAGCTGGAAAATATCCTGAAATTAGAGAGCCTCTGGAGCAGCAGAGGATTGCGGACTTTGAATATATTCCATGTGGAAAACTATTGAGGAGCTGCATACAAGACTACAGGGTGTAGTTAAGGTCTGAGAAGGACAACCAGTAGGAAAAATTAAGGATTTTCCCGCTATAAATTGGGCTAAGCTTTTACAAACCCTATTCAAGGCCTTAATACCTAAATCCTGCAAATTGGGTATGGAAATGGCAACATCCTCCAAAAGAGTACATTTATTGGCAAACCCTACAGACCCTAGATTTGAAATTTATTCATGTGGTTGGTCAGGGTTTCTTAACTAGGTTTTTAAGGAATTTGGAGGCACTAGAGATCTCGGTCCTACAACTAATCCATACATTTAGAAATATTTAAGTGTTTAACGTGTTTGAAAAGCGAGAAACGAGAGAAAAGAGGAGAGCACCGAACCTGAGCTTTGGATTTTTGACCAGTCATTACATTTGAATATGCATTCAAGTGTTCTTGATTACTGAATATAGATAAGGTTGACAATGATATTTATTATAGTATTGTGAAAAAAAAACAAATGAAATTCCCTGTTGAAACTAAAACAAAGAAAGGATCTCATAGTCATTATGTCCATACGACAAACTTTGGTATTTTCCGATTGCTGAGCTAACTAAATCTAAATCTTCAAGGGTTTGGTGCATACAAGAGAAACTTGAGTGCATTGATCGAAGCTAGATAGTTAGTCCAGATCATCTAAGAAAGAGATCTCTGAATTTCCACTTCTACAATGCAGTTTTCCACCATTCTTATAATTCTTGGAATTTTTGTGAACATGAATGAAAAAAAAAAGGTAAGAAGGCTAAAGTTATGCCTGAAAAACAACTTCCTTCAAAGAAAGGAAGATCAGTTACTTCAATATGGACCAAACTTAGGATGGGATGACTCTTAATTCATATATGTACGATGTCCTAATTAGTAAAAAGGCACCAAATGAAAGGCATATTTAAGTCCTAACTTTCTCGATGCCAAGAAGATACATCATTGAGTTATGTACCAAAAGATAAAAAATGTATACATGGTAATCCATCTTGATGGGAGAGCCACATGTGAAGATGTTATGGAATTTTTAAGTGCAATTCAAAGGACACCAGAAACAAAGAAAAAATGATGATATGAAACATATGAAGAACTTTTCATTAATGGTTATATAATGGTATAAATAATTTATTTTAAAGAAAAACGTAAAATGGTCAAATGAATCTTAAAAAAGTAATTAAGAGTTATAAGAAATTTAATTGTCCACGTGAAAAGGAAAAGTTTGTATTTCATATTGAAGGGAAAGTGATATATGGCCTATATGGAAATTCAATTTGAATGTACTTGAATCAATGTGATGTAAACCCAATGAGGTAAGCATATCCCATTGTAAAAGGAAGTTGTGCGAGCAATAATCACTTTTCATGAAAGAGAAAGTGTTGCTTAATAACCACTTGTTGTGAAAGAGGAAGGTTTGTGGCTATTTAGAACTATTTAATATAATTTATGTTTTAGGTAGGTTGAAACCACCTAATATTTTTATAGTTAAGGGTAATTCAAGAAAACCTAGAATATGGTCAAGGATAATCCAAAAAAGACCCGTGGTGTGGTTATAGCTAAGTCACACAAACCAAGTTTGATAAATGACGATGATGATATGGGGGAGTTGAATGTATAGGTATAAGATATGTTGTTGAACCATGTATGAGAAAGTATTTCCCATAGAATCAGGAACGTAACAACTTGCAACTCATGTATTCAGGTGGATGGTTACTTTTTAATATGGACTTCAACAAACACATTATTTATGGTTTCCGTGTACAAGTTGAAATTTGAAGATAAATGAAGATGAAGGAAAAATACTAAAGAGGAAGAACACAAATGCAGATGGGACCACTTCGAAGGACAACTTAAGATATTGAAATCACATGTACTCGTTAAGAGGGAGTATGTATGAACTGCTCCTACTTGTAAATCATAACTAGTGTCTAAATTATGAAATGAAATTGTAATGAAGTAGATGAATCATAAAATTTTATGGAAGAATAAGAGATGAAGAGAAATGAGTGATATTAGGGATGAAGATTGCTTAAGAGATTCATGGAGGTATTTTGGAGGAAGTTGAGGAAACGGGTTCAACCAAAAATCGAATTCCGACATAATTGTTTTGGTCATCCCTCATTGTATATTGTGACCATTGGTATAATAAAAACACACACACTCACATGCTTATTTAATATAATTTCCCCTTCATAGGTTTCTTGCATAAAATCTCTATGTCCCTTGTTTCATGATTGGCTACTATAGTCAGTAATCCAAGGAGAATTATTACAACGTGAAAGGTATTTTTAGGTTTCATTATCATATCTCCTATCTCTAAATTGTGCAGTACTATTCTAGTTGTTGACAATGTTGTTATCACCTAGGCTATTCAATATTATGAATGGCCTATTTCTGAGAATCTTCACCTTCTTCTTCCAAAATATGTAGATAGATTTAAAGCTTTGGATTTCAATTTATTGAATTGAAAAATCCTCTTATCTCACCATAGCTTACTCTAATCATTATATTATATTCATTTATAAGAAACATTTAACTTGTTTATGTTGACACACTATGAAAGACAAAATTGAAAATATGAAAAACCAACTAATTACGTCGTAAGACGTCACTAATTGAAAGAAACTCCCCTAGCTTCCACTGTGTCCATGCTTGAGCCATTGGATCAAATGTTAAATGATTTAAATGTTTTAGGCCATTAGATCAAGTAAATATTTTTATATATGTTTTTTATCCATAAAAACCAATTAATTTATATTATGTGGATATCCAATTAAAAAAAAAAAAAAACTATTTATATATTTAAATATTACATTTTTGGGCTACTATGCTCTCCAACAAAGTATGATAGAAATGTTGTAATGTCATGTTTAACATTTTGACTATGTCAAATTACACAAAATTAAAAATACAAGTAAATTAAATAAAAATATTGACATAATGTAATGAAGATTTTAACTAGTTCAAAATACAATAAAAAAATAATAATAAAATAAAATAATGATAAACTATAAATACAACTCATGGTATTGACTCATGGTATTCATGTGGAATGTAGTTTCTTTATAGGGGGGAACTAAGATGGCCTAAATCAATCTTAACTATGACCTAAACTAATTATTTAATAAAATTATTTTTAAATGTTTATAACCATTATTCCTTTAAAATTTTACTTAATAAAATGTATCTAAATTTTCATACATCCAAATATACATAGTTTTTCTTGTTCTGTCTTATTTTTGTTACAACTATTTTATTATTCCAAAAATACATGGTTTTTTTTGTTATATATTATTTAAATACGAATATTGACATAATGTAATGAACATTTTAACTAGGTCAAAATACAATAAAAAATAAAAATAATAAAATAAAATAATGATAAACTATAAATACAGCTCATGGTATTGACCCATGGTATTCATGTGGAATGTAGTTTCTTTATACGGGGGAACTAAGATGGCCTAAATCAATCTTAACTCTGGACTTAAACTAATTATTTAATAAAATTAATTTTAAATGTTTATAACCATTATTCCTTTAAAATTTTACTTAATAGAATGTATCTAAATTTTCATACATCCAAATATACATAGTTTTTCTTATATTATTTTTGTTACAACTATTTTTTTATAAAAAATAAATGGTTTTTTTTGTTATATATTATTTATGTTACAGTTGTTTTATAATTCATGAGTATTATTTCTTAATATATAAAAAATTAAATTAATAATGAAATTTTTTAAAATATGTGATCTTTTTTTAAATTTCCAAATTATTTTAGAGGACATGATTTAACTTGAGCAATAATGATGAATGTTCATAATTCTCATTTCTTAAATAACACTATATTTACCTTTACAGGGGTAGGTAACAATTGTTTGTATCAAAATTAAGGAGACAAAAGAAAAGAGACATGGTGAAGAGAAGCTTCCAAACTTACAACAAGCCCTAAAAAGGCATAACGTTGAATGTATGGAATCCATTTTCCCTTAAATACACATGAGAACTGCAATGAAAAATCTTCGAATTTGGAAAATGAAACGAAGCTTATCTCATGTTCCATTCATTTAGATTTGAAGTATATAGAAGAAGAAAAGCAGGACAATACATACTTATCAAGAATGTATGATTCTTTAGAAGGAAATGACGTTGAAAAGGCTATGGAGGACCAAATAGAAGAATTAAAAACAGAAGAGGACTCTTCAAAAGATGGGCTACTCAAGGATTTTGGAATGCAGATGAGCTACATTATCTCATTGATTTAAGCAAGCACTCAAAAAGAGACAGACAATAGTGATATAGAGACAACTTATTCATAAACAGGAGAAAGCTAGAATTATAACCCGAGATAGAGTTATGGGAAGAGAAACATTCCAATTGTAAGGAGGAGTCAAAGTTACATGAGTAGTAGTTCACCCAACATAATTCTCCACTGCTTATTTTGGACGAGAAATTTCCTACTACCTCATCAATTAAAGAAGGCCCACATGAGAAAATCAGAAGAGATTACTCAATGCTATTTTTTTTTTACATTTAGTCACTTTTCTCTTTTTTGTCTAGTATTCTCTTTACCTCTGCCCTTAAATTAAATGAATCAGAAAATACTAGACAAAAGACACTTACCTATTGCAATCAATTGAAAAAAAAAGTATCTCTAAAGGGTCACTTGGGGAGGAATCTATTATTTAAAAGATCAGGAAAATAATTTCTTTTCAAAACAAAAATGTACTATCACTAGGGTGTAGAAATTTATTAATATTGATAGTATTACTGGATTCTCCTGATCTAACAAATTAATCTTATGTTAAATACAAAATCCTTCCACTTAATTCTTTGCGGAAATTAAATCGCCAGTTGCAAACACATGAATAAAATCAATCGCATATAAACACAATTGTTTAACGAGAAAGATTAAAGCTAAAAACCCCAACTATCATATATTATGTATATCAATGGAATCATGTAATAATCTCATACAGATCTTAGTACATCAAGCTCTCAGTACAATCAACAATCATTACACACTGTCATGCATAGGTTTTCATATCTATGCACCAATTTCTTGCCTCCTGACAGCTTGCCTCCACTGTGCAATACCTACTAAAGAAGACTTCTGAATGAATTCGAATTTTCCTTTCCTTGATTTTACAATCCTCATTGGCATCTCCAATGTGTGTCAGATGCATTGAATGCATGACTATAGTCACAATAGATAGTCCATCTCACCCTTTCACCTATCTCTCCATTAGTCTCCACTAGAACTGACATGTAAGTAGTTAACTGATGTATTTGTTCAGTTGCAAGTGAGTCTCTATTTGTGAATTAATTAAATAATTAATTTACTAAACTCTCACTAGTGTATATTCAGTTAGAACTAGATACAACTAGCACAACTGAGTTTAACTCACTAAACTGAGTTAAACTGAATAACAACTCCCATAACTACTCTTCCAACTCTGTCATAACTTTGCCACTTCAGTTATAACTGAGTCCTCAATGCATGAGTCACCAACCACCCTAGGAATTGTGTAATTCCTTCAGCCCACTGATTTTCCAAATCTGTTCACTGAAATAAAGTGCTCCAAGAGAATAAGTTGATATTTATTATTGGATTATTATTAAGGGATAATAATAATCGACATGCATCTATTTTTAGATTGACGATCTATAAATAGAATTCGCCAAATATTCTAAAAATAGAATCTCATCTATTTTTCATATTTGACCAACCATCTACAAATAGCAGCCTACAACTTATAGAATATTCTTACCATGTCTAAAAATAGACATACACCTAAAAATAGCCTGCGGGCCCCACTTAGTGAAGGTGCTTAATTTTCACTAAGCTCATCATCTTGTTGAATCTCAACACTCCCTCTCAACAAGATAGGGATTATCCTTCACCCCCATCCTACCTCTATGGTATTCGAATTTTCTCCTGGTGAGCACTTTTGTCAGAATATCTTCATCCTCATCTTCCGTAGGAATGTACTGAAGCAACATGATCTTCCGCTGCACACAATCTCTGATATGATGATACTGGATATCAATATGTTTAGATCTATCATGAAACACATGATTAACCGAGAGTTTAATGCAACTCTGATTATCACAATGTATCACTGTGGGATCTAAATGTGAACCGAACAAACCAACCAGAATCTTCCTCATCCAGATAGCCTCCTATTATCTTGACTTCGTCACATGTATTCCCTGTCACTAACTGATCAGCCACAGATCTTTGTTTTACCTGTACCAAGAAACTTCCACAGATATGATACCAAAACCCTCCCGATGTGCTCTTCGTCCGCGCTTCCTGCCCAATCTGCATCCGTGAAGCCATGCAAATTCACCTCATCCGTCTGTCTGTACCATAAACCATACTCAGATGTGCCCCTGAGATATCTCAAGACATGCTTGCCTGCCTTCCAAAAGAGCTTGGTAGGCTTAACTATCGCTTGACTAAGTCGGTTCACCGCATAGCATATGTCTGGTATTATATTAACTAAATACATGAGCGAACCCACCAACTGTCGATAAACAGTGGTATCCACTACCTCTGCCGATGTAGCATCCTCTTTCCTCCAATTTCCTGAAAGAGGAGTATCCATGGGCTTGCGATCCTCCATGTGAAACTTACCAAGTATCTCTCGAGCATACTTGCCATGAGACACAAACAGTTCACCTTCTCGCTGCCATATTTCCAATCCAAGGAAATAATGAAGGAGGCCTAAATCCTTCTTCTCAAACTCCTTTTCAAGATCTGCCTTGCATGAGTTTATCAATTGCTCATCACCTGTTAGTATTAAATCATCAACATAAAGAAAAATGATTAAAATCTTACCCTCCACCAAAATTTGGTAGAGGTTTGCATCTGCCTCACTCTTGGTGAAGCCAAGTCCAGTGAAATAACTGTCGATCCATGTGTACCAAGCACGGGGTGCTTGCTTCAGCCCATACAGGCTCTTTTAAGTCTGCACACATGTGACTCGCTGCTGGAGATCTCAAATCCTTTAGGTTTCTCAATGTACACTTCTTCCTCAATGATCCCATTAAGGAACGCAGTCTTCACATCCATCTAATGAATGTACCAACCCATATGCGCTGAGAGAGCAAGGATGGTCCTTATGGAAGAATATCTTGTGACAGGTGCAAAGTTTTCTTCATAATCAATCCCCCCAATCTGTGAGAAGCCCCAGGAAACAAATATTTCCTTATACTTCTCAACGCTCCCATCAAAAGCTTGCTTTACCTTATAGATCCATCTTGAACCTACCACTGATTTACCAACCGGCCTTGGAACAATCTCCCAAGAATTGTTTCTGACAATGAAGTCATACTCCTCCACCATGGCATCTACCCATGTGGGCTCTTGCGTTGCTTCCTCAAAGGAAGATGACTTTGTCACGATACACTTGCTCATGAGAGCCATGTATCCAGTAAATCGGTCAGGTGACTGTCTCTGTCTGCGCTGTGATGTAGGGACTCCTACATTCTGTGTCGCATCAAGCTTCAGTCTCTCATCTTCTATGGTACGCCTTCTACCTATTCTGATGTTTGCTTCTGCATGAGTGGACTCCTCCATTCCATGAATCTCCTCCTGTGGCTGATCCACATCTAGAGGCTCATCTTTGGGAGCAAGTAGCTCCTCCTCTGCATGCAAGTGTAGCTTCATCTCAAGTGACAACTTCATGGATTTCACCTCATTGAATTTTGTATCCCGTCGCACCACAATCATCCGACTGTTTGGAAAATACACAAAATAATTATGAGGTGTTTCTCTGTACCCCACAAATATCCCAACTTCTACAATCATCTCCAGCTTCTTCCTAGCATCCTTTTTCACATGAATGTAAACAGATGAGCCAAAAATCTTCAGATGAGAAATATCAGGCTTCTTACCAGTAAAAGCTTCTTTAGGTGTACTCATGCCAAGTACACTATGAGGGCAACAGTTTTACACATAAACTATAGTGTTGCATGCTTTCATCCACAAGTGCATTGGTAGGCCTTGGTCATGTAGCATAGCTCGTGCAACACCCACAATTGTTATGTTCTTCCTCTCCGCGACCCCATTCTATTGTGGGTTATGAGGCGCTATGAGTTCTCTTCAAATTCCTTCTTTGCTACAAAAGCCTTTGAATTTGTTCGAGATATATTCACCACCATTATTGCTCCGCAGAGCCTTCACTTGCTTCTCTGACTCCTTCTCCACCAATGCTTTAAACTCACAGAACTTTGAGAATGTTTCGCTCTTCTTCTGCATAAAGAAGATCCAACATCTACGAGAATAGTCATCAACAAATATAACATAATACCCATGTTTTGTTGTTGAAGCAACCGAGAAAGGTCCACAGACGTCTGTGTGAATTCTCTCTAGGATCACTGAAGCACAGTTCTCCTTCTCCTGAAAGGTGGTCTTCACAAACTTACCCATAGTACATCCCTTACACTAATCTGACTGCACAAGAGTACCCTTGGGAAGTCCAATAAAAATCTGCTGCAAAATCTTCAAGGCACCATGGTGAAGATGGCCCAATCTCCTGTGCCATAATTAGCCCTAATCTCGGCTCACAACTTCTTCTACTTTGCCCATCATTGCAGCGTAGCCATCTACCTCCATCTTGTAGAGATTCTTTGCTTGAATCCCTATCCTCTTGGTTTGACCCGTTGTTTTATGTCGCAGGAAATATTTTCCCTCGCTGAAAACAACGTCATAACCTCTGTCCTCCAAAATAGCGACCGAGACCAACTTCTTCTTCAGGCCTGGAACATGCATAACATCTTTCAACATAAATGGTTTACCTGATTCCCTCGCAAAGGTAATGTTTCCAATGCTGGTCGCACTGTATCTACCATCGTTGCCCATCTCTATATGCATTTGGAGATCCTTCTCCTCCAAGTCACTAAACAACTTCTTGTCTCCCGTCATATGGAAGGAAGCACCACTATCAAGATACCACACCGATCCCATTGCGCTTGAAACCAAGTATGTGATCAAAGAGAAATCAAGTTAAAATTGCGAGGCTAAGGCCTCACCCATTGCAGCTCCAGCAGCCTTCTTGTTCTTCTTTTTCCATGGGAAGTTAGTGGCGAGATTCCCATGTTTGTGACAGTGAAAACACTTCACCTTGAACAAATCCAACTTCTTGCCTTTAGCCTCGGATTTTGGATGGGATTTCTTCCCCTTCCTTTTCCTTGATTTGGCAGCCAAAGCTCAATTCTCTTCATCATCATTCTTCGATGAAGATCCATCCTTGGTATTCTGCCTTGTCTCTTGTTGCACAAGATCCGACCAAAGTCACTCCCAATCCGACAGTTTCTCCTGTCCATTGACAAATTCTTCGTAGCTATGCCAACTCTTCAGAAGACCAAGGAGAGTCAAGCTCACCAAGTCATTATTCGTAACTGTAATTACCACACTCCCCAGCTCATCCCTGCATTGGAAAAACTTCGTGAGATATTTTGGAATATTGTCGCCCTTCTCCATTTTGAATTTTTTGAGCTTATCTTTCAGCACCAACTTCCTATGGTCGCTCCTGCTTTGGAAAAGAGATATCAAAGCCTTCCACATTAAAAATGGAGTGGCTTTCCCCTGAAGGCTTGACACAATATGGTATTTCACACCTTCCAACATAATTATTCTTGTCTGTGCTACCTTTTTTTTCCATGCGTCAAGTACTGCAGCATCACTAGAAGTAGGCTTAGGAACGTCGTTATCGATGAAATCCTTCAGTCCATTATTTTCAAGCACCGCTTCCATCCTATCCTTCCAGGCTATATAGTTCGAGCTACCCTCAAGGGCATATTCCAACCGCAACCCATTGAAATCCATTTCAATGAATACTCAACTGTCACACCAAGAAATTTCTGCAGCAAATTCGAATTGTCCTCTAGCACAAAACTCAGCATTGCTTCACTATTGCAATCTCCAGTGATTAACACTGCTCCGATACCATGTGGAAATTTATTAATACTAATACTATTACTGGATTCTCCTAATATAAAAAATTAATCTTATGTTAAGTACAAAATCCTTCCACTTAATTCTTTGCAGAAATTAAATCGCCAATTGCAAACACATGAAGAAAATCAATCACATATAAACACAGTTGTTTAATAGTGTTGGGAAAAATACTGAGAGGGGGTGGGGGGGGTGAATCAGTATTTACTGCATATTCAAAACTTTTACTTTTTCTTGTTTCTAAAACCCGTACGCTACTTTCCTGAAACAGACTCGCGTATATACGCGGATACCCTTTAGGAAACTCGCGTATACACAGATATCTAATTATGTTATTAGATATTCACTTAAATCATTCCATCATTCATTCATCAGATGTTTAATAAACAGTAAACATGAACAGTAAGAGCAGAGCAAACCATCACACAAAGCATCACACATGAACACCAGGATTTTTTTAGGTGGAAACCCAAGTCGGGAGAAAACCACCGCTGCTATGCTCGGCCTCTTCTCAATCTTTATTATAGAGAAACATTTTACAATGTGACAGGCCGTGCATTTCTATCAAAGATGCTGTATACCCACCGCGCTCGAAGCTCGTTTACCAGCCTCTCCTGGTAGGGAGCTACGACCCCCTGATCTCGTTTACCAGCCTCACCTGGAAGGGAGCTACGACCCCCTGACTGAAGGCTACAACCCTCAGCACCTTTGAGGACCACGTTTCATCAATTTTCACACTGGATCAAACAAATTCAATAGAACACAACTTGTAGGCCATGTTTCATCATATTTACAATTTATTCATAAACAAGAGAAAGCTAGAATTATAACCCAAGATAGAGTTATGGGAAGAGAAACATTCCAATTGTAAGGAGGATTCAAAAAATACTAGACAAAAGAAACTTACCTATTGCAATCATTTGAGAAAAAGGTATCTCTAAAGGGTCACTTGGGGAGGAATATATTATTTAAAAGATCGAGAAAATAATTTTGTTTCAAAACAAAAATGTACTATCACTAGGGAAGGGAGTTATTACATTTAAATTTTTTTCTCATTCTTGTCACTACAAAATTTGATTGTTGCTTTTTATTTGATGGGAAAATAAATGACCTTTAAAAGGCACTAAAGTCTTGAATTATGATCCTTAAAAAAGTTGCTAGATTCCCTGATTATGAGTTAATTTTTTCTTCTTACTTTTGGGTCTTCATGATGTTTGTTATTCTGACTGAGGTGAAAAGTTCCAAAGAAGTGGAATATTGGTTGTTCAAAGAGGAATTATGGAAATATGATTGTAGATAATTTCTTAATACAAATTATCTAAACTGAGATTAATTAATCAGCCCCAAAGGCTAAAAAGGGCCCAAATGTCTCTTATCCATAAAATTGACGATTAATATAACTCTATGCTCTATTTTCAAATGACAGGTGAAGGTGGATTTACCATACTTAAGCTTCTTAGTAGTATCTTATGAAGTACAACATGTCATAGTGATAAGTTTTTATTCCATTAAATAATTCTAGATATAGAGAGAGTCAAAGTTCTAGGAGTAGTATCAGAGGAATTCAACGTTGCGAATGTGATAGAAGCAAATAATTTCATTGAAGGGTGAAGTATGCCCAACTTGGTCATAAAAACCAAGTGCATCCTACATGCAAAAAAAAAAAGAAAAAAAAAACATGGAGATTTTTTCATATAGAGGTCTTGAGTACTTTGGCCAAAATGTCTCATCCATTATGAAAAAACACATCTTACATGCAGTTAATAAAAAATAAGTTGTTCCACATAAATTAGCCAATATGGATATTTTTATTTGAGTTCTAGGAAACATAATTCTCCACCCCTTATTCTGGAGGATCAGTTCGAGCCGAGAAAGTTCCTACTACTTCTTTATTATATGCTATTCTATCCTATACCACAACCTTATGGCGTTTCCTTTGCAACATGTGGTGCAATTGCAAGTTTATATCACTTTTAAAAGACAATGCAAGAGTAGGAAGTCATCCTATTCACTTTACAGTATTTCTATCCATTTGCATTACATTATTGATGTAATTTGTAGGTTTTACATTTTCATATTTTTATTGAAAATAAAAATAAAATTTTAGATAAAATTATATTTTTTTCTTATTTATAAATAAATTTAATTTATAAAATTTAAGTAAACAAATTTATTATTCACCATTTATGATTAATTTAATTTACGTAAATATTAATCATCCTTGACAATTTACGTATAAATATTAATCATCCTTGACAATATATGTTTATGTGTATACCATGTGACTCAATTGTGTATACGCGTACTCTAAAAAAGCAGCAGAATGGCCCAGAATCTGGCAAAGATTTTATCAAAATCTTGTTTACAATTGTTGAACTTTATTATTTTGAGTGCCCTAAGGGTTTTTGATAGTGTTGAATCCAGTTCCACTATCAAAAATGGATTCCAAACACTCCAACTACCTGATTTTTTGAATTTTAGTTTACCGGATTGCGACAAAAAACTATCGTCTGGGCTATTCCACATGCTGGGTAGACAACTTCTTGTGTATATACACAATCATCAATAAGTTACATTACTGTAATTACTATAAGTTACATTATTGTAATTATTGTGTTCTTTAAATAATTATTAGGAATTATGTTTCTAAATAATTATTAGGAAAGTTTTCATGATATTATTAATTTATAAATGGCATGTTAGTTTTTTAATTTTAATTTAGTTGATGTGTAATATGTTTTTAGAATTTTACTTCGTCAAATTTAAATAGAATTGGTTGTAATTAGAAGATTGAATTGTGGACTATGCACCATTTAAATTAATTTCAAAGGATTAAATTAATTTCAAAAGATTAAATTCATTTAGGTATAAAAAGATATTTTAAATAACATAAAATTTAATTTAAACAAAAAAACATTTAATTAAATTATACTAAAAAATTTTAAACTATAAAATATTTATATTTGGACACCACTTTTACTTCATATTAAATTATAGATTAAATTTTCATCAGAGAGTCATGAACTTCCATACACTAGTACATGGGAAGGGACGAGATGGGTTCTCTCCAAAACGTGCTCCACCGTGTACAAATTTGTGGCAATCAACACAATCTCATTGCCCTCGTCCCATGCACACGTTGAGTGATTGGAAGAAATTGGATCCGGAGACCTCCAACCATTTCATGTCGCCCTCCTCCGTTGCGTAGCGCGAGAGAACGCCGAGCCGCGGGACCTTAGCGATGTCGTAGCCCATGGGAGAGCCGCTGCTGATAATCATGTCCATGGGGTCCACCACGATCTAGGTATCGGAAAATATGGCATACTGCTTTGTTATCGCAAAATCGTGAATAAACGACAGCTTCAACATCGACAGGATTCCGATGTCGGGCTGTATTATAAATTATTATTGTAGTTTGAAAAGTCATGTATAGAATGTAGATGAATATTGTATTACTTTTTCTAATTTTGCGTTGGTTTTTGGATTTTAGAAAGGCTTTCAGTATGGTGTTTAGAAATAACCTATAGAATAGATTAGAAGAACTAAAGGTTCTTTTCAAGTTGAGAGTTGTTGCTATAAGGTTATATGAGAATGTAATTGCCAAGTTTAAGAGCGATGAAAGGTAGTCGAAAGATATTAAGTGTAATATCGGAGTTAAACAAGGTTGCCACCTCTCCCCTACCCTATTTGGCATTTACATCGATAAGCTAGAAATTTTTTTAGAGGAAACAGGTTGTGCTGGCACGATCTTAGCTGGAATAGTCAACATTCTTCTTCTCTATGCTGACAATATTGTTCTTTTGGCAAGGTGCCCATCTGAATCTTAGCTGGAATAGTCATCGTCCTTCTTCTCTATGCTGAAGATATTGTTCTTCTGGCAAGGTGCCCATCTGATCTTGATAAGCAACTAAGACTTCTTAAGGATTTATGCTCTACCATGGGTACGACTCTTAACACTGACAAAACAAAAGTTATGATTATCAAATCCAAGAAGGACACTTAAGCTAATTTTGTGTATGAAAATAGCAACTTGGAGGAAGTGTCTTCTTACAAGTACCTAGGAATTGATATTAATCACAAGCTCAAATGGAACTATAGCATTGAGAAAATGATTAATGGAGGGTGGAAAGCTTATTTTGGTTTTGAAAATAATTGTAAAGCAGCAAACCTTGTGATGGATAAAAAGAAGCTCTGTTTTGAAACTTTAGTCACTAGTGTTATCTTGTATGGATATGAGGTTTGGGGTTGTAGCATCTCTAGAGAATCCTGGAAAAATATTGAGCAAATCCAAAAGCATTTTATAACGTATAACCTCAAAACTAAAAGCATTAAACCCTATCCTATTCTTTTTATAGAAGTGGGTATTTCCCCTATCGAGAGCCTAGCTATGACTAGGCTCTTGTTGTATCAGCACAAAATCAATAACATGGGAGACCATAGACTTCCTAAGCTAGCTTTAAATTCCAGCCAAAACCGCCTAAGGTTAAAACGAGGTTGGTATGAAGATACCATGACTTGGTTAAATATTGTTACTTCTAAGTTTAAAGAGAAAATGTGGTGTGAGAAATATTTAGAGGCTAATATAAAATTAAGATATTATAGGGAGGTCATCAACCCTACTTTAGAAGATCAAAATTATCTCTCATTTTTAACTAGCTCAAAGAAAAAAAAGTAATATAGCCAAGATAAGAACGAACTCTCATGAGCTCCATAGTGAAACAGGTCATTGGGCAGTTCCTAAAACACCATGGGTGGAAATGATCTCCCATATTTGTGAGAACATGAACATTGAGGATGAAAATCACTTCCTCTTAGATTGTCGTGCTTACACCCACATTAGATCTCAGTTTCATAATCTGTGTTGCAATACCCACCTTCCTAGCCTTTTAACATGTCAAAATTATAGTGAGCCCTTTTAACATGTCAAAGTTATAGTGAGCTCGGGGTGGTTCTCTCCAAGCTCTTTGAGCATAGGAGTACAATTTTAAAGCAAACTAAATAATTCATTTCTTTAGGTCCGATAAACCAAAGTTTGGTCTCAGTGGGTGTTAACCATCATCATCATCATAAAAAAAAAAAAAAAAAAATGCAATTTATTATTAAAATTTGTATTTTTTTTTTTCCAAATATCATTTATTTAATTATGTATAACAAAATTTTAACTATATATCATGTCAAAATTTTAACCAAATAAAGTAATAAATTTTATTTTTTAAATACCCAAAAACATAACCAATTAGCCAAACTATTCCTATAAAATTTAATTTATATTTTTGAAATACAAAGTAATGCATTTTTTAAAAGATAGATGACCATATCCTGAGTTGTTTCTATTTCTCAATGCGAGCATGGAATTAGTTTTGGTTTGCTAGGTCAGCATCGCTAACAAAGAGGCCATGGAAGCCATACGGAAGTCTTGAAGGGAGCTCAATGGAGGCCACGATTTCAAGGGTCAGAGATTGCGCGTCCATCACCATAAAGCTAGAAATATCAGTGCCTTCATTATGGGTAAACGCCACGATGTACCCATCATCCTCCTCTGCATTTGGATCCAAATTCTGGGCCACGAAGAATGACTCACTGTCGAAGCAACCTTCGCCATACGACCTCGATGTAACCACGCACTCCTTGGTAGCTGTGGCTTCCAGCATATCAAAGTCGAGTTTAATGACCGTGGAGAGTTTAGGCAACGATGCTCCTATCGACATGTATGCGTATATGTTTCTCTTGGCAACGAACCAGGGGTTGATAGCACCCAACTCCAAACATTTTGAAGACAACATCCCAAATGAACAAATGTACAAGGAAGGGATGTCATATTTATGCTATCCGAGTAGGATATGCTAATTCCAAGGATCTCCTATGATGGAGAATATACCAGTAGTACAAGATTTCATGGATGTCTTTCCGGAAGACATACCCAGATTACCACCAAGAAGGGATATTGATTTTACCATTGAATTAATGTCGGGATCGTCACCTGTGTCAAGGGCTCCTTACAGAATGAGTGTTCCAGAATTAACTAAACGAAAAATTCAGTTTGAAGAACTGTTGGATAAAGGACATATTCCCCCAAATGTGTCCCCTTGGGGAGCACCAGTGATGTTCGTTAAGAAGAAGGACGGAACCATGCGAATGTGCATGGACTATAGACAACTCAACAAGTTAACAGTCAAAAATAAATATCCTCTACCAAGGATTAATGATATGTTCGATCAGGTGAAGGGGGCCAATCTGTTTTCAAAAATAGAATTAAGATCCGGGTATCACCAGATCCGAATAAAGGATGAAGATATTTGCAAAACTGCTTTCCATACCAGGTACGGGCATTATGAATTTGTGGTGTTACCCTTTGGGTTAACCAATGCACCAGTGGAATTTATGAGCTTAATGCATGGAGTATTCCATCATTTCCTGGATAAATTTGTACTTATATTCATAGATGATATTTTAATCTACTCTAAAAACCAGGAATAACATAGAGAACATTTAAGGATTGTGCTGGAGATGTTAAGAAAACATCAGCTGTATGCTAAGTTCAGCAAATGTGATTTCTTCAAAACAAAAATCCAGTACTTAGGCCATGTTATCTCAGCAGAGGGGATTGCGGTTGATCCAGAGAAAATCAAGATAATCATGGAATGGAAAGTTCCCCAAAATGTGGCAGATATCTGCTCCTTCATGGGATTGGCTGATTATTATCGAAGATTCATTGAAGGATTCTCCAGAATTGTTTTTCCAATCACCATTTTCCAGAGAAAAGGAAAAGTATTTAAGTGGATTGTGGAGTGCCAGAATAGTTTTGAGAGGTTGAAGTAGCTATTGACCACTGCAATTGTCTATAAATAAGAAAAATTTGAAATGCAATTGAAAACTTGCCTGGAGCTTTGTTTTGGCAAGAGTTTGTAGATCAGATTTTGTCAATTGATCGTTAAGTGGCTCAAAGAAGCTTGATAAGCACGTATGTATGCCTTGGGATTCTCTTGGTCCATTTCGAACCATGTTTTTGAAAAGTAGAAAGATTAATTTTCCCTTTGCTATATCTTGTTGCAGCTCGAAAAATTTTGTCTCTGTTGTTCAACAAAAAGCACATGTAAAAAAATAGGTTAAAATTTTGATTAGTTGTAACAAAGAAAGCATCAAAACATAGATCCTTTTAGGAACAAAAAGGAAATATGGAGACTTGAGATGGAAAGCATAATAAAATACAAAATTTTACAAAATACGTGGCACGGTCATTGTTTGTTTCACCTCCTTTGACATATATTTCAAATTGGTGATTTTTTTGTTGGCATCCTGTAACAAGTGATATGAAGCTTCCAACTGCATAATCTATACTTGCTTCTAAAAACATCACAATTGTAGTGTGTAGAGTAAGTCGACGTTCAAAACAAAGCATTGGTATTTCCTCAACGACAGATGTTGAAGTCAGTGAGATGCAATGGCTAGCATCACCTCTTTCATATTTGCTTTTTTTGGTCACGTTGAATCCTGTGATGCATACAATTTTCCCAACAAATAAAAATGAGACAAATTGAGAGATTAGTTTATCACTTATGTTGACGGTTATTGTAAGTTGGCCATGGACATCAATAAGGTTGGCGTGTACAACTTGCATCTTCGGTCGTGAGGAGGTTGTTGGATTAGAAGAAGGGCCATATAACACTAACAAGTCACCTTCAAAAATATTTGTTACACTTCCCATGCACATGTTCATTATGGGCGATCACATTATTTCTTGATTTTCTATTTTTTTCTTTGTTGTTTTAGAAAAAGTAAAATGGAAAAAGGAAAAAGGAAAATTAATTAGTGTAAAAATATGAATACTAAAGAGACTAAGATGGAAAAATAAAAAGTAAAAATTAAATAATGTATAGTACAGAGACTAGTTGACTTTTTATTGACTGTGAAAGGAAAAATACCAAACTGTTTATCAAAATGGCTAGATTCATTCCTTCTTATTGCACTACCTGCTTTATCATTGGATTCATTTATGCTTATTGCACTATTTTCTTTAGTAGTTGACATGTTTTTTATTGGTAGACCTATGAAAATGCAAAGAGAAAACACAAGTGTTAGCTATTGCCTCACATGCTTTGTTTTTATATTTGGTTGCACCAAGTTCACCTATTGTTTGACTTTCAATTTCGCCTATTTTTTGTAAGTGTTCATAGTGGACATGACCTACACTTGTTTCAAATTGCAATATGTTCAAAGTTCTAAGAATTGTTTCTAAATTACTTATCTTCTTCGATACAATTATTTTGAAGTTTATAAGGATGGAAAATTATTTTGAAGTTTAAAAAATTGGCGAATCTCAGTAGTCCCTAATATGAAAACTATAAAAAATTTATTGATGTATTTGTAAAATTATTCAAATTTATAATGATATTATATATATTGTCTATATAATGTTGGCAATTTTTAAGGTAAAATAATTTTATATTGTAAAATTTGGGCGAATCACTTTTATAAAAAAATGGAAATTAGCGAATCTTTTTTTCGGAGAAACCATGGAAAATTAGCCCACCTGCGAATATTAGCCCCTAAAATTTTCCATGCGATACATACATTGTAACTGTAGACAAAATGACAAGATGTATGTTTAACATTTTTCTTAAGGAAGCAAAGACAAATACATCACCTTCAATATTTCCTTTTTTATTGGGCAATGCTATTTGTTTTATGTATTGCTTCCAAGTAGTTATTGGTTTGTACTTATATATACAACTAAAGTATATATACTGTGTTATACATCTAATTGCAAATGGTTCATTTTGAACAACTGCGTTGAAAAATGTTTGTGCAATGATAAGTCGAAGGCATGGCACACTATATTCATTATCTAGAAGATAACAAATTGTTTCACATGCACTTTCACCATATATGCTATTGAACATGGGCACCCTAATGAGGTTGGTCATGGCTCTAAATTTTTGATGTTCAAATATGGATAAGTCAATTTTTTCATATGCAATGTTGATTTGTTGGCAGAAGGAAGAATCCATGATTGCATTTTTTTTTATTAGCAATGGTTCAAAGTGGCCATTTATAGGATCTTCATCATGAAATAGTATATCATAAGTGTTTGTTGCAAATGTTGAATTATGTGCAAATACATTTTCATTTTCATTTTGGACCAAATTCTAATTGGAATTTTCAACCAATTTGACAACCAATGTATACAAAAAATGTCTCCCCATAGTCCTCAAGATTCTAGAGGTATATCAATTGAAGTTGATTTAGACATTTTTACTAAATACAAACCGTGATTATTGATGTTATGCATTTCTGTTAACAACTCTTCATGGAGCTCATGTTGATAAGACATAATTTCTTCTTCATCCTTTTCTGCTAAACATTTTCTAAAATAATTCATTGCTCCTATTCTTAATTCTATCGATGTTTATGTATAATGCAGTAAAAGTTGTAAACTATCAAACAAACTGTCTCTAATTACATATGATAAATTATTTAACTGAAACACATTATTCTTTTCTAAGCCAAATGTCAATTTCTATTTTTGAGATGATGTACACATGATGATGTTTATTATGTCAATGCAACTTTAAACGTTAGCAAGTATATAGTGTACCTGTTAAATTGCAAGTGTCAATGTCTAGTCACCTGCACCAGAGATTCTTCAACAAGTGTCTAGAGAACTATTTTAGTAGAAAGACATGCAAAACCAGAAAATATGATTTATTAGTATATAAATCTAAGATTGCCATTTTTTGCATATAAATTTGTTAGAATGGAAAAATATGCTAACACACATGTATATAAATATATTTATAGCTTAAATATCATCCATGTTATTGTTATCATCACTATAAGCCTACATGATGGAGGAATCGTACAATGACAAAAGACATCCCAAAAATACAAAATAGCAGCCATTTCATCCCAAAAATACAAAATAGCAACCATTTCTTAGCTAGACGGCATAAAAATAATATCAATGTATAAAAACATGATCTAATGTCACACACAATAAAGTAATAAGATAGATTAATCCTTCTAAGGCAGGAAGCCCCTCCAATAAGGATGTGTGGCCCATTTGTTAGTAGGAACATGTGCCACCTAAATTGGTATGAGATGCCATGGTTGTCCTCCAATCCAATGCCACTCTTGGCTGAGCACAACTCGTCATCCTTCAATAGCCATATTGGCTCTATACATCTCCTCGTCCTTCAATAGCCATAGTCATACTCTCTTTCAAACCATCAAACCACTTAACACTTGTAAATATGATCCAATGACTCATAATAATTCCATCGTCTAAAACCAAAATCATAATAATTTGATCGTCTAATACCAAAAATTATAATTTAAGCACTTATAGCTTAAAGAGTTTTTTCTGAAAACTTATTGCCTAATTATATATATATATATATATATATATATATATATATATTTCAACCAAATCAAAAATATTAACACATTACAATATCTCTAACTTATTAGACTGAGTCTTAATGCAAATCATTTTATATTTTTTCATAAATTAAATAAAAACATTTTTGGTTAATTGAAATAGTTTTTTTAACAACTATATTCATCAGCCTTTAAAGCATAAACATATTAAGAAGACATTATATTACATCTCTAACATATTAAGCTTATGCAAATCTCTTTATATTTTTTTATATTACATCTCTAACATATTAAGCTTATGCAAATCTCTTTATATTTTTATAAATAAAATAAAAACATTTTTTATTAATTGAAATAATTTATTTGGAAACTATATTGATCAACCTTTAAAGCATCTCAGTTAATGTAAGAATGTCCAGATTAATGAATTTTTAAAACATCTTGGCGCCACCACTTACATATAAATTGATAGATTTCGGGATTTAAATAGAAAGATGTCACGATAAAGATAATTGGATAGGATGGTGTTTCAACTGTAAGAAGTATTTAGTTATTTGGTTCACAGATTAAATCTGTTTCAAACATGTGGTTCTAACAGATAATTCCACAGATTAAATCTGTTTCAAACATGTGGTTCTAACGCTTTTAAAAAACCGGAATAACGTGTTTTTAGCCAGTGAAAATATCCATATATGTCATTTAAACTATTACGAAGACAAGTTGTATAATTGCAAATCTTCCAGTAGCTAGGCATTTACCATAAATATAAATAATTTTAATATTGGGTTTTAACAGACTATTAGTTAAACTACGCTATTAAATTATAGTTGTTAAGAGTAAACTACTTTTAACATGCCCTTTAAATTTATTTCAAATTTAATGGGATTTTATGGAAAGTTATCATTTTGTTTTATAATAATTTTTTCCAAATTTAATGGGATTTTATGGAAAGTTATCACTTTATTTTATAATAATTTTTTCCAAAAAATAGCACATTATAATATAATTTAATTTATAGATGAAATAATATTTTCATTAAAATCTAGTTATATAATTTCAAGTAAAATTGTGATTTTTTGTGGTTTAAATTATATTTTTGAATACATAAATAAATTGAACACCTAGATTTTATAGATTAAACAACTTAAACTCGAAATTTTAAAAACTTTTACCAAAATTTAGTTAATATTAATCACAAAAAATGCCCAAAAACAAAGTCTTTTCCTCTATTAGAATACTCCAAAAATATTTACTATACCATTTATTTTATTTAATAATCATTAGTTGCTCATTTCCTGTGGTTTTTTTTTTTCTTGAATAATGATGATGATTAGCTAGTTGTTCCATATGTTTTGATTTTTCTTGAGTAATAGTAATGATCATGAGTCAATTAACATTTGTGAATAACAATAAAAGATAACTACTCTACCATTAATTGATGAGGTTAAAACTAGTGCAGCTATATAAATTAAATGGACATCAAAGCACTAACTTCATGATACATCTTAAATTGCTTATATATATATATATATATATATATATATATATATATATATATAACTAAATTATAACTTTATTATTATTATTATTATTGGGCTCTCACCCAGTATGGTAGCTATGTTGTAATGTAATGTTTAACATTTTGACTAAATCAAGTTACATTAAAAATGAAAATAAAATAAAATTACAAAAAAAAGTAATAAAATAAAATTTAAAAAAAAAAGTAATTTAAAGATTTTAACTTGGTCAAAATAAAATATAAATAACTATATAAAAATAACATAATAATAAAAATAAAAATGGTTCATGGTATTGACCCATGACATTGAGAACTCATGGTATACATGTGAAACTATTTGGTAGCTATCCATCTTAACTCGTGATATACCAAGTGCCTAGATGGATCAAATCTTTTTCATATGCAAATCTCTTTTACAGTGAAAAGAGATTTGATCCCTCTCATGACTTGACAGATTCGGAGTTAAGATGGACCTAGGCTGGTTATATATAATACGAAAACATGGAACAATTTTTTATTCATGGAAATTTACTTTTACTTTGTTACAATACCATGGGCTAATACCATGGTTTATCAAAACCACATTGCCATAAAAACCATCACTCATTTTATATTATACTTATTTATACGGAGTTTTTTTAATTAATCAATTTAATTATAAAAAAAAAAACATAATCACTTTGAGAATAAATCAACATTTAAATATTTATTAAATCCCTATAATTTATCTAATGATTATTAATAATTAAATTATAATTCTAAAAATCCAATACCAAAATAGACATATCTATTTGAATAATATATTTTTCACATTAAAATCTACATTACAAAATATTTTTTATATCACTTTTAACATATATATTATATAAATAAATATTAATCCATTTCCAAAAAAACACAAACCATAATTGGTAAAATTCACATTACACAGTACTTATTTTATATCACTTTTAAAAGATAATACAAGTGTAGGGAGTCATCCTATTTACTTTACAATATTTCTATCCATTTGCATTCCATTATTAATGTGTATAACTATTAAGATTAAATTTGCAGGTTTTACATTTTCATATTTTTATTGAAATTAAAAGAAAAAAAAATAAAAAATCTATTTATAAATAAATTTAATTTTTAAAATTTAAATAATCAAATTTATTATTTAGCACTTATGATTAATTTAATTTACGTATAAATACTAATCATTCTTGACAATTTACGTATAAATATTAATCATCCTTGACAATATATGTTCATGTGTATACCATGTGACTCAATTGTGTATATACACAATCATCAATAAGTTACATTATTGTAATTAATGTAAGTTACATTATTGTAATCATTGTGTTCCTTAAATAATTATTAGGAAATACGTTATATTATTGTAAATTGTGTTTCTAAATAATTATTAGGAAAGTTTTCATGATATTATTAATTTATAAAGGGCATGTTAGTTTTTTTACATTTTAATTTAGTGGATGTGTAATTATGTTTTTAGAATTTTACTTTCAAATTTAAATAGAATTGGGTGTAATTAGAAGATTGAATTGTGAACTATGTATAATTTAAGTTAATTTCAAAGGACTAAATTCATTTTGGTATCAAAAAGATATTTTAAATAAATAAAAAAATTAATTTAAACAAAAATATATTTAATTAAATTCTATTCAAAAATTCCAAACTATAAAAATATTTATATTTGGACACTACTTTTACTTCGTATTAAATCATAGATTTAAATTTTCATCAGAAGGTTATGAACTTTCATACGCTAGTGCATGGGAAGGGACGAGATGGGTGCTCTCCAGAAAGTGCTCCATCGGGTACAAATTTGCGGCAATCAACACGATCTCGTTGCCCTCATCCCACGCACGCGTTGAGTGAATGGAAGAAATTGGATCCGGAGACCTCCAATCATTTCATCTCTCCCTCCTCCATTGCGTAGCGCGAGAGAACGCCGAGCCGCAGGACCTTATCGGTGTCGTAGCCCATGGGAGAGTCGCCGCCGACAATCATGTCCATGGGGTCCACCACGATCTAGGTATCGGAAAATATGGCATACTGCTTCATTATCGCAAAATCGTGAATAAACGATGGCTTCAACATCGACAGGATTCCAACGTCGGGTTGCATTATAAGTTATTATTGTAGTTTGAAAAGTCATATATAGAATGTAGATGTCTAATATTGTATTAGCTTTTCTAATTTTGTGTTGCTTTGTGGATTTTAGAAAGATTTTCGATATGGTGTTTAGAAATAACTTATAGAATAGATTATAAGAGTTAAAGGTTCCTTTCAAGTGGGAGCTATCGCTATAAAGAATGTAATTGCCAAGTTTAAGAGCAATGAGAGGTGGTCGAAAGATATTAAGTGTAATATCAGAGTTAAACAAGGTTGCCACCTCTCCCCTACCCTATTTGGCATTTACATCGACAAGCTAGAAGGTTGTTTAGAGGAAACAGGTTGTGTTGGCACGATCTTAGCTGGAATAGTCATCATCCTTTTTCTATATGCTAACGATATTGTTCTTCTGGCAAGGTGCCCATCTGAATCTTAGTTGGAATAGTCATCATCCTTCTTCTCTATGTTGAAGATATTGTTCTTCTGGCAAGGTGCCCATCTGATCTTGATAAGCAACTAAGACTGATTTCTGCTCTACCATGGGTACGACTCTTAACACTCACAAAACAAAAGTTATGATTATCAAATCCAAGAAGGACACTTAAGATAATTTTGTGTATGACAATAGCAACTTGGAGGAAGTGTCTTCTTACAAGTACCTAGGAATTGATATTCATCACTAGCTCAAATGGAACTATAGCATTGAAAAAATTATTAATGGAGGGTGGAAAGCTTATTTTGGTTTTGAAAATAATTGTAAAGTAGCAAACCTTGTGATGGATAAAAAGAAACTCCTTTTTGAAACTTTAGTCACTAGTGTTATCTTGTATGGATATGAGTTTTGGGGTTGCAGCATCTCTAAAGAGTCCTAGAAAAAGATTGAGCAAATCCAGAAGCGTTTTATAATGTATAACCTCAAAACTAAAAGCAATACACCCTATCCTATTCTTTTTATAGAAGTGGGCCTTTTGATCCAGGTGGATATCGGTGGCCACCCACCTATTCCATTTGGACTAGCACCATCAATTTTTGCAGCTTTTCACATTCAGTGCAACTTACTATTTTTAGCAGGTTTTCGGGTCCTACACTCTCGGAGTCGTTTTGGGGCCTTAATGATCCAGGTGGATATTGGTAGCTACCCACTTATTCCATTTGAACCCCCACCATCAGTTCTTTCAGTATTTAAGTTGCAGCACAACTTACTATTTTTAGTAGTTTTTCGGGTCCTGAACTTCCGGAGCCGTTTTGAGGCCCTAAACAACGTTTTTTGGGCATCATTCTTCTGGCGAATAGAATTTTGTTTTAAAATTGATATACGCGATACCAATTGTAGTCCTCGGATAGATCTTTCTAACGATGTATCATGTGCGTCAAACGGAGATAGTATGCGAAAGTTACGTTCTCGAGAAGTTGAAACATCAATTTACTCAAACGAAGCCCATAGTTTTGGCGCTTCATCTCCTAGGGTTAGGGTTTTGGACGTTTAGAGTTCTCCATTGTTTCTCAACAACAAATATGCCCTCGAGCCTCATTGTAACACAATTAAGAGGTTTGTAGCCGCCACATCTCTTCTCAAAGATTCGCTACCAACACCCTAGCTATTTTATTTCCATTATGTCTGTAAGCATATTTCTGTTATTTGATATTAATGAAATGAAACATTATTTCCGTTGCATCTCTATGTTCATGGTTATTTATGTATTCTGTTGTGTTCCTGCATAAATCTAGATCATCTTTCCCCTATCGAGAGCCTAACTATGACTAGACTCCTGTTGTATAAGCACAAAATCAATAACATGGGAGACCATAGACTTCCTAAGCTAGCTTTATATTCCAGCCAAAACCACCTGAGGTTCAAACGAGGTTGGTATGAAGATATCATGGCTTGGTTAAATATTGTTACTTCTAAGTTTAAAGAGAAAATGTGGTGTGAGAAAGATTTAGAGGCTAAAAGAAAATTAAGATATTATAAGAAAGTCATCAACCCTACTCTAGAAGATCAAAAGTATCTCTCAGTTTTAACTAGCTCAAGGAAAAAGAATAATATAGCCAAGATATGAACGAACTCTGATGAGCTCCATAGTGAAAATGATCGCCCATCTCTGTGAGAATATGAACATTGAGGATGAAAATCACTTCCTCTTAGAGTGTAGTGCTTACACCTACATTAGATCTCAGTTTCATAATCTATGTTGCAATACCCACCTTCCTAGCCTTTTAACATGTCAAAATTATAGTTAATCACTTCCTCTTTGAGCATAGGAGTACAATTTTAAAGCAAACTAAATAATTCATTTCTTTAGATCTAATAGACCAAAATTTGGTCACAGTGGACACATTAACCATCATCATAAAAAAAAATATAATTTATTATTAAAATTTGTAATTTTTTTCCTTTTATTTAATTATATAGAACAAAATTTTAACCAAATCGACTAATAAATTTTATTTTTTAAATGCCCAAAAACATAACGAATTTCCTATAAAATTTAATTTATATTTTTGAAATACAAAGTAATGCATTTTTTAAAAGATAGATGGCCACATCATGAGTTGTTTCTATTTCTCAATGCGAGCACGGAATTACTTTTGGTTTGCCAGGTCAGCATCGCTAACGAAGACGCTATGGAAGCCGTACGGAACTCTTGAAGGGAGCTCAACCGAGGCCACGATTTCAAGGGTCGGAGATTGCGCGTCCATCACCAGAAAGCTGGAAATCCCTGAGCCTTCGTTATGGGCAAACGCCACGATGTACCCGTCATCCTCCTCTGCATTTGGATCCGAACTCCGGGCCACGAAGGACGGCTGACTGCCGAAGCAACCTTCGCCATACGACCTCGACGCAACAACGCACTCCTTGGACGCAGCCGTTGCCTCCACCATATCAAAGTCGAGTTTAACGACCGCGGAGAGTTTAGGCAACGGTGCTGCTATCGACATGTATGCGTATCTGTTTTTCTTGGCAACGAAGCGGGGGTTGATAGCGCCCAACTCCAAACATTTTGAAGACAACGGCTTTCTGGATACAATCCCGTTTCTCAAATTTATGCGCACCTTCTCTACTGTGGAATGGACCAGATGGGTTCTCTCCACAACGTGCTCCACCGGGTACAAATTCGCGGCAATCAACACGATCTCGTCGTCCTCGTCCCACGCGTTGACAGAATGGAAGAAATTGAAGCCCGGAACCTCGAACCATTTCATCGCAGCCTCGTCCGTTGCGTAGCGCGGGAGAACGCCGAGCCGCGGGACCTTAGCGTTGTCGCAGCTTATAAGAGAGCCGCCGCCGACAATCATGTTGATGGGGTCCACCACGATCTGGGTATCGGGAAATATGGCATACTTCTTGGTGATCGCAAAGTCGTGAATAAACGACGGCCCCAACATCGACAGGATTCCGACGTCGGGTTCTTTTTCTCCGCCAGCCGACACTCTGAAATAATTGAGAAACGGAGGAATGACATCGTGACGGAAACCGAAAAGCTCTCCCGTCTCACCGTCGATCTTGGGATGTGCTGTCATGGCCATTGAGAGTTTCGCGTCGAAGTAATACCGGCCGACAGTGACGATGTCGCCGGGTTCCGTGACTTTCATCGCATACGGCAGATCTGATTCCTCGAGCGCCATCAGTCTGCGATTGAAATACAAGAGACTGGTATTGGCCAATCCCACGCCGTTGAAGGGATTAAAGAGCCCGAGAGCCACTCTGGCGGTGAGCAGGACTCCCCTGGCCAATCCGGCGCCGAGGCTGTAGAAACCGGAAATTTTTTTTAGCATTACCCGCCCTCCCGCCGTCTCTTCTTGCACGAATTTGTGCGTGCGGACGTAACGGCTACAGAATGTTACTCGGCCGTCTTTGATCCTAACGGCGTGAAGCATTCCGTCGCCGTCGAAAAGATGGTGGGCGCCTCTTGGAACGTATCTGGGATTGGGGCCATTGCGGATATAAACACCGTTGACGCAGGCAGGGAGAGTGCCGTGTACCTTGGCACACGCCACTGGTGCAGTCTCCTGCACTGGAGCGAAGTTTCCGGCCAACACATATCTTGGATCCATGGAAGGCCTAAGCGGATTATCGACAAAATTACTGATAACATCATCCACAGCATTGCATAAAACCGCCGCCAAAGCCAGCGCCCCCGAAGGGGTGGAATCGGCAGAAGAAACACCATTAAGAGGATCTTCAGCGCCGCCATTGACACCGGGTTTGTTGCTGGGCGATTTAACGGCCGGGAGCTTTTCTTGTGTTTTCACAGAGAATACAAGTACAGGGTGAGAATGACAATTATGGGACCCGTGAGAGTATAATCTTGTAGGAATGTTAAATACAGAGGACAAATTTATGGAGCAAATAGCTGCCATGGGCACAGCGGAGGAGGAGATACTGCGGGCGTGCATTGTGAACCAACTCCTCTATTCGCTTCGAGTAGAGAATCCTATGAGAAGGATCAGCCAGGGAGATACTACGCTATTTATCCTAAATCATTCATGCAGAGTAGTTGAATAGGACGACTTCCTTCTCTTGTAAAAATATTTTGTAATGTGCAAATCATTGTTTATTTTGGGAATAGGATTAATCCTTAGTCCCATCCGGTGTTAGAATAACTTAGAAGTGACATAAAGAAAATTATTTTCTAAATAGGTGTTAGAAGTGATATAAAGAAAATTATTTTTTAATTTCTACTTGTTAAATGGTTTATATATATATAAATAATAAAAATATCATAGTAGGTTTATATATATAAATAATAAAATATTATAATTTAATTAATTAATAGTATTACAATTGTTATTCACAAATGTCTACATCATTACTATTATTAAAAAAATACAAATTATTTAGAATCTTCTAACGTCTAACTATAAACGTTAAGTAATTACCCAAAAAAAACATTCTTTTAACTTAAATTTAAGTTCTAATCCTATATCAAATTATAAATATATATATATTTATATAACTTAGTTTTCACATTGTAAAACTATATAACTTACCTTTCTACATGTCTATTTACATTACCTTGGATACAATGAGATTTAACCCCCTTATAACATTTCACACACACGATTTTTTACCATAGCTTGGATTTTGGCGCATACGAATTATAATGCCACATATCATTCCTTAGTCAATGTTATTCTACGGATGACATGGTGTTATGCGTTTTGATTTCAGTACTCATTTATTTGATCATTTAACTTTGGTTGATTTGTTTTACATAATTTATATAAATAATTAATTAGCAATTGCACCATATGTTGCAAAGGAAAGCATTTGTAAAGTAGTAACATGGGGAAAGAGTAGTATAGAGGAAATGCTCTCACATGAATCACATGCATGTAGGAAAGAGTAGTATAGAGGAAATTCTCCCACATGAATCATGCGGGATAGCTATATTGCCTGTGGTGATGAGGAATGCCAATGAGAATTTGGTTGGCTAATAAGTTTGAAGCTATGTTTGAGCCCTGAGACAGAGCCAGGAGAAAATAATAATCAATTAGGTAAACAAAAAAAAGAACCCCTACAAGGATCTGCAGGGACTTCTGGAAAAACAATAGAAGTATGCCTATAAGAACCTACAGGAACCACTATTAACACTGAAAACATAAGAGGAATGTCCATCAGGATCGAAATGTTGCTTCCCCCGTCCCAGTCCCATGATGCCCGATCCATGGAACATATAGATAAATTTGTATTAAGCCAATTCCATCTATTTACAAAATAAATCTCTGTAAAATTAATAGATATATTTCTATTTGGACATAAATTTGTATTAAGCCAATTCCATCCATTTACAGAATAACTCTCTGTAAAATTAATAGAGGAAATTACATTAGTAAACTATATATATATAATCTTTTAATATGAGAAAGATTCTAGTTCACCTCAATATTTTCTTACATGAAATAAAAGAATAATGGAATCCTCAGCGAACACCTTTAATTTAAAAAGTAAAACTAAAACATGCATAACGTAAATTTTTATTAGAACTATAACTGCTAATTTTGAACTGAAAATTAGTTACCATAGTTACACAGTTTGCGAAAAATACAAATATTAATATAAATAATACTATTGTAAGCATGAGAAAATTTACAAAGATATTGTTTTCCAAAATATATGAAAAGAGGTCTTTTCAAACGTGGGTCATGTTGAATTGTTCTCTCCAAATTCGTTCGTACTTTTTTCCTTTGACAAAACCAACTGTTCAATTTCTGAATTTTCTTTTCATATAAATAAACAACATAGATGTATTGGTAAATAAAATTCTCATTAAATTGATGGATTTTATATAATAAATGTATATATGCACATTAAATTTGAAGTTATTAATTCAAGAGTGGCTTGTAATACCCATTAAATTTAACCACTGATTTCAGCGCAGTGGGATAACGGGCACCCAAATAGCATTTTGGCGCACTCTAAAGACTAGGGTAATGGTCATTCAAATTGTTCTTCATTTTGAAGGGATGATTTTATCTTGTAGCAGTCGTATTAACGAACCAAATTTGTAATCCCCTAATTTTGATATAAATGTTTACGTCATCTTTAAATAGTGGTTACAAGTTCGCGGTGTAAACCATATATGAGATCCTGACATCAGCATTTTTTGAGCAGATTTTTAAAATTAGTTGCGAACTTGCAAGGAACCTCACATGCCATTCAAAGATCTCCACTGAAGCATTTAGTGTGCAGATTTTAAAAAGTAGTTGCGATCTTGCTGGGAGTATCCAAAAAGGTGATCGCGATTTGAAATAATTGCGTCTGTTTGGATGTAAGGAAAGGGTATCGCCCATTTGTGTAGGACTTTTCTTTTGATTTAAAAATTTTGGAATGAGACAAATCTTGAAACAAAATTATAAAATGTATGGAAATTTATCTGGTGAAGCTTCAGTCTATGTTTGTGTAATACTTTTCTTTTGATTTAACAATTTAGAATGGGACGAAATTATGAAATGTTTGAAAGTTGATCTGAAGCTCAAAGTATCGTTGAAAATGTGACCACCTTTAGCCTTTTTATAATTTCAGTGGACTCTTTCATGGCTATCAGAGCTTGTGGCTGTCAGTGAAATGCCACATTTCCGCCCCACTATACTTTGGCTGTTTTAAACTTTGAATAACAATATACAATTATTTTATCGAAATTAGGTGGATTGGATGACCTTGAGGTAAGTAGTGGTAGCATCCAAGGATCCTCATAGAGAGTGGAGAGAATCTAGGTCATGTTGTTTCGTGTTCTCATTTACTCTAAATTCATTTACAGAATTTCGTGGTCTACTAGTTCCAATTAGTTTGTAAGTTTATTTTTCTACATTTTTTTTTCAGAAAATTTCTGATGAAATCTCGTTGAAATTTTAGATTTTTTTGGAATTATAAGATTAAGTTATAAATTCTACCAATTTCACAATTTAAGTGACTAAAATACCTTCAAAGAAACCCAGATTTGATGGCCTTCGTAGCTGCCGAGAATGCTCCTGAGGAAGTAGTTGTTGTAGTCACCGAGGAAGTTGTTACGGCGGCACGTGAAACAAAGGGCGAGGATCCCAAGGACGCTAAGAAGGCAAAGGCTCCCAAGGAAAAGAAGCCCAAGGCTGCCAAGGGTTCGAATGCTGCCCTGACACATCCTCCATACTTTCAAATGATCAAAGAGGCAATTTCTGCCTTGAAGGAGAAGGGAGGTTCAAGTCTCGGGGCTATTGTTAAATACATGAAAGAGAAGCATAAGGCGATTCTGCCCCCTAACTGCAAGAATATGCTCGCCGTATAGATAAAGAAACTCGTATTGGGTTGAGCGAGCTTGCGAGTGAAAGCTTAGAATCAGTTTTCAGGGCGACCAGAGAAAGTCTCTTCTGAAAAGCCTGTCGAAGGCCCCGTGAAGCCTAAAGCTAACCTTTGTTTCCAAGACTAAGGCTGCCCAAAATCGCAGGCACATGACAGAGCCTAAGGTAGTTAGGCATAGCGAGGAAGCTCTATGTAAGTAGGCCCGTGTTGCCAAGCCGGTAGTGCTAAACTGTTGCCCAATGACCCAGTTGGAAAGAAACCGCTCTCACCTTTCTAATATAAAAATGTAATAGTTTTTAATCGTAAGGTAGAGATGATTTGAATCGTCTAGCATTAAAATCAAAGGCTCATAATGGTACACGTAGCAATTTAGGAAAGTTGTTTTCAAATAAGTATGCTTTACAGTGTAATAATAATAATAATAATAATTAACAATGAGATGTAATGAATGATTCTTTTTTCTTGTAATATAAGTACTAAAGAAATATTTGTAATCTACATTTATAGAATCATTTATTTATTTTTGGGAAGCCTTAGTCTTATCGAGTGATAGAACTTAGAAGTGATATAAAGAAAATTAGTTTCTAATTAGGTGTTAAAAGTAATATAAAGAAAATTACTTTCTAATTAAGTGTTAGAAGTGATATAAATAAAATTAGTTTCTAATTTGTATTTGTATTATTTTCTTTTTATATAAATAATAAACAAATATCATAATTTAATTAATTAATGGTGTTACAATTGTTATTTATTGTTATTCACAAATGTTATGTAACTCTACATCATTATTATTATTCAAGAAAATGAAAATCACTTGGAATATGTATTTGGGAATAGGATTAATCCTTAGTCGTGATAGAACTTAGAAGTTATAAAAAGAAAATTAGTTTCTAATTAGGTGTTAGAAGTAATATAAAGAAAATTACTTTCTAATTTTGTGTTGTCGGTTATTTTCTTTATAGCAAATAAAAAAATATCATATTTAATTCATTAATGGCGTTACAATTTTTATTTATTGTTATTCACAAATATTATGTGTTATGTAAGTCTACATCATTATTATTATTCAAGAAAATACAAATCACTTGGAATATGTATTTTGAGATAGGATTAATCCCTTACTCCTATCGAGTGTTTGAACTTAGAAGTGATATAAAGAAAATTACTTTCAAATTTGTATTTTCAAATTATTTATTTTTATATAAATAATAAAAATATAATTTAATTAATTAATAATTGTTATAATTGTTATTTAATGTTATTCACAAGTACTATGTAACTCTACATCATTATAATTATTTAAGAAAATACAAATCACTTCAATATGTATTTGGGAATAGGTTAAATCTTAGTCCTATCATGTGTTAGAACTTCGTACGATATAAGGTGAAATCCTGAAGTTGGGAAACACTTTTTGGTGGATGGTTAGAATTTGGGAGAAATTTTTAATTTCTCGTCCGAGAAAATAGTCAACTCTATTTCTCGACCGAGAGTTTTAAAACCTCTCGTCTGAGATATTTTAAATATTTCACCCAAGAGTTTGATTGTGTTTAACCAGATTTAAAATTATCTCGGATGACAGTTATGCATTTTCTCGTCTGAGATTTGTATTGACATAAACTCTCGGGAAGACTTTTGGACGAGAGTTAAAAAAACTCTCGGACGAGAGTTTTTTAACTCTCGTTTGAGATTTTTTTCAACTCTCGTCCGAGAGTTTTATTCTTATAATAAAACCCCAAAATTCTTCATTCGCCCGACATTCTGCACTTTCATTTTCATTTTGGCGTTGTCGTTTTCGCGATTTCTTGGACTGGAGCTGTCGTTTTGGACTAGAGTTATTTTCTTTGTCGCCAGGATCCAGGTAAGCCTTCATCTGCCTTGAACTGTTGCAATTTTGGGATTGTGGATCATTTTTTTAAGGTCATGAAGCTTAAAAGCAAGCAATTCATTTGGAGGATGAGCACTGGCATAGTACATACATTTTCCCCTAAATAAAAACTAGTCAAATCCATAAATAACTAATTCATTTCAGTTACAGAGAACTAGGACAACCCATATGTACATTAGTTTTTTCTCTTCGAATAAAAACCAGTTAAATCCACAAGTAACTAATCATTTAATCACATAGCACTAAGACAACCTATATGTAATCTTGCTGCCTTGTCACCATTCCAATGAGGAATGCATCGTTTAAGCAGTAATTATATTCTGAAACGTAAAATGATGCCTAAGAACAATAAAAGAAGTAATGCTCATAAGACCGAATGAGCCACGTGAACCAGGGGATATAAAAAACCCTCTTAGATTTCATCTTCACATCATAGAGGAGATATTGCTTGCTTGCAGATTCTACTCGATCTTCTCACCAGGGTGACTACCTTGTGCTCCTCATCTCGACCACCCTCTTTTCAGAAAATGTTCTCATAAGTTGTAAAGCTTCCATAAGAAGGTGAGTCTGTGGAAAAGTCTGGTGTAACTGAATATTCTTGATCAGTTGCAGAGGAAATGATATTTCCTCTTCTTGACCTCCTTTCATATGTCTGAGAAATATTGTCATATGCACTCACTCTACTGATGATACTTCTATCTGAGCTTCTCATCTCTCCTGGAAAATACTTAGCAAGTAATTCTACATGAGGTGGATAAAGCCTGGAATTTACTCGCTTCTCTATCATGTTTTGAGGGGATGACATAAACTGCACCCTAGAGTATGGGGAGTAGTAAATGTCTCCTGGTTCTTTCGTTGCTTTAACTGATTTCCCTCCAACTTCACTAGAGATTTTAGAATTTCTCCTAGAGGCAGAAAAAAATAAATAGCAGCTACTACAGTAGCTACTAGAATTGACAAACCTATAGTTGGACTAGGCATAAGCTCTCTTACTGAGTCATGAATTTAGGTTCATTTAGGTTCAATGTTGTCTTTTATTTTGGTATTTTAAGTCCTTAATTTGATATTTTCTACTTGTGGTTTTGCTTACAAGGTGAATCAATTTATTCCTGAGGCCCATGGTACAACATGCAATCAACGACTTGAAAAAATCAGTGGAACACAACATTTTCGGATACTTAGGGTACCATTCACTTAACAAAATATTGAGATTGCAACAAGATGATGAGCTTAGTGGAAAGAAGTCGCGTCGCCTTCACTAAGTGGGCCTGCAGGCTATTTTTGGCGCAAAGTCTATTTTTAGACATATGGATCATGTTCTATGAGTTGCAGGATGCTATTTGTGGATGGTTGGTCAAGTTGGAAAAATAGATGGACTTCTGTTTTTAGACATATTGGGCGGAATCTATTTTTAGATTGCCAGTCTAAAAATAGATATGTCGAATATTATTAGCTCTTAATAATATTTGGACTCTAAACATTATCTTATCCTCTTGGAGCACTTCAGTTCGAGTCACGGATGTGGCACATGCAGCTGACATAAGGAATTACGCTATTCCTAGGGTTTAGTGGAGCTATTGCATGGTTGAATTCAGTTAGAACTCATGTGACAGAGTTTGGTGGAGTTGATGAGACAGTTAATGGAGTTGTGTTCGGTTTAACTTAGTTGAGCTAGTTGTATCTAGTCTAACTGATTGATACAATTAGTGAGAGTGGTGTGAATTAATTATTAATTAATTCACTAATTATTAACTCATAAATCAACTAAAGAATAAAACAGTTAACTGCAGTGCATGGACAGTTTCAGTGGAGACCAGTGGAGAGGTAGGTGAAAGAGCAGTGTGACTATCAGTTGTGACTATACTGGTGCATGAGATTTGCACACACATTGATGGAGATGCCAATGAGGATTGCGCAGTACATACTGGTAGGATTCGAACTTGGATCCAATGATTATCCATCTTGGATTGCGCAGTAGAGGCAGGCTAACATGTGGAGCAGATTGGAGCATGTGTTTTGCTAGATCTGAGCTTGTGTAGTGTGTAACAATTGGAGATTTTACTGAGAGCTTGTGAGGAGTTTGTACAATGATTGTTACATGATCTCTATCATTATAATATACAGATAGTTGGGGGTTTTCAGCTTTAAGCTTTCCCATAAATACTGTGTTTATATGTGTGATTTTTTATGGTTTTAATGTGCGCATGCGATTGTTTTTAATTCCACAAATTGATGATCAATAGTAGAAGAGGTTATGTATTATGCATGAAGCTCAAATAGTGTGTGATCAGGATAATCTCGGTGAATAATTTAACAGTTATTCAAATTTCTACATGGTATCGGAGCAATATTGATCATTGGAGCAATTACAAGACATTGAAGCGGTTGAGTTTTGTGCTGGTGGAATTCGAATTTGCAGCAGTGTTTTCTTGGTGTCGAAGTTGAGATGTCTTTCAACGGATTGCGATTGGAGTATGCCCTTGAGGGCGGCTCGAATTATATTGCATGGAAGGACAGGATGGAGGCGATGTTCGAGGACAATGGGTTGAAGGATTTCAGGTGCGGATGTCCAAAAGCCTACTGATGTTGCTCAAGTTGAGGCTTGGCAAAAGAAGATGGCGAAATGTCGAAGGATTTTGTTGGAGGGTGTGAAGGATCACATTGTATCCAGCCTGCATGGAAAAGCTTCTCCATACTTGATGTGGAAAGTGCTGACAGATCTATTCCAGAGCAAGAGCGACCAGAGGAAGTTGGCGCTCAAGGATAAACTCAGAAACATTAAGATGGAGAAAGGCGACAGTATCGCTAAGTACCTCACGAAGTTCACTCAATGCAGAGATGAGCTGGGAAGTGTGGGGGTGAGCGTCGAAGATGAGGACATGACTTGGTAGGCTTGGCTCTCCTTGAAGCTTCTGAAGAGTTGGCATTCCTATCGAGGACTCTGTCAATGGTCGGGAGAAATTCCCAGGCTGGGAGCGACTTTGGTCGGATCCTGTGCAAGAGGAGATAAGGCGGAATACCAGGGACGGATCTTCATCAAAGGCATCTGATGAAGAAAATTGCGCTTTGGCTGCCAAAGCAAAGAAGGGGAAGAGCAAGAAAGCTTCTCATTTCGGTGCGAAAGGCAAGAAGCAGGACATGTCCAAGGTGAAGTGCTTTCACTGTCACCAACACAGACATTATGCCACAAATTGTCCGCAGAAGAAGAAAAATAAGCAGGTTGCTGGATCTGCAGCTGGAGAGGCCTTAGCCTCGCAGTTTGAGCTGGATTTTTCGCTGATCGCATGCTTGGTCTCAAGTGTGGCGGGATCAGTGTGGTTTCTGGACAGTGGTGCGTCTTTTCACATGACAGGAGATTGAGATTTGTTTACTGATCTGGATGAGAAAGATCTTGGAGTGCACATCGAGATGGGCGATGATGGTAGATACAGTGCGACCGGTATCGGTACCATTTCCTTTGAGAGGGAGTCTGGTAAACCCTTCAGATTGAAGGAAGTGATGCATGTTCCAGGATTGAAGAAGAATCTTATCTCTGTGGCGATGTTAGAAGACAAGGGATGTGATGTTGTCTTTAGCGAAGGAAACGCTTTCCTGCGCAGTAAGGCAACTGGTGAGACCCGGAGGATAGGGGTTCGAGTTAGAGCAGCACACATACGATTGCGAGGTAGATGGTACAGCGACAATAGTGACAAAGGCGGAAGGAGTGGTGAGCCGGGATGATGGCGAGGTTTCTTCCTCTTTCCCAAACGCTTCACCATAGACTTTGAAGATACGCAATGAATTTATCTTTGAGCTACAAAAAGGCATGCGCGATCGGTCGATGCGAGGCTGTGCCTTGAGAAAGTGTCGAAAACCACCCTTTCATGAGAAGGATAGTCGCGCCACGGCAGTCACAGAAGAATTCCACTGGCATTAGCCACGGACTAATAATAGTGGCTTCGCTTGACCAAAGGATGCGTACTATGTGATCTTTGTTGATGATTTTTCTCGGAAGTGCTGGATCTTCTTCATGCAGAAGAAGAGCGAGACATACTCAAATTTCTGTGAGTTCAAGGCACTGGTTGAGAAAGAATTAGGGAAGCAGGTGAAGGCTCTTAGGAGCGACAATGGTGGTGAATTCATCTCTGGAAAATTCAAGGAATCTTGCAGCGTAGAAGGAATTCGAAGAGAGCTCATAGCACCTCGTAACCCACAGCAGAACGGGGTTGCTGAGCGGAAGAATAGAATGATCATGGGTGCTGCATGGGCGATGTTGCATGATCAGGACCTACCCATTCACTTGTGGGTGGAGGCATGCAATACTACCATGCAATATAGCAGTATATGTGCAGAACCGTTGTCCTCACAAGATTCTTGGCATGAGTACACCGGAGGAGGCTTATTCTGGTAAGAGACCTGACATTTCTCATTTGAGGATTTTTGGTTCTTCTGTCTACATGCATGTGACGAAGGATGCCAGAAAGAAGTTGGATCCGACCGCAGAGGTTGGAATATTTGTGGGGTACACTGATACACCTCACAACTATCGGGTGTATGTGCCAGACAGTCGCAAGACTGTTGTGCGACGGGATATCAAATTTCAGGAGGAGAAAGCCATGCAGTGTTCGCTTGAGAGGGAGCTACACTTGCATGCAGATGAGGAGCTGTTAGTTCCTAAGGAGGAGCTTCCGGATGTGGATCAGCCACAAGAGGAGGTTCAGGAGGTGGAAGAAACCACCCAGGCAGCGCCAACCATCAGAGGGCGCATGCGCACTACAGAAGCTGAGCGACTGGCTCGGGATGCAGAGAAGGTTGTGGGACCACCTACAGCACAGCGCAGACAGAGACAGTCACCGGATCGGTACACTGGATACATGGCTCTTATGAGTCAATGTGTTGTGACAGAGCCATCCTCTTTTGAGGAAGCTGTGGAGGAACCCGCATGGGTTGATGCCATGATCGAAGAATATGATTCGATCATCAGGAACAGTGCATGGGAGATTGTTCCAAGACCGGTTGGGAAATCAGTTGTAGGTTCGCGATGGATCTACAAGGTGAAGCAGGCGGCTGACGGGAGTGTGGAGAAGTACAAGGCGAGATTTGTCGCCCGTGGCTTCTCACAGATCGAGGGGATTGACTATGAGGAGACTTTTGCACCTGTCGCAAGGTACTCTTCCATACGGACGATCCTTGCTCTCTCAGCGCGGATGGGGTGGCACATTCATCAGATGGATGTGAAGACTGCGTTCCTCAATGGAGTTATTGAGGAAGAGGTGTACATAGAGCAGCCTGAAGGTTTTGAGATCTTCGTGACCCAGGTCCTATGTGTGCGGAGACTCAAAGTCAGCGTTGTATGGGTTGAAACAAGCACCTCGTGCTTGGTACACACGGATAAACAGTTATTTCACTGGACTTGGATTCTCCAAGAGTGAGGTGGATCCGAACCTATACCAGATTGTGGTGGAGGGTAAGTTGTTGATCATTGTACTTTATGTAGATGATTTGATTTTGACAGGTGATGAGGTGTTGATACTCTCATGCAAGGAGGATCTTGCAAAAGATTTTGAGATGAAGGACTTGGGCCTCCTTAATTATTTCCTGGGATTGGAAATTTGGCAGCACAGTGATGGACTGTTTGTTTCTCAGGGTAAGTATGCCTGGGAGATACTGGAGAAGTTCAACATGCATGGCTGCAAGCCTGTTGATACTCCTCTTCTGGTGGTTGGAGGAAGGAGGATGCTACTTGACCCAGGTAGTGGATGCCCTTGTTTATCGGCCAGGTTAGTGGGGTGGCTATGTATACGGGTCAATACACGACCGATATATGCTATGTCGTTAACTAGATTTCACAAGCTGTGGTTAAGCCTACCAAGCTCTTACCGGAAGGCAGGACAAGCATGTATTGTGTTATCTCGGAAGCACATCGGGATATGGATTATGGTACGAACCAGTGGGATGAGGTGAGCGCCATGTTCACGGATGCGGTGGGCGAGGGGGAACGCGGACGGGGAAGAGAGCACGTACGGAAGGGTTCAGTATCGGGTCGACATCGGTTTCTTGGTGCCGAGCGAGAGCCGGTCCATGGCACTCGGTTCGACGGAGAAGTAGAAGTGTATGGCAGTGAGTTTGGGTGCATGCGAGCCTGTGGATGAGGAAGATCCTGGTCGGGTTGTTCAGTTCACACTTAGATCCTACTGTGATTTATTGTGATAATCAGAGTTGCATTAAACTCTCGGTTAATTCGGTATTTCATGATAGATCTAAACACATTGACATCCGGTATCATCATATCAGAGATTGTGTGCAGCGGAAGATCATGTTACTTTCATACATTCCCACGGAGGATCAGGATGCTGATATCTTGACGAAGGCGCTCACCAGGAGAAAATTCGAATACCACAGGGGCAGGATAAGGGTTGCAGATAATCCTTATCTTGTTGAGAGGGAGTGTTGAGATTGCAACAAGATGAGGAGCTTAGTGGAAAGAAGTCGCCTTCACTAAGTGGGCCTGCAGGCTATTTTTGGCGCAAAGTCTATTTTTAGACTATGTATATTTTTAGACATATGGATCATGTCCTATGAGTTGCAGGATGCTATTTGTGGATGGTTGGTCGAGTCGGAGAAAATAGATGGACTTCTATTTTTAGACATACTGGGCGGAATCTATTTTTAGATTGCCAGTCTAAAAATAGATATGTCGAATATTATTAGCTCTTAATAATATTTGGACTCTAAACATTATCTTATCCTCTCGGAGCACTTCAGTTCGAGTCACGGATGTGGCACATGCATCTGATAGAAGGAATTACGCTATTCCTAGGGTTTATTGGAGCTATTGCATGGTTGACTTTAGTTAGAACTCATGTGACAGAGTTTGGTGGAGTTGATGAGACAGTTAATGGAGTTGTGTTCAGTTTAACGTAGTTGAGCTAGTTGTATCTAGTCTAACTGATTGATACAATTAGTGAGAGTGGTGTGAATTAATTATTAATTAATTCACTAATTATTAACTCATAAATCAACTAAAGAATACATCAGTTAACTTTAGTGCATGGACAGTTTCAGTGGAGACCAGTGAAGAGGTAGGTGAAAGAGCAAGTGTGACTATATTGGTGCATGAGTTTGCACCACACATTGATGGAGATGCCAATGAGGATTGTGCAGTGCATACTAGGTAGATTCAAACTCAGATTGGGCCATTATTCATCTTGGATTGCATAGTAGAGGCAGGCTAATAGGTGGAGCAGATTGGAGCATGTGTTTTGCTAGATCCGAGCTTGTGTAGTGTGTAACAATTGGAGATTGTACTGAGAGCTTGTGAGGAGTTTGTACAATTATTGTTACATGATCTCTATCATTATAATATACAGATAGTTGGGGGTTTTCAGCTTTAAGCTTTCCCATAAATATTGTGTTTATATGTGTGATTGTTTATGGTTTTAATGTGTGCATGCGATTGTTTAATTTCCGCAAATTGATGATCAATAGTAGAAGAGGTTATGTATTATGCATGAAGCTCAAATAGTGTGTGATCAGGATAATCTTGGTGAATAATTTAACGGTTATTCAAATTTCTACAGAAAAAGGAGTTTTGCACCAATGGGTTTCTCGATTTGATGTGTGGCCTTACTTGGAAAGATTTTCAGAGGTAAAATCCGATGAATTATCAAGATTGAAATGCATAACTTTTTTCTCTCTGCCTCGAGTTTGTATGCACATATCTTTTCAGCAATAATGAAATTCAATGATGTAACTCCATTGAAAAAAAAAGAAAAGAATAAAAGACCTTCTGACATGAAATTCTATTAATGTAGAAAACAGATCAGCATATACAAATATGTTTGTTGGTTTTATGCCCCTGTAGACCAGATGGAACTGATTTTCACAGAGGTGATAACTACAAGGTGATTCTTTAGAAACCACACCCTTAGCCCTGCTCCTCTTGTATTCTATAGACCCCATTGGAGCTGTAAATGTGCCCATGCTTTTATCTAGATAATTTTTCAGTCTTTAAACCTGTATGTCAATAATTTTGTTTTGTTGGTTTCTCATAGGTCATATCCTATAGCCACAGACCATTCTTTTATTTTAAAATTCTTGTGAGAATGTTACACACCCCTCTTTGGTCACTTCCTATGCAACTTCTGACAATATGGGAATAATAGCCTGATGTAGTTGGGAAATTTTTGATAGGCATCCCAACGAAACTGCTACACAATTCTAATTGACAAACCTATTTAAATAATGTATAGAAAAAATGCTTCTATTGTTCTAAGTTCTTAGATGGGTTTCTATTTGTTTATTTTATGCAGATGATGATAATTTCTATGCATAAAGAATAAACCATCTTTGTCAAATTGAAAGTGTTGGTATTCAGGCGAAATAGAAAGATTAGTGTTAGGATTTGAGTTGTTGAGTTAAAAGGATCAACATTTGTAACTTTTTGGCTGAACTATTTGTAGTACATTATGTCCTCTGCTTGTTAGCATTTTATCAGTATAAATAACAATATTTTGTAACAAAATGGCAAGGTGTTCCACTCCGCAGTCCCTTGTAACTTGGAAAAATTGGGATGTTGTTGTAGGATGTATCAAATGAAGTAACTGCAGAGCTGAAAGGTCAACCTGATCTGATTATTGGAGATTACAGCGATGGGAATTTAGTTGCGTCTTTGATAGTACATAAACAAGGAATCACTCAAGTTTTTTCCAGTGGCCATTGTGTTTTTGTATATCAACAACTAGAAAAGGAATTATTTCTTGAAATTTTGAATCTAAATATGTTGTCTGTCATCTCAGTGCAACATAGCTCATGCTTTGGAGAAGACCAAATACCCAGATTCTGACATATATTGGAGGGATTTTGAGGAAAAATACCACGTCTCTTGCCAGTTTACTGCAGATCTAATTGCAATGAATCATGTTGATTTCATTATCACTAGCACATAGCAAGAGATTGCAGGAAGGTATGATATTTTCCTCATTTAGAGATCATTTTTTTAACTCTTGTTTATTTATTTGTTCTATCTCAGGGCTGGATTATGAAAATGTGAGATCTAAAAATCTGAATAGATGTTTTCTTTTTCTTATTTTGAAAAAAGTCACCCTTTTAGTACTTGCATATAAATATATGACTTTGTTTGTTGCAGTAAGGATACTGTTGGACAGTATGAAAGCCACATTGCTTTCACCCTTCCTGGTCTCTACCGCGTGGTTAATGGAATTGATGTTTTTGATCCCAAATTCAACATTGTTTCTCCTGGAGCAGACATGCAGATTTATTTCCCCTACACAGAAAAGTGCCACCGCCTTACAGCTTTACACGATTCAATTAAGGAACTATTATTTAATCCTGAGCAGACAGTTGAACATATGTAAGTTATATTCTCCATGACAGTTCTTTTTCATTCTATTTTTGACACTGTCCATTTAGTTTAATGTAAGTGCATGTTAGACTTCACTTAATGTTGGGACATGGTAGTCTCGGTGGGTTATTTGTCTTGGGAAATATGAAAATGATTGTTTGCTAACCAAATGATGATAATTCATTTATGAATTTCATTTTCTTTCTGTAAAATTTTACTTTGACCACAATTTATGTTTTTACTGATTTATTCAACAATGTTGCATGTTTTGAAATAATTGTTTTGGCTATGTTTTCCAGGTGTGCCTTGAATGACCCTAAAAAACCCATTATCTTTTCTATGGCAAGACTCGACCGAGTGAAAAATATGACAGGATTGGTTGAATGGTTTGCAAAGAACAAACGCCTCAGGGAGCTGGTTAACCTTGTTGTGGTTGCTGGTGATATTGACCCATCAAAGTCCAAAGACAGAGAAGAAGTGGCCGAAATAGAAAAGATGCATAGACTTATTAAAGAGTATAATCTGAATGGTCAGTTCCGATGGATTTGTGCACAAAAGAATAGAGTACGGAATGGTGAGCTGTACCGCTACATTTGTGACACAAGAGGTGCCTTCATACAGGTTAGCCTTTGCCCTTCTCAAATGCTAGTTATGTCTGAAGAAGGATCTATAATTTCACCTAGAGAAGCCAGGTGCTCATTATAGCTCAATATTTTACTAGCAGCGGGTTCTATAACTGAATTTAAAGATGCTAGACCATGTCTCTAGCCATATAAGCGGAACATGTCCTTTGGATAAAACTTAAAAATGAAAACTAAAAAATTGGTGGGCTTTATATTGTAGTCTATCTATATATAAATATTTGGATCTTGTTTTCTTGTATATCTCCAAGTTTAATAAATCTAGGGTTAATTTCTTTATGATATTTAAATCATTCATTTAAGAAATCAATTGAGCTGAGTCTATCCTTTGATTTATGTTTTTTTCTTGATTTATTCAACAGTTTTC